>CM072936.1:43455343-43952843 GCA_036971965.1 Nyctalus aviator | reverse complement strand
GGCCCCATTCTCTCAGCCTCTCCCGCGAAAACACCGCTCCGCGCCCACGCTGGGTTAAAATAACAGACCCTTGCTCCTTCCCGGAGCTGTCTGATGGGGAGGACGGAGGCCGGAGGCCGAGGGTCTTCACTGCCCACGGCCAGGCGGCTCTCCGAGGAGGAGGAGGAGGAGGGGGGTGGAGGATGGAGAGAGAGGGTGTCCGATGGGGAACCTTTGTCCTGGAATGCGAAGGAGGCTCCGTGAGCCCCGCAGACAATGCCAGCGGGCCCCAGGCGCCCGGAACCCTCCCATGGGCAGGCAGCTACGCTGTGATCCCGCTGTTTCATGCATTCTTTCCCTCACACCGAATACTTGAGGTGGACAGCTGTGAATGCTAAGCAGCCATGCTGGGTATGTTTTTCTAACTTGGTCTGTTCAGATGGCCTCTCCAGAGTGGGCGGGTGGGGAAGCCAAGTCCCTTCCTCGCCTCCGGTCAGAGCGTGCGTGCTTTTCCAGAGTCCGAATGGTTCTGGTGGCCGAGCAAAGCGGCGCTGCGGTGAGCTCCCAGCAGCCTCTGGGGTGACCGGGGAGTGCAGGAGCACAAGGCTAAGGTGACCAGACGTCCCGCTTTTGGCGGGAGAGTCCTGATTTTTAACAATTTGTCCCGTGTCTCGCGTCCCACGGCGTTTTATTTATTTATTATTATTTTTTTTTTTTTAAAAACGTTTAAATTTTTTTTTGTTAATCCTTACCCGAGGATATTTTAAAATATATATATATATATATATATATATATATATATTATTGATTTTTTACAGAGAGGAAAATAGAGGGATAGAGAGAAACATTAATGAGAGAGAATCATCAATCAGCTGCCTCTTGCGCACCCCCCACTGGAGATGTACCCGCAACCAAGGTACATGCCCTTGACCGGAATCGAACCCGGGGACCTTTCAGTTCGCAGGCCGACACTCTATCCACTGAGGCAAACCCGTTTCGGCTCCCACGGCGTTTAAAAAAAAAAAGTCCCGATTTTTGGCAAAAAAAATCAGGACTTTTTTTTTTAAAACTCGGCAGGACGTGGGACAACTTGTTAAAAATCGGGACTGTCCCGCCAAAAGCGGGACGTCTGGCCGCCTTCCACAAGGCTGCACCCTGTTCCAAGCCAAGGGGGTCTGGAGGCAGGTCACGGCGGGGGACCCGTCACTCAGACACACTTCGGGGGCCCAGGAGCCCAGTCCCCTTTCTTGTCTGCCCTCGCTGATCTGCAAAACGAGCCACAGCAACTTTCTCTCCAAAGACTGAAAGGAAAGGCCTCCTCCATCCGGGCCATCAACCCGGCTTCAGTTCCCCTCTCCGGCTCCACTGTCTGGGTCCTGGCAGCCGGCGGGCCTTCTCAGGCAGGGCGCAGAGGCCGGTGGGTCTTGTAGTGAGAAGGAGGACACCGAGAGCTCAGGGACGGAGGCCTGGGCTCCTTGGGACGGTAGGTTGGCTGCCCGGTTTGATAATTTGTGTCTCTGTTGATGGTGGCCTTGGCCTCTTGGACAGGAGGAAGATCACAACCCGAAACACAGGCGATGGAAACAAAAAAACTCAGGGCCATTATAAGGCTCAGGATGTGTGCCACCACTGAATGCGGACAGTGGTCGGCAAACTCATTCGTCCGCAGAGCCAAATAGCCACGGGACAGCGATGGACATTCCTCTGGAGAGCCACATTTTTTTAAACGTCAACTTCTTCTAACGCCACTTCTTCCGAATAGACTCGCCCAGGCCGTGGTATTTTGCCGAAGAGCCGCCCTCAAGGGGCCAAAGAGCCGCCTGTGGCTCGCGCGCCGCGGTTTGCCGACCACGGAGCTTGGAGAGCGGACTCAGAGCCTCCCGGCGGCGGCGGCGGCGAGAGTGAAAGGGGAATGACGACCCAGGACAAAGCCTCGCTTCCCTCCAGCGTGCAGTCAGCGCACCCTTCCCCAGATGTTTCGTCTCTAAAACGAACTTGACACCCAGGGCTCGCCACAGGAGGCAGGGAGAACAGAAGTTCCGTGTCAACGTGAGAGCAGAGGCAGTTGCAAAATCCCCAGAGCTGGGCCCGAAAGAGGAAGGCAAATGGGCACCTGTCGAGGGCCCACGCCAGCTGCCCGGGGGTGGGGGGTGGAGAGTGTGTGTGGGGGTGTGTGTGTGGGGGGGGGTTCACTGTGAGAAGCATCGAAGACTGCATCGGGGCAGGGCAGGGACGCGGGCCCACAGCCAGCCACACGTCTGCCGTGTAACGCCTTCCCGTGGGCTGGATAAACACGGCGGGAAGGAGCAGGTTTCCGGTGTCCAGCTCGATCCAAAGATAGCACGCCGGGGCCCGGAGGAGCGTCGAGATGTCGTGATCCGTGGCTGTCCCCGAATAGCACCGCTCCCGCCGGGGCCTTCCAGGGGAGCGGGCAGCTGGCAGGGGTTCGGGGAGGTTGGGAAGGCAGGGGAGCAGGCGGGAGGGCGAGGCCTGGATGGAGGAGCCAGGAGCCGGGCCGGGAGCCACAGCCAGGCCAGGGCCACGCCCCCTCCCCACGGCCGGGGGCCCGACGCTGATTTTTTTGTTTTCCGTGTGAAGAACTTATTTCTACAAGACATGAGCGGACCTTTTCACTGTCTGTCTTTCGCTTCTCTGTGTCGTTGGAAGGTATTCGAATTTTATCATCAGAAGAAAAAAAAAAAGTAGATGAGTCATTTTCAATGAGTGGTTGTTCTTCCCTTTCTTTTTTCTTTCGGCCTCAGTTCTGCCAACACTTGGGAAGGGCTGTCCTTACACGGCACTGAAACACAAGATGGAGAAACAGGACCTCAGCTCTCCGGGCTCCAAAATCTGGAACTGCGTTGTTGTTGTTCATTCTCACCTGAGGATATGTTTCCATTGATTTGTAGAGAGAGGGAGAGAGAGAGAGAGAGGGAAAAAGACGGAGAGAAACATCCGTGAGAGAGAAACACATCGATTAGTTGCCTCCTGCACACGCCCCTCACCTGGGCCTGGACCGGGAGGAGCCTGCAAACCAAGGTACCGACCCTCGACCGGAATCGAACCCGGGACCCTCTGATCCGCAGGCCAGTGCTCTGTCCACCGAAGCCAAACTGGTTAGGGTTAGAACCGCTGCGCTCAGCCCACCCTGGGAGAGGAGAGAGGACGGGAAAGCAAGGCTCCCACTGTCACCCGTCACACCCAGGCTCCGGGGCCTCCAGGTCTGCAGGGCAAGGGCCCGCGTGGGACCCTGAAGGCCTGCTGGCGCCCCTGTCAACAAGAAAACAACTGAAAAATATATATATATCTGCTGGCAGGTAACACGAGAAGCAAACACCCTGGTACGAGACCGTTTCGAAATGGGAGTGGACGGCGCAGACCACGGAAGTCCAGGTAACGGGGCCGCGTCCGCGGATGCCACCTCTGGCCCCGTGGGGACCTGTGCACACGGAGGCCTGTTCCTCTTTCCGTCCTGAGGTTCTGCTTGTGACAAAGTGTCTGCGCCCAGCCCCAGCGGCCTCTGGGCGGGCGAGGGGGGCTTTTCAGAGCAGGTTTCTGGTTGGCTTGCAGTTGACCAGAAAATCAGATTAATTGTGCATGAACTTCCATTTCCAGGGTACAGTCTGACCCAAGGAACGTGCAAATCTGGGTTAAAAAAAGAAGAAGAAGAAGAAAAAAAAGCAGCCCGTGGAAGCAGAGCCCCCGTATCTGTCTCCGAGCTGGGAAGAATGGAAAACAAGACAGGGAGGGCCCGGGGCCAGGCCGAGGCTATATTTAGATGCCCAGGGCCGGCCTGGCCCCGAGGCCAGCTTGGACGTGGCCTGCCGGGAACAAGGGGGCCATTCAGTCCATCCACCTGACGCGCCGCTGTTGCCGGCCCGTGCTTTCCCCCGGGCTCCGAGCTCCAGAGCGTGGTCGGCCGGCCGGGAAGGAGGCCGTGGACGGAGGAGAGGGGACAGCTGCTCGCTGGCCATCGAGCGGCGGTTTCCGAGGTCCAGGGAGGCTGTTCTGGACGGCCCAGCAGAGGCTCGAATAAAAACGTCAGCGCACCCATTAGGGATGGACGTTAGCAAAACCGAAGCAACCCTGGGTTAATCACGGCCTCACAGGACGGCGCACGCAGCCACCGGGACTGAACACCCGCCAGCAATCTCCTCGCCTGCCTCTCTGCCCTTTCTGCCCATTGCAAAGGGGCTGGGGGGCTGGGGGGCGGGGTGGGCCACAGGAGGGTCCCTCTGGGCTGCAGCCTGAAGTTCTGTGCCTTCAAGGTCGCATTTATTGAGGGGCTAAGGAGAGGCCCTAAGGATTCTGGTGTTGTGTTTTACTTTGTTTGTAAAAAGCAGCAGACCCCAACCCAAGAGGCCTTTGAAAATAGGGGGGTGGGGGTGGGGGTTCGTGCACCTTTTCTCCCCTCCCCCCTCTCAACCATGACTAGTTCTGCCACCAAACCTTCAGGAATAGGGTCGGCTTCCTTCCAAGGCATTGGTGAGGGGTTTGATCCTGCATGGAGTGCAGACAGCCCCTGAGTGGACAGAGGGAGAGAGGAAGGGAGGGAGGGAGGGAGACCAGAAGCCACCGGGCAGAGGGAAGCTGGGCGCTCCTTTCTCCCAGCCTGGCCCTCAGCCCTCACAGCAGTGGCTTTCTGCCCCCCTGCCAGGATGCCCCCAGTCCCCATGCCCTCCCGTGGCCACCAAAGTGCATGCTAACAGAGGCCTCCCAGGGCTGCTCTCCTGTAGAACCCAGCCACCGGCTGCCGTCACCCGGAGAGAGCCCAGGAGCCCGTCTGGCAGCATCAAGGGGACGTCCCCCCGCAGAGGAGGCCCGTGGCCCGGCCCTCTCTTGGCACCTCCACCCTGGAATCTCCTAGGCCCGTGGTCGGCAAACTCATTCGTCTGCAGAGCCCAATATCCACAGGACGACGACTGAAATGTCTTCTGAGAGCCAAGTTTTTTAAACTTAAACTTCTTTTTAACGCCACTTCTTCCAAACAGACTTGCCCAGGCCGTGGTATTTTGTGGAAGAGCCACCCTCCGGGGGCCAAAGAGCCGCATGTGGCTCCCGAGCCGCAGTTTGCCGACCATGGTCCAGGCCCTCGGGCCTGCCCTGGTCCTCCTGTCTGGGGCAGCACAGGAAGGGAGAGCTGGGGCCAGTTCCTTGCACACGGGTCAGGTTTTCGTAAGTCGGAATTTTTTTCTTTAAAGAGGAAGCAACGGCGGGAAAGGAAAATGAACACTGGCAGCGTGCTCTCGCTTCAGATAGTTTCAGATCGCCGCTGGTGCATGCGCCGAATGCCCCTTCTTAATGTCAACACGGCCAAACAGCTCTAGGAAGTGGGGGTTACGGGGGGGGGGGGCGGAGAGGAGGGAAGCTGGGAACCCCCAGATGTAAAACAGGTATGGGGACTTCCGGTGGCTCAGCATTTTCCTTCGGGGGGGATGAAAGAATTACACTGTCCCTTTGCAGTGGAGGGCTTGATGGCTCCTAAAATTGGGGTGTTCCTGTAGCACTGTCATGATTTTTTTTCTTTTTTCTTTTTTTTACCTATTTGATTTACCTCGCTACAAGTACTTGATAGCTGTCTTTCAACAGGCACACTTATATTTTACGGAACAACTCTGTGCAGTGCAACGCATGGAAAAAAAGAAAGCAAACTGGGAAGGTTCATAAAAAGCAAGCGAAGCCATGTCATTCAGCTCAAGAGGGATTCTGCTGCCACGGAGGACGGAGGGGGCCCCAGGCCCCCGGCCTTGGCTAACGAGGCAGGTTAGCGGCTGTTGGAGGAGCTCAGAGACATGCTGGCACCCGACTGGGGCCTTCTCCCAGGTGCAGGCCGCGGGGGAGGAGAGCGGGTCGGTGGAGCATTTGGAGGAATAGGTGAGGGGCGACTGGTGCCAGGAGGGGTGTGTGTGACTTCATGCCCACCCACCACCTTTCCCTGCCACTTGGAAATAGTAGCCTAGGTGATGCTGACGGACCTCGGGTCATTTCTTGTTTTTTTTTTACAATAAACTCAAGTGTTTGAAGGGCTTTGCTCCTTTCTCCTAAAAAAGCAGGAGAAAACCAGAAAACAGCCCCCTTGCAATCCTAAGCATGGAATCCGCCCGAGGGTATCTCAGAGTCCAAAGAGTGAGTGAAAGGATTCGGATCCGTGTAACCCAGCCACACAGACCCACCGACTGGACGGCACAGACCACACGCTCAGACGGCTGGCCACGTCGCCCTTCATCCCGATGACCTGAGCGCCCATCGCCAAAGGGAAGAAAGCCCAGTGAGAAGCAAGGCCGGCCAGCAGCAGCGAGGGGGGCGTGCTGGCCAGGAGCCTCGCTCCGCGCGGGGAGCTGGCCCCGCCCGCCCTCGCTCTCCCGGCCCCGACGACGGCTCCTTCGTGGCTTGGCTCCCGGCACATGCCCTGGTTTCCGTGTAAGACGATCAGGCCTCCGTGTTCCTTCCCAGGTGGACTGGAGACTTCAGGGCGCTGAGGTGAAGAAATCAGGGCCTGGCGATGGCAAAATATTTACACACCCACTGCCGCTTATCCATGAACGAGGGATGAGGGACATCTCTGCCGGAAAGCGGTGGTGGTGTTGGGGGGGAAAGGGGGAGGAGAGAGAATCAAAGAGCCCAGAGCACGGGGGACTTTTCAATGGAATTTATTTCGGTGGAAGGGGCTTCTTCTGCCTCGCTTCTTTCTTTCTTTCTTTTTTTTTTTTTTCCCCCTCCTTGAGTAATTCTGGGAAATCTTCAAGGTACAACAACACTGGCATTGTGGTTTGGGGCGATGTGTGTGTGTGTGTGTGTGTGTGTAGGGAGAGAGCCACATAGTTCAATAGCCATCGAAAATAAATGCAATCGTATTGTTTATCTCAAGATCCATTTCCCCACACGCCAAACCTCTGCAGCCCCTGTCTCATGACAACGTACTGTAACGATGGGAAAGCGCTCCCGGTGGCATGTGTGACTTGCCCATGTCCGCAAAGGCCGTTCTGTAACAAGACCGCTCTGCTTCTGCAGCCAACGCTCCCCGGCCTCAGGCTGACCACGGCCGCCGGTTTACGGGGTGTGTGGACGCTGGCCGGGAGTGCTCCCAGCAGCCTCGCCTGCCCTCAGGTAAGAGACCCAGGGGTCAGCCACTCTTAGAACAACCTGCTGGGCCTGCCCCGTGACCCACGGCGGTCCCGAGTGCTTTAGACACGTTAGCCCACGTGTGTCCAAAGCCCCGTAGTAAATGGGCTGTTACTGACATGTCGCAAATAGAAAGCTGAGTCACGCGGCTGGCAAGGGGTGGGACCGGGATTCAAACCCAGGCTGTCTGGTGCCCGAGCCTGCAACATTCCCATTTTAGCCCTGGGGACGGCCGTGTCCTGGCCAAACCGGGACAGTCGGTCATCCTACCTGAAACACTAACCACTGTAGTGATCATCTCCTGGGCACGTCGTCGTCTTAAACTTAGAACCTGTTCAGACTCCTGCAGTTCCAGCACCGCTGTCCGATCCAATGAGCACTGCAACCAACAGCCCTGATCAAAGCTCCCTCCGGCTGCCACGGGGACCCAGGAATGAATGAAGATGGAAACCTGCCTTTGAGGCCACTCACAGGTGAACTTAAATACACGTTACTTCATGGAGAAGCCATGCGGTGTCCATGCGGCGTCTCCGGCATTGTACCAGATCTCCCCGTCCCTGTGTGTCTAGCTCAGACCCTGGTTTCCGTGGGGTGCCTGGTGCTGTGCACCCATGCAAAGGAGTCCTGTCAGATACTGAAATGAGAAGGAAAGCATGCAGTCCAGAGGAAAACCCAAGGTGACCTTGAACTCTGCAGCACGTGCTGGATCACCATATGTGTTTTTGTTTGTTTGTTTGTTTTTAAATATATTCTATTGATTTTTTTTACAGAGAGGAAGGTCAGAAATCCCCCCTACCTCCTCTTCCCTCTTTGGAGTCAGGCACAGTCTCCAGAACACGCATTTCAAGCTCTCTTTAGACCATGAGAGTCCAGAATACCGCACCAGGGATTGCTTTCGAAGATGAGCTAGCTGCTGCCTGAGAGCACAGAACACTGGGAAAATGGCGGCCTCGAAAGGGCCCCAGGACCTTTGCACTTGCTGTCTCCTCTGCCTGCAAACCAAAAAAACCTGTTTCATACGCTCTGACAAAGGCCCGTGGAATCCTGCTGCTTCCATTTTTATGTCCCCACCTGCCGCCATCAGTAACACAGGCTCCCGGTGCGGTGGGGGAAAGGGGATGAGGATCGGGAGGAAATGTCAGAGGCCGGGAGAGGATCGTTTGACCAGCCTCCCGTGGCAATGTGGACATGAAACCCTTTCCTTCCTCTCCAATCGAGAAACTGTTCCGCCAACACAACATTTTTGAGGATTTTTTTTTTTAAACCACTGTCCGAAAGCAAATCTCTTAACTTGAAACAAACCACATTAACACTCCCTCGAGGTCCTAAACCATGGAAAGAGGACCTATCATCAGAGTCCAGAAACTTACAGAAACATAAAATACAAAACTTCCACAACACATGTTTTACACAAGCCCCAAACTCTGGTCGCGCATTGAAAGAATGTCTTAATGCAAAACTCTGGCCCAGCTCATCAAAACTGAACGTGTTATGGTGTCCCCTCTTCTCTGGCGTCACCAGCACATGCTTTGCTGGGCTCCCGGCTCTCTGGCCCTCACCAGGGTTCAGATCCCTCTGACCGGGACCCCTTTCTGCACAGCGTGGTCCTGAGTGAGCCCGTGTCCTCAGACATGGGACCGATGGGGTCTCCCTGTCTCCCCAGTGAGATATGGTTCCGGCAGTCCTTGCCGGACTGGGCCGGGCTCTGCCAGGCAGGTTGCTGTGAATCCTGAGTGGCCAGGGAGGCCTGGATGGCAAAGGTGTCTCCTGAGAGCCCGGAAGAGTCAATGGCTCCAAGCACAGGTTGGTCCCCACGGAGCAAGCAGGCAGCTAAAACGCCAAGGGATATCTATGGTGTTTTAAAGGGGCCCTGACCTTGGTTGGTGAGAGAGGGGGAGAGGCGTCTTCAATCTCAAACCACGTGTCTCTCACGAACCCACTGTCAGAAGCTACTGGATCAGTGGTTCTCCACCTTCCTGATGCCGGGACCTGTTAGTACAGCTAGCTCCTCATGTGATGGTGACCCCCAACCATAAAACTATTTTCGTGGCTACTTCATAACTGTGATTTGGCTTCTGTTAATGAATTGTAATGTAAATATCTGTGTTTTCCAATGGTCTTAGGCTCTACAGCAGCGGTTGGTTCTCAGCCTGTGGGTCATGACCCTGCTAGCAGGTCTCAGCCTGTGGGCTGCTGTGGAGCCCAGGACCATCGGGAAAAATAGCGAACGGGTTACACAAACATGCACTTTCCAAACAAAGGCATACGCGCCCAGAGATCCAACAGAAATGGCAGTCACTTCCAGAGAGTGAGATCCGGTGAAGAGGATAGGGAACTGGAATTATTCAATTACTCAATTCTTTGGGCCGGGGAAGGTTTTATTCCCAGGAGAAACGAGGGGGAGTGTGGGCCCAGATGGAAACAGCGAGGACACAGGCCACCCTCCGCAGCAGCCACCAGCCAGGAGGGTGACAGCGGAAGTACGGCGGCAGGCTAAGCCCCGCCAGCCCCCTATCGGGACCCCGTCTTTGCCGGGAATTAACAGGCTACAGTGAACATCTCTACCTGGGGAAGGCCTGGCTGGCGCGCAGGGTCATCCCTCCGCAAACCCTAACAACAGCAATAATGAAGCTGCCAGTCCCAGGGGCACGCGGGGGACGGGGCCACCATGGGCCGGTCTTCCAACTGTCAGCGTTCCCGGGTGATCGCCGGGCGGGGAGACGTGGCTCGCTCCACCAGGCGCCCCTCGCTGGTCTCTGCAGCTGCCCGTTTTAACAAGTCTCATCCCAGGAGGTCCAAGAGGCGTTTCTTTTTTCTCTTTCTTTCTTTCTTTCTTTCTTTCTTTCTTTCTTTCTTTCTTTCTTTCTTTCTTTCTTTCTTTCTTTCTTTCTTTCTTTTTTCAGGGAGAAGGTGCTCCTCTGAGCTGCGCCAGCATTCTTGGAGAGCCCACGGATTGGTGTGGAAATGGGGCTTTAATCTGGGGCCTGGTGGGGGGAGGTCTTGGGAGGTTCGTGAACATTCCCCCCCACCCCTGAAAACCTCTGCAGATTTGCATATTGACGCAGCCGGACGTTTATTTTGTGGGCTGAGTACGTAGCTGTGCCAAGGGTGGCATCTGTGACTTGAATCACAAGACCAAAGCCATTGGGTAACAGGCCAGCATCAAGGAACATCATTGCTATAGGGCATCTCACCTGTGGAGGATGTGTGTGTGCGTGTGCGTGTGCATATATATATATATACATATACATATGTGTGCAAATATATACATATATATGCACACGCGCACACACACACACACACATACACACACACACACACACACACATACTAGAGGTATATATACACCATGTTATGAAAGGGTACCCAGTATGATGAAGGAACACCCATATTTCCATGGGGGATTTTTGTCCCAACTCCTGGAGCCAAGCCCTTTCCATACCCCTCATCAGTCTTTTGTGCGAAAGTCTCTGCTAAGAGTCAAGTCTCAACTGATAAGGCCGGGGAGACATAATCCTTTCCCATTGACAGCTCCTTCCAACCAATTCACAAACATTTTCATATTAATATTGAGCAATTTCCCTACATTCTAATCCATCAAAGTAGGCTATTAATCCTCCCCGCACCATTCCCTATTCAAATGCTAACCACTTTCTTCTCTTGCGCTAAAACATTTGTCCGACAGCCCCTCACACAAAGCCCCGGCTTTGTTCGTGATGATGGATCAGAGCGTTAATATGAGGGGCGCCATGTAAATTATACCACCGATACCGTACATATGTAGAGGGGGAAAATCTCTTTAAGAGATCATTTGTATGCTAAAGATAATGAAAGTGATCCCATGGTACAGCAACCTTAATTTTCCTTTCTAAGAGGGAAAAAAAAAAGGTTCCTTATGGCAGAGAATATGGAAATCCATCGTGATTTATAATGGCCCAAATACCATCATTTACTTCCTGAAGAAAAAAAAAAATATATGCACTGTTTCTTTTAAAGAACTCATTGAAATGACTCCAGAATCCTTGGTGAAACATCTCGCAGGGAATGGGTTACCCCCGTGGTCACCGGCAGAAGAATGAGAATCGCAGAGCTCAACATGGGATGAAACAGATACGTGCCTTCATTTGGGGTTGGGAGCGGACCGACAATGCCTATCCATTATCCAAAGCCATTAAACCGTATAGAAACTTTGGGGTGAATCCAGATCAGCCCCCCCACACCCCCCATAAGGAGAGATGCCATGTATTCCATGTGTTAAGACACAGGATGCAACTGGTCATGTTAACACCAGGAGGGCTTGCAGCAACACCTGGGCTCTAAATCATTGTACTTTTTTGTTTTTTTACAGAGAGGAAGAGAGAGAAATAGAGAGTCAGAAACATCAATGAGAGAGAATCATCAATCAGCTGCCTCTTGCACACCCCCCACTGGGGATGTGCCCACAACCAAGGTACATGCCCTTGACCGGAATCGAGCCTGGGACCTTTCAGTCCGCAGGCCAAAGCTCTATCCCTGAGCCAAACCGGTTTCGGCTCATTGTACATTCTTGAGGACAAGAACTGATCCCTGCCCTGGGCCCCCTCTTATTCTCCCAGCACACTGAGCAAGTCGGCGGGCTCTGATAGGCATTGAAACCCATTGTGGTGTTCCTTTCACTTGAGTTTATCTTCTACATCCACGTCAGCTGGTCTGTGTGCTCTCCTTTTATGTAAATGGCTGCTTGAAGGTAAACAGCCAGAATTCACCCTGGATCATCTTCCTCTCCCTCACCAGCCTTCCCCTCCACCCAGTCTTCCGGTACAACCTTCCCCTCCCCTGTCTGTCTCTCCAGGAGACACCGGAAGCACCTTCCTCTGAGATCCCGCCCTCTTTCATCAGACTCTGGCCAAGCAGGGTCCCCAGCCCCCTTCGCTTACCTCTTCCATCAAGACATGGCCCAAAGGATCCTGAATTACAAACGTGATCATGCACCTGGGTGGGAAACCCACAATCCGATACAAGATAATGTATTCTAGAACTGGACACCTCAAATCTATATCATTTTATCAACGAAGCTCTCATCCTCGCATCCCCGCCACCGGGCATAGAACTGGGCACACAACCAGCTCAATAAACACTCAAGAACACATGAGTTCATAAACCCCATCAGCACAGGGTCTCTTACTGGGAGCTTGAGAATAAACACGAGTGTTGGACACAGCATCAAGAATTGACCATGTGTGAGATTTGAGCTCTATTAAAATACACATGTAAGTAACAGAGCAGGAAAAACCCTGAATCCTTGAGTTCTAAATCTATTTGGAGTCTTTGGGTGCATTGTTTCCCTTGGAATTTAAATAGTGTTCAATCTGAAAAGAAAATGTCCAGAGGGGGTTCTGCTCTCTGTTGAACTCCATTAAACCCCATGACTGTCCTTTGAAGATGGGAAGACTTGCCCCCAAGGAATGAGCGGTGAGGGACCCCTGTGTTCCAGCAGTCCTCGGGATGAGCCAAGCTCCAGATGGAGTTTCTGGGTCTCTCTCACTACTTCTGGCCGGGAAGCAATAGCGCCTAATACTCAGGCAAGAGAGGAAGGAGAGGGGCAAAGAGTTGTTGGGAGCAGGGGAGAAGTGGGGGAGAAGACCCTAGAAAGAGTGACAGAGGGAGAGAGCTTCCGACAGAACCTCCTCCGTCTGTGTGCTCCGATCCTGGGTACTGCCCTGGTCGCTGTGAGAAGGCAGGGCGGGGCGGGGCCAGCTCCCGACTCCATTTTGTATAACTGGATCCTAGCCCTAACCCTACCAATCAGGTCAGCCAAGGTAGTGGCACTACCATCCCTATAAAACCCATTGATCTGTTAAATTCTTTCTCTGTCCAGCCATGCCCTCGCTGGTGTAAGTGGGACCGAGCTCGGACTAGTCCGAAATAAATACAGGCTTTCTGCAATTGCATGGGATTCAGCTCCCTGGTAGTCTTTGGGGATCATGATACTTGGGCACAACAACTGTTCTCTCCAGAGCTTCACCATAGGCATCAAGGGGACTCAGACTGTAAAGAGCTCTGCCCATGCGCTTGGGTAGAAAGGGAAAGGACGAGGGAGGCCACCACCGTCCAGGCCCTCAGCCATCAGAGCCCCTCCATCAGCAGGGCTGCCCTGGACCTCCACACACACAGGACACTGGGCATCTAGCAGCCTGCAAACGTCTAAAGACTCGGCCTGCGTTTCCCCAAACACGGCCTCCTGGTCTACCCCTGAGGGCCACAGGGCTCTCCAGGGCAGGGCAGAAGTCTCCGCGGGCCTGCACAGACACTCAGAGGCTGATGGGAAGGCTCAGCCTCATTGCTACTTAATCTGTTGACCACGGAATAGAACCCATGCTCCTTGCTGAAGATGGGCAATGATGGCTCTAAACCAGGTAAGGACCACCTCCCTGGCCTATCGGGTTGGCAGACTGTCACTTTTGACCTTGGCTCACTGATTTGATCCCTTTGTTTTAAACCGAGTGACTTTCAAAGAGAATGTGCTACGGTCACAAGGCAACGTGTGGCTCTTATTTCCAATTTTAGAAGAGAGGTTGGAGACGCTGCCTGGACCTGCTTGTTCAGGACGTGGCCGGACTTGGGGAAGACCTGGGAAGGCTAGTGGGGAAGTGTTCAGCCTGCCATCCTTTATCATAAAGACGGCTGGAGAAATGGCTGTATGCACTAAGGCATAGCCCTGTGGTGAGACAGGATGAAGCCATTAGCAAAAGCTTGGGGAAATGCCTAGGAAATAACGATATGAAAATTTCTGAATACAACATCATCTATCTAGCATTTTTCAACTCTAAAAATGCATGGGGGGGGGGGAAATTCAGTCACACTGGCAGGTGTGGCTCAGTGGTTGAACTTCGACCTGTAAACTAGGAGATCCTGGTTTGATTCCCCGGTCAGGGCATATGCCTGGACTTGCAGGCTCCATCCCCAGTAGGGGGCATGCAGGAGGCAGCCGATCCATGATTTTCTCTCATCATTGATGTTTCTATCTCTCTCTCTCCCTTTCTCTCTGAAATATATATATATATATATATATATATATATATATATATATATATATATATATTTTTTTTTTTTTTTTTTAAGTCAAGCTTTCTACTTAGTGGTAGGATCATGGACATTTCCTGATGCTTTCTTTTGCTTTTTTATATTTTCTAACTTTGCTACAAGGGAAACGCATTGCTTTTATAAACAGGAGTTCTCTATCTGTCATCTATCTCTCCACCCATCCACCCATCCAGCCATCTACCTATCTATCCATCTTCGGTGTTCCTACCTACCTATCTATCTATCAATCTCTGGTGTTCTTCAAAGCAAGAAAATTGGTTTCTGGAAGTCCCCGCATCTTGATCAAGATAACAGAAGATTTAACATCAGCCCCAGGCTCAGCTCCCCGCAGTTCCCCCACCTCAGCACAGACCTGTGCTCCAGAAGACAGCATTTCCAATCATCCCACCCCTCTCGAACTTGACCAACGGACCCTCCTGATAAAGCCAGCTTTTCTTCTGAGTGAGTGGCCATGATGAGTAGCGGGATCCAGGCCGGTTTCAACAGGAAGATATCTTATCAGACTTTTTAAAAGAGGCGGGTGGCCATTTTGGAATTGAAAGCGCGAGGGAAGACCATGGGCCCTTGATTCTGGAGCAGTGAGTTCCCCTCTTACCCCACCACTACCCCCCCTTTTGCCCAATTGGTCTGAGAGCACTTCCTCCCCACAGCCATCCCCTCGGTGTCAGGGGTGACACCACCCCATGCAACCAAGTGCCTTTGGGTAGATAATGGCTCAAGGTCAGGTTTTCAGAGTTGGATGGCAGGGTTTTTCTTTTCTTTCTTTCTTTCTTTCTTTCTTTTTTTTTTTTTTTTTTTTTTTTTTTTTTAAGGCGAATGTGCAGGGTTAGCCAACACTTTGCAAACACTTGTTTAAGGATTTCCTAATGACTCTAAGTGGTTCCTCCAGCTCTGGCACTTAAAAGGCTGCGATCTGGGATGACGTCATCTGCTGCCCATTATCTCCGCAGGCAATTTGCAGTCTGGGGAGAGGCAGCTAGGAAATATTTGCAAACATCAACGTTTTCAGGTCTTAAAAGATAATCCCCCCTTTCAACTCCCTCTGAGCGTATCAGCGGCGCGGGGGATATTTTCGGATTCCTCTGCTCGGGAGCACGGGCAGCTAGATCGCAGGGAACAAACCTTTCTTCGGGAGACCTCAAAGCGATGGCTAAGTGGGATCACATCAATCACCCGGCCAGTCCTCCGGGGCTGGCAGGCAGGTGGCTGCGGGGTAATTAGGAATGCAAATGCTGAGCCCCCATTCCGATAGCCCCAGAGGCCTCTCCCACCTGGGTCAAGGGCAGCCGGGGCCAACAGGTTCTGCCCAGCTGGACACGGCATTGCTTCAGAAATTCTCCACAATAACCATGTTAACGTTATAGCATCTCCGTATTGCAGATGGGGAAACTGAGACAGGCAGCAGTTGTTGGTTTTTTTTGTTTGTTTGTTTGTTTGTTTGTTTTAAGCAACTGATGCAAAGCCATGCAGCTTCAGTGCCAGCTCCCGGAGTTGGAACTCACCCAGATCGGTCTGGCTTTTAAAAGTTTGACCTCTCACCCACCCCCTGGCTGCACGATCTCTTGTTCCTCCTGCGGGATGGGAAGTGATGGGGATTTCAGCAGATGCTGGGCGCAGACGCATTCCGCTCCGGGAGAAATCGTGCTGGAGTAGAAAGCTTGGGAGGGGAAGAATGCTCTGAAGGTTCCCTCCACTCAGTCGTGTGAAGTCAGGCCACATGACTTCACCTCCCGGGGCCTCTGGTGTTTGAGTTCGTACAACAGGACTCACAGGGGTTCTCACCATCCAGGGTTGTGGCGGGGATGACATGAGGTGATGTTCTGTAGAGACACTTCACATCCATCATGGCTGGGCACAGTCAGCTCAGCGCTCCATCATGTCTGAGGATGAGGATGACATACCCTATGGGTCATGTATTAGTTCAATACGTATCTTTATGATGCCAGATCCTTTATATGTAAATATAAATAGACAGCAGGATTGCGGTTCCTCTTAGGAGGTATCTAATCTGTGCGAAGAAAGCTGCCGTTGTCACTAAGCTCACATCATGCTCTCACAGGGCCCAGCCCCATGCATGTCCAAGTCAACACTGCATGCCGAAGGCGCGGTGGGCAGACTCTGTCCTCGGGGCTTGCCCGCCTTTACCTCCACACTCTCCTTTCTCCAGTCCGGTTCTGCTTCTGCAAGCTGGGCAAGTGTTTACTAAACAAATCCTCCATCCCCGGTCAAAGCCAGGAACTCCTGCTCTATTCATACCCAAAGACAGCCCCAGGCTCCACAGAAGAGCCCAAGGAGTGAAGAGTGAGAGTAAGTGCAGCCTTGAACAGCCGGCTCAGGTGAGGGGAGAACAGACTAGCAACCAGCGCCACGCAAAGCCACTCATGTTGCCAGACGTAAAATTCAGCAACGAGCCAAAATCAGTTTGGCTCAGTGGATAGAGCATCGGTCTGCGGACTGAAGGGTCTCAGGTTCAATTCCGGTCAAGGGCATGTACCTTGGTTGCGGGCACATTCCCGTTAGGAGGTGTGCAGGAGGCAGCTGATCAATGTTTCTCTCTCATCGATGTTTCTAGCTCTCTATCCCTCTCCCTTCCGCTCTGTGAAAGATCAATAAAATATGTTTTAAAAAAATAATTAAAATTCAGCAATGTTTCGAAGTAACTCAGCTCATTGGGTGCAAACAGACATTCCAACACTCAGCAATGACTAGAGCCCACGGTGTCATGAAGACAGTGAAGGTGCCACCTGGGATCTCACCGTTGATTTTAGACCCGAGACGCTGAAAACGGCTCTCTCCTAACCGATAGGCCCAACGTTATTACTTCATTCACTTAAGCATTTTCTAGAAGGTAATTCTCTGATGATAAATCACGCGGAAATTGATTTCAGTTTAAAAACAGGGAGGGGGGATGGAGAGAAAAAAAATCCACATTAGCATGTGAAAGCTTACAGATCTGCTTATTTGAATTACCGGGGTGCTCGTGCTAAGAACGGGTGACAAATGGAAAAATGAGCGTGTTCTCACTCGGAGAAAATAAATCTGGTCCCGGGAACCACCCGCTATGCGAGGGGGAAAAAATAAACTGCCTCTCGTTTCATTAGGAAAACTCATTTGCATCCGCATTTATACTTACATATGTAATCATGCACGGCCCAGGCCTGAATACAAGGTGGTAATTCAATCAAAAAGCTCCTTTGATATGCTATCATAAACAGAAAGAAAAATAAAATGGAAACAGAGCCCTGGGAATAAATCACCCTCTTACTATTCAGCTGGGACCACGCTGGGCTATTTTACACTTGGCGCCTTGGTGCGGTATTTCACAAACATAAAACACAAACAAACAAACAAAAACAACGGGTATTTGCCTTTTCTCCGGCGACATGCGGCTGTTGGAACTGGCAGCCTGTGCGGCTCCGGCAGGTGCACGGATGGATCCCCGTGGCGGCAGGCCGCGGAGGCAAGGAGGCAATTAAGTATTTTTAATTAAAAGCATTTTAATCAAAAATTTAAAAAACACTTGAAATTTTAATCCGAAGCATACGGTTCGCACGCGCGTCTCCATTCGGAGGGAAGGAACCCTACGGAAAAGGAGCGTGGTGTTTCTCAGCCGCTAATTAGACATCTTCTCCTCGTGGCGGATCCTGTCATTGAGGAAACGGGTACTGGTGTTTGACGAGGCTTGGCAGGGTGAGTGCTTGGGTGGCGCTGAGTGATCTCGGGGACGTTGAACTTGCCTGCAAGCCTCCTTTGCCTGTGTCCCCAGGCGGCCGGCCGGCTCCTCGTCCTTCACCGTGGAAGGCCGCTTCCTCGGCCAGGCTTCCTTGATTTCTCTCCCTGTCACCAGCCTCGCTCAGCATTCCATGATATCACCCGGATGTCGGTGCTTTTTAAAAATCTCTATGGACAGACGTGTTCGAGCACATTTAAAAGCAGAGAGAGCCAACACCGGTTTGGCTCAGTGGATAGAGCGTCAGCCTGCTGTCTGAAAGGTCCCAGGTTCGATTCCGGTCAAGGGCATGTACCTTGGTTGCGGGCACGTCCCCAGTAGGGGGTGTGCAAGAGGCAGCTGATGGATGTTTCTCTCTTATCTCATCAGTGTTTTCTAGCTCTCTATCCCTCTCCTTTCCTCTCTGAAAAAAAAAAAAAATCAGTAAAATATATATATATTTTTTAAATAAAGAAAATAAAAGCAGAGAGAACATAGACTGGGTCTGTTCTCAGCTTCAGCACCTGGCCTTGTCTGCCATCCCCTCGACTCACTGCCACTGCCTCCTCATGCCCAGGAACTTTAAAGCACATCGTGTCTTTTCATCTGAAACATGTGTGTGTTTCCCTGAAACACAAGACCTTTAAGCAACACAAGGGTAGCATCATCGTCCCATCTGAAAAACGAGCATCGCCAGTATCACCTCTCCGGACCAGTGTTCACGGTTATCCCGCTTGTTTGAATTGGGGTCCCAAGGAGGCCCACACCTTAGACTTTTCCATGTTGTTCGGTGTCTTTTAATCTTTGTGTTTTCCTTCCGTCTCTCTTTTTTTCTAACTTGCAGTTTGCGGGGAGGGGGTTGCGTTAAGGAAGCCAGGTCCTGGGCTCTGGAGAGTCATTCACAGTCTCGATTTGCTGATTGCATCCTGCGGGTCATTGGACATGCTCCTCTGGGCCGTGCATGCCCTGATCATTGGTGGTTAGGTCTAGAGGCTTCATCAGGTTCAAGTTCGATATGTGTCGGCGAGGTTATTTCATTGATAGCGTTGTCTTCTTCCAGTGGGAGGTGTGTAATGTGCAGCCATGAACTCATCCCAGTCTCCAGCTACCTGGTCTACTGTCATGTGTGGTTTCCCGAGAAGAGAGTGGAGGCTAAAGAAGATGAAGCAACTTGCCCGAGTGACTTCACTGATGAAACCCAACGGTGGCGAAAGTTACAGATGACTCAAATCCTAGTCAGAAAGTTTAAAATTTAAGTATTATGGGCCAGGGGTCAAGGACCATAAGAGCAGCAAGGAACAAGGTCACCTTTACTAGTGGAGTTCTGAGGGGCCTCAGTAATTATCAGAGGCCCTGACCCCCTTAGAGGACAGGGAATGCTCAATTCGTTAATTCTATCTCCCACAGACACATGCACATATGTGCACATACATGCATGCACACATATGCATACATGCATGCATGCATAAGCACGCTTCCATCTTAAGAAAAGAAATTTAGGGGGTGGGAGGGTAGGCAGGACCCTGTCCTATTTGCCCCTCAGGTCTGCAGGGCCCAGCAGTGTCTACTGCAGAGTCGGCCACCACCAAGTGTCTCTTGGGCAGATGAATGAAGAGGTGTGTGGCCTTGGCCAAGGTCAGCTTCTTCCTTGGTGGCCTGAGGATCCTCCAGCCACTCAGAGGGGCGCCTTGGGGAAGGTTCCCGCCATCACCATCGCCATGTGGTCAAAGATGGCTGCCCCCATGTGGACACAAGATGGCGGCCACAAGATGGCTGGTAGGGGAGGGCAGTTGTGGGCAATCAGGCCAGCATGGGAGGGCAGTTGGGAGGGACCAGGCCTGCAAGGGAGGTAGTTAGGGGCGACTGGGCCTGCAGGGAGGGCAGTTAGGGACAATCAAACAGGCAGGCAGGCAAGCAGTTGGGGGCCAGCAGTCCTGGAATGTGAGATGGATGTCTGACTGCCCGTTTAGGCCCGAACCCACTGGGCATTTGTCTGTAGGATCTGATAATTACTATGATGGCAAGTAATAACTCCTGGGGAGTTGTTACCATGGGATAATTACTATGATCCCACCGGGATCGGGCCTAAATGGGCAATCGGACATCCCTTAAGGGGTCCCAGATTGGAGGGGGTGCAGGCTGGGCTGAGGGACACACACACACACACACACATACACACCATACACACACACCGTGCACAAATTTCAGGCACCAGGCCTCTAGTAAGAGAATAAACGTCACGGAACAGCTTCTCACCTTTGTCATTTCTGTCTTGCTCTCAATCAGCCAAGCAAAACGGCCTCCTCCTCTAACACGCACCTGATGGTCTCACCAAGCATCTCCAGAACAAAAATAAAAGCAAACAAACAGAAAAGCATCTCCAAGCCAGCCAGCCCCCCTGCCCCCCCCCCCCCCCCCCCGCCTTGCATCCCCTTGACTGCAGCTCAGCCCCAGGCAGCCCGTCCCTCTCAGCCGCAGCAATAAAAGCGCTTCACGGGCTGACAGGGGAGAGGCAGCCCTGCCGGACTCCCGGGATGCGGGCGGCCTCTTTCTCGCTTTAATTGGTTTCCTAATTGGACTGTTTACGGCTGTGCGAGCGGTGATGCGCCTGGCATGCCTATCTGGCGGGAGCTGATAGTTTAGGAACAAGAAGAAAGCCCCGGGTTCGCTGGGAAGCCGTGGTTTTGTTCTCCAGAAATGCCTCCTTTCACACGGCCCCCACGACAGGAAAGATGTCAAGCGGCGCCGACCCGGGAGCAGGCCCGTGGCTGGGAGCCTTCGGGGGGGTGGTCGGGGGGGGGGGTCTCTTGTGAGTTAGCGGACCGGGCAAAACGGGGTTGTGGGGGGCTCCTTGGGGCCTGACAGCTCTATAACTGCACACACACACACCACACACCACACATACACACACACACACATGGATTGTCCGGGAGGAAGGTCTGTTTTCCCCGGCGGCGGCTGGATGACTTCATTCCGGTAGATGAGGTCGCTCGAGTCAAGGCAATAAAGCGCCTGACGGTCCCAGGAAAGCCCATTTCCAGAGCCGCCTCCCGGGAACGCCGGGCCGCGCCCCCCGTTTGCCTCCCTCCGTCAGCGAACCGTGTCCACACCGAGACCCCTTCTCTGCACAGCACCGTTCATTCCGGAACGCAAACGTCCCCCCCTCCCCGCCCCGCCCTCCGCCAAAGCAAACTCTGGAGCCACATTGGATGGTTCTGGTTTATCCAAAGGGGTGGAGGTTTTGGGGGGTGGGAGGGGGGAAGGGAGAGGGGATTGCCACCGATCGCGCGGAAAAACTGTCCAATGGACTTGGACGCCTGGGCAGGAGAGGCGGAGGGACATCTCCCCGCAGGAAATCCTGTTCTAATCGTTGCCGCGCATTTGCCACCGGCTCCTTGGTTGCCTGCAGCCCCGCTGGTCCCTGGCATCAATTTTCTGGGAGAGAGACAGACGGGGACCGGCTTTCGTCTAATCCCCGGGATGACAAGGAAGGGGTTCATGATGCCACCGCGGCTGGGTGGCCTTAACTGACGCGCCAACACCAGGGAAGGTTTGGGTTCGGGGCGGGACAGAAGAGAAACATTTCCTTTCCAATCCAGGCGCAAGGAAAGGCGGCCTCTGCCCCTGACCGCCCGGGAGCGATCGCCACTCGAGACGCCAACAGTCTGTTTACAAGCCGAGTTTTTAACTGATCTTGCTGAAACCAGTGTGGCTCAGTGGGTAGAGCGTCAGCCTGTGGACTGAAAGGTCCCAGGTTGGATTCCGGTCAAGGGCATGTACCTCGATTGTGGGCACATCCCCAGTGGGGAGGGGGATGGGTGCAGGAGGCGGCTGATCGATGATTCTCTCTCATCGATGTTTCTAACTCTCTATCCCTCTCCCTTCCTCTCTGTAAAAAATCAATAAAATATATTTTTTTAAAAAACCACTGATCTTATTTGACCCCGTGTCATGTGCTTGAAGCTCTCTGTGCAGCGGTTGGTACCTGGTGGTGGTGGATCTGGTTGGTTCGCTGTCTCCCCCAAGCCCTGGTTTCCTTAATCACAAAGCAGTACGGACCCCAACACGGAACGAGGGGACCCTCTGTTTCATAGGCGCTGCGACACCGTCGCCCGGGAGATGGAACGAAAGCAGCGCTGGTGGCGAAAGGACAGCCCGCAGCTCTCGGGTCGGGCGGCGATTTGTGTCGGGAAAAGTCCGGGGAAGGGATTTCTGGGCAAATTTCCACCGCAGGTCACCCCCGGCTCTCCTAAAAGATGGGAGTGGGACGCGTCGGCCGAGGCAATGACGACAGGGTCCTGACCGCGGTGCGGCTGGAAGCAATCGTCAGAAGCCGCTCATTGAAAGACGCACCCCGACCTCCCGGGATTCCAATGGGAAGTGACGTGTGTGTGACCAAGGACACAGGAAAGAGAGAGGGAGAGAAACATAGTAAGCACTTAATAAAAACGCAGTCATTGTGGCCCGAATTCTTACTCCCGAGAGGAACTGTAATATAGGAACTGCAAATTTTCCCTTTCCCCACGTAAAAAATAAAAAAAATCGTGTTGCTTTCAGAGAGGAAGGGAGAGAGAGAGAGAGAGAGAGAGAGAGAGAGAGAGAGAGAGAGAGAGAGAGAAATATGAATGATAAGACAGAACCACTGATCAACCTCTAACCCAGCTGTCTCTCCTCCCTGGCGGGCAGTTCTATGGAGGCTGCTGTCGGGCAGGGACACTGCAGACCTGACCATTTTCAATTACAGGTTGGAAGAGTTTTTTGTGATCAAGAGAGATGGGGGGAGGAGGGTGGAGACACTGATGAGAGAGAAAAGCATCTATCGGATGCCTTCCATATGTGCCCCAACTGGGGATCTAACATGCAGCCTGGACATGTGCCCTGACCTGGAATCAAACCGGCAACCTTCCGGTGCATGGGATGAAACGCCAACCCCTGAGCCACCTGGGCCGGCCAAAGCGCACCTCTTCTTGCTTTAACAGCCAGGGCTGAGGTGTGGAAAGTTTCCTCTGGACACTATCGGGTAAAGAGAACACTGAGTTCGCCAGAAAAGGCGATGGCCTGGAGCATTCTGGGACACGGAGACATTTTGTCTTCATTACTGGGGGGCCTCCTGCTTGCTGGGCCCCGGGGGAGAGCCCAGCTGTGGTCCAGGAGCCGGGGCCCGTGGGTGGGGACAGCTTGCAAATAGGTCATTGCTGAAATCGCTCCCTACTGCAGCCATGAGTGTCACAGGAAGTGCAGGGCATGCTGAAGGGGGCTCCAGGGAGCAGGGGTTCTGTGCTCCCTTCCAGGGCAGTCTCAGCCCTCCCCTGAGCCCCGAGAGGAGGAGAGGTTGAGCCTTTCTCGAGAAGCAGCCTCCATGCCACTCCCCACGGGGCTGCCCTCCCCACCGCCCTCCCGCCCCCCACAAATAAATAAAACCCCCGAGAACGGCCAATATATCCCGGGCCAAGTCACAATAGCCCGCGAGAAGAGATGCGTAAACTCATAACTCCCAACCTGGGCTATTTAGCATCCCATTAACAATATTCAAAATATAAATCAACATTCATGGGACTAAGTAATATACAGTTTAGAATTGATGGCATTTCGAAAATGGGATGATGCCCTCCGATGCGCCATAAATTCGGTTCCGTGGAACTGCGCTTGCCGCTGTATCGTGACAGTTGCTTTATCTGCACAGCCCACCAAAGCGGAGTCGCTTTATAGAATCTAAATTCACAAATCAACTGTCGTCTTCACTCCACTGATTCACGGCTGATGGGCCTTTCACCGGGTTAAAAAAATAAAAATAAAAATCCCTTCCGAGCTGACAAGAGTAATAAATGGGGAGGTGAGCGCTGCCCATCCATCGGCCCGCCCGCTGACCCGCCCGCGGTGACACGCAGCAGAAGGAACGCATGAGCCAGCCGCATCTCTCCGCCTCGCAGAGGAAATGGAGACAGAGAAAGCCTTGATGGAGATTAGGGTGGTTCCGGATGAGGATCTGGCCAAACCATCCAGGGTCAGACCTACCAGAGATGGATCTTAAAAACAAGAACTCCGACCAGGCCACGGAGAGCCAAAAACCCAGACATTCTCGAGAGGCCTCTCCTTCGTGGGTTTTTACTGTCCTGTTTTTAATTCCGAGAGAGAAGGCTGGCGGTGTGGGGCATTCAGCAGGGAGGGGGCACTGCTGGGTCTGCAGAGAAACTTGGTTGAAACACTAGGAAGAAGGAAGCCATGAAATTGGGAAACCAATCCGAGGATGCCTCTGTGCTGCCGACCCTGGAGCTGGCTGTGTACAGCTCTCCTGAACCCCAAGTTCTAGCCCCAGCCGAGGGGAGGGAGACCCCTCTTTGCCCTTGTAAGAAATCACTATGATTAGCAAACGCATAGGTAGGCATGCGTTCGTTTCTTAGAAATGTAAACGTGTCTTTTGTTTGGCAAAAGCCAAAATCTTTAAAACTAATGTCCTCGGCTAATGTATAGATGGCCCGTGCTTTGCAAACTGTGTTTTTTTTAATAAATAAATTAAAAAAAAAAAAAGCCCACCAGAATGTAGAATGGAAAAGCACTTTGCAATTTCTAATTGGCAATCCTCGATGCCCAAGTCTTAATTGTGTTGGAGAGGAAAACAAGAGACAAAGTCAGGGGCATCTGAGCCAAGACTCCCAGTAGCACATACATTTCAATTCTCCGAACTCAGCCCTGAGACAGAGAGAACAGCGGGGACTCAGAGTGACGGAGGAGTCTGTTACCAGCTGCTGCCCGGTCGTGGCGTCTGCCTGTGAGGATACTCAACGGCAGGGACGCATTCACATGGATGCTATCTCTGACCTCATATTCAGAACTGGTACCTAGATTGATATGATGAAGAATTTTAAGAAACTATTTTTATAATCAAAATAATGCCATGTCATTTATAGAAAGGCTGAGGGAGGGAGAAGGTGAAATCACCCTACTGTAACTGCTTTTGTGTATTCGCTTTAGCTTTGGCATATGTTCGTGTGAATAGCATATATCTAATTATGTACTTTTATTTTGAAGAGGGTTTTTTTTTTCTTTTTACTAAATTTTCTTATTATCTATCTAATGTATGCATTATAATTTAGTTTACCATTATTTAATTTATATTTGTGGAATATTTAGGCAGTTTGTATATTTTCCAATTCAACCCAACTCTTATTCATGACCAAAGTCATATAAACTGGAAATTGAAGGGAATGTCTTTATCTTGATAAACAGTATAAAGGCACAATGACCTCCATTACCATTTTTATTCTGGATCTCTTAGAAAGTGTAATAAAATAATAAAAACGAAGTAAGAGGATTTGGAAAGCGGAAATAAAATTATATTATGCGTGTCCTATCTAATAAAAGGGTAATATGCAAATTAACCATCACTCCATCACAAAGGTGGCAGCGCCCATAGCCACAAGATGGCAGTGCCCACCCAGTGCAGGGGACGAGGGGCAGCTGCTGAGAGCAGGCAGTGTGAACAGCTTGGAGAGGCAAGAGTTCAGTGCCCGGCCACAGATGGGCCTCTGGGCCACAGAGAGCCTCTGGGCAGTGGGCATGGACCAGTCAGGCCCCACAGAGAGCTACTAGAACACGGATTCATGCGCAGGGCCACTAGTCTACCTAATAAAAGAGTAACATGTTAATTGACCATACCTTCACTACTCCCACCAGCCAATCAGGAGTGATTATGCAAATAAATCCAACAAAGATGGCAGGTCAATTTGCATACACAGGCTCCCAATGGCCAGAGACAGGGCGGGACTCGGAAAGACTGCTCTAGCCAGAGTGAAGGTGGAGCTGGCAGCCAGGGAAACAAAGGCCCAGTCTTGCACAAATCTTCATTCGTGCATTGGGTCATTGGTATATAATATAATTGTCTACATAGAAAATCTCAAAGAATCAATACACTATAAGAAAGTGCAGTAAGGTTACTAGATTACAAGAACAATATAGCAAATGCATTTAAGAACCTATATACCAGTGATAAATTATCAAATATGTAATTGGGGGGAGGGGGAAACTCTCAGGATAAAGTACCTGAGGTTAAGTATATCCAAAAGTGGTCAAGACTTTTACAAGGAATACTATAAAACTTTACAGAAGATTATAAGATGATGTTTAAATAAATTCAGAAGGTGCTTGGGGAAGGTCTCAACATCATAAAAGTAACAATCATTGTTAAATAAATCAATAAATTCAATAAAATTTTAACCAAAATTCCAACAGGTCTTTTTCAGAAGGTGATAAGTTGACCATAAAATTCATATGGTATAAAAAAGGATTGATCCCTAGCTGGTTTGGTTCAGTGGATAGAGTGTCGGCCTGTGGACTGAAGGGTCCTGGGTTCAATTCCAGTCAAGGGCACATGCCCAGGTTGCAGGCTCAATCCCCAATATGGGGCGTGCAGAAACCAGCTGATCCATTATTCTCTCTCATTATTGATGTTTCTCCCTCTCTCTCCCTCTCCCTTCCTCTCTGAAATAAATAAAAATATTTTTTTTAAATAAAAAGTATTGAAAAATAATCAAGCAAGCACACAATAATTCTCAGGTATTTTCATCATCATCATCCTCACCATCACCATTACCATCATCATCATGGTCATGTACCAAATCAAAACAAAGCAAGAATTTTAAGTCTGTTTAGTGATACTCAATTTTTGTTGAGATTTTGTTTTAAGAAGATGCAGCTTTGCCAGTGCAATTGCCATTTCATAGGCTATTAGAAGACGTGTCCCAGGACATTGCTCTGGGCAGCACCAACACAGTTACTACTAGCAACATTGAGCAGCTGTTGATGTCCAGGCCTTGCTGAGGCCATTACCAACGACAGCTTCTCACTCACCACAGATGCCTTGCCTGACAGTGTGATGCCCAGAGACAAAAAGGCACCATTTGAGGAGTTTGAGGATGACTGGAGAGCAGGGGTCTCTTCGGAATGAGGCAACATGTACAAGAGTGTAGACCAAACGCAACCTCGCTATTTTCCTGGGAATTCAGAAAAGTTCCCTCATTTCTCTGGTTGTAACATTTGATTACATGTCTTTCCCAAAATGCCTTTCTCAGGATGAAGGCAGAAGTATTCCACTCAGTGCTTACACCCACCATTTTACCTACATTCGTTCACTTAATACATATCTATTGAGCATTTGTTAGTGCCGGGCAGTGTTCTAAGTGCTAGAGACAGAGCAGTGAACAAAATAAACAGACATGTCTTGCCCTCAGGAGCTTATGTTGTAGGTAGGGAAAGCAGATGTAACAAAAGTAAACATAATTAAGTTAAAAAATATGGATGTTATTTAGAAATTTGCAAAATGAAAAGTATTATTTGTATTCACCTTTAAGATTTTTTAAAATATATATTTTTATTGATTTCAGAGAGGGAGAGGGAGAGAGAGGGAGAGAGAGAGAGAGAAACATCAATGATAAGGGAGAATCATTGATCAGCTGCCTCCTAAACCCCCACCCCCACCCCCACCCGCATGAGGATCGAGCCTGCAACTGGGGCTTGTGCCCTTGACCAGAATCAAACCCAGGGCCCTTCAGTCTGCAAGCCGATGCTCTATCCACCAAGCCAAACCAGCTAGGGCAGTGGTTGGCAAACTCATTAGTCAACAGAGCCAAATGTCAACAGTACAACGATTAAAATTTCTTTTGAGAGCCAAATTTTTTAAACTTAAACTTCTCCTAATGCCACTTCTTCCAAATAGACTCACCTGGGTCATGGTATTTTGGGGAAGAGCCACACTCAAGGAGCCAAAGAGCCACACGTGGCTCTCGAGCCACAGTTTGCCAACCACTGAGCTAGGGCAAGATTTTTTTTTTTTTTTTTAATTAAAAGCATGATTGAGTTTAGCACAGTGAACTCAAGTCAAGGCAAGCCTGCTGACATTAAGATCTCAAGTCTCATTCCTTTAATAAATATTTAATACTCTCCGTGTACTTACTCAGGGCATTTACTGGTGCCAACTATGTGCCAGGCACAGGGCAAGGGTGGAAGGTACTAGTACCCCCCGGTGCGCGGTGCCAATGCTTGAGCTTGAGGGAGCACCCACTTTAGTCATCAACGCAAACAACTCCCAGACGAAACAATTATTTTAATTTAGTGCTTTTGTGTTCCAAAATCCAATCCACTCAGAAGGGACGCGGAGGCCCTGAAGTACAATTCACATCTGAACTTGACTCCAATCGAGCGTGGTCATTACAGTTGAACCGCCAGGGTATTCACGGAAGCACCAGGAAATACCCCTGGTCACTTTCATTATCTAATGGCACCCGGGTTTTCTAATGCATCCTAATAAGAGCTGTTGCATATTCATAGGCTGGTCAGGGGTTTGCGAGGAATAGTTTACGCTGATTAAAAAGAGCAAACACTGAGCACATTCTCCTTCTCCTTACGCTTCACATTCGGTGATTTCCCCCCAACCCCCATCATTTGAAAGTCCTTCACAATAATGGCTGGATCTCACGGAAAACTGTTACCCTTTTTGTTGTTGTTTGTCTGTAGCATGAACTGCTACAAAAATTCTCGGCTGGCTTCATTTATAAATCTGAATCGAGTGCCCCAATAGTAATGACTGAGTACCAGACACGCATTCCCCCACATGGTCACTACTTTCTCAAAACGTGGTGCCGTTTTGAGACGTGAGATTTTGTTTTCCTTAACCTGACTGACTTTGAGAATTAAGGGCACCATTTGCTAATTACACTGCTCAGGATCGACTCTAAAACTTTGGGTTTAAACCCTGACTTGCTACAAAGCCACCTGAAACGTTAGCTCATGGCACTCCCTCAGTGTGGGGGGCACAGCTATTCCGTTGGACACATGAGCTGGACTCTGCGAAATCTTATTTTTGTCTTAAAGTATATTGAAAGCGTATTATAAATATTTTAAGCTGTAATCAATGTATTAACTACTGACTGGATTCGATTCAAATTTACAGGGCGGGGTGGCAGGGGGGAGATAAGAAGTCCCAAAGCCCTAACTTAATAGAAAGGAATGGTGAAAAAACCAGGTTGTGTGTGGGGTTTTTTGTTTTTTTTAAGTTGGCCCTTGTTCAAGCTACATATGGTCACATAATCTTTTAAAAAGCGCAATTCAAGTCTCCATTTAATTACGTAAGAGCATAAATGGGATTATGGTGCTGATGAAGCTCAGTGCCTATGCTTCAGTGCACCCGGCCAGCTGAGTGACCCTGACTCCGTGTTCTTGGCCACAGGAGGCAGCTGGGACCCTCCTCCCCCCGCAACCCCCTCTCCTGCCTTTCACGGCTTGCCTTCCCAGAACTGAATCACGGTCCCCGGCCTGGATGGGACCCTTCACATTAATGGCATCCCAGCCACCTTCTGCACACCAGCGTGATGCACTGAGCATCCGCTGAGCAGGAATGCACGCCGCTCCGCCTCGCCTCTGCCTGGGGTGGGCACAGGGATTAGCTGGTGGGAGGTCACGGGAAGGCTCTGGCTCTCTGAGAAGAGTTCCTGGGTAAACTCTCTGCCATGCTCAGGTCTGTCTGAGCCCTGCCGTGTGCTCACTGCCCACCTCACAGGCCCGCCCGCCTTCTCGTTGCTCATAGTCTTCAAGGAACATGAAGGACCGGCACTCCGATCAGCCCCCCTCCCTTCACAGGCCAGGCAGCGAGACCAGAGGCCTTCGGCCAGGGCTCAGACAGCGGGCAGCGAGGACTGGAGCCTGGTTCTTCTGATTCAGCCGAGGCCACTGGGCCACCGCCATTCTCTGGAGTACAAATCGCCAGGCTAGCCCGGCTGGTGTGGCTCAGTGGTTTAGCATCAACCTATGAACCAGAAGGTCAGGGTCAGATTTCCGTCAGGGCACACGCCCAGGTTGTGGGCTCTGTCTCCGGTGTGGGGTGTGCAGGAAGCAGCCGATCCATGATTCTCTCTCATCACTGATGTTTCGCTCTCTCTCATCCTCCCCTTGCCTCTCTGAAATCAATGAAAATATATTTTTTTAAAAATCATGGAGCTAGCCTTCCTGCACCTGTGGAGGCTCCACACGTGCTTTCCCCATCTCACAGGTCCCAGCGTCCTAGGGTTTCCCCAGCAGACGTAGAATTCTTGGGGGGATTGTCATCATGAAGAAAACATCTCTCTCAGCGGGACGATAAATAGAGGGCACTGTCTCTATGCTCAAGGGCCTGGACCTCGTTGTGTTCCATTCCTCAAGTCACGGAAACTTGTTTTTCAGATGAAATTAGCCAGTTTTCCCAGGGCCTCATGACCAGTAAGTGCAACAAGGCGATCTGGGCCCAAATGGGTCGCCCCAACCCAAATGGGTCACCCCAACCCACGACCAGTAAGTGCAACGAGGCAATCTGGACCCAAATGGTTTGCCCTAACCCAAGAGCAGTTAAGGGTGATCAGGCTGGCGGGGAAAGGCAGTTAGGGGTGATCAGGCAGGCAGGCTGAGGAGTTAGGGGCGATTAGGCAGGTAGGCAGGTGGTCGGACATCCCCCAAGGGGTCCCACCCCGAGATAATGTGAGATAGGAAACACCAGTTCCCACAGGAACCGAGCCTGAAGAACCAAGAGGCTGGAAAGTTCCTTGGCACAATCACCCGGGGCTCTCAAATAACAGCCGAGCCCAGGAGCTGTCTCCCTTCCGCACGTTCCAGTGGGAGCCGGCCCATGGCAGCGGGCGGCGCCCTTTTGCCATCAGACCACGGAGTCCTAGGAGATTAGCCCTGGGATTCCGTGGCAGGGGAAGAGAACACGGTGGCCTGGTTTATCAGAGAGCATGCCAAGGGACTTCCCGTAAGCCCCACAGGGCTGTGCCAATGCCGGCGGGCAGCGGCCCATGAGCCACTTAGGGGTGGAGCCCCTCATTGCTGGGGAAATCCAGCCACGGCCCACACAGAGAGTCACCTGCCAGGAGGCCATTGGATGGTCACGGTGACATCCCATGCCCGCCGCCACCTGTCATTCTCTCTCCTCAAGATTGCTAAACTACCCCTTAACAATCAGGCTAGCAGGGGAGGGCAGTTAGGGGCAATGAGGCTGGCAGGGGAGGGCAGTTAGGGATGACCAGGCAGGCAGAGAGGTAAGGGGTGATTATGCAGGCAGATGAGCAGACATCCCCCAAGGGGTCCCGAATTGGAGAAGGTACAGGCCAAGCTGAGGGACACCCCCACCCCCGTGCATGAATTTCATGCACCAGGCCTCTAGTTTTAAGTAAGAATAGTTGATAATAATGCATCCATGCTTCTCTTTTTGCATTGATTGCTAGGAAGCTCCAAACCAAAATGTGTTTTTTTTAAGTGCACACATTTCTTCCCCTCGATTAGTGGATCCAAACACCATAATTGTTACCCATCACCCTCTTACTGCTCAGCTTTGCTCTTTTTCTGTATTTTTACAATTTATGTTTTGTTTTTGTTTTTGTTCTTTAGGGGGGAAACTACTGAATTCCCTGTTGAAAGGCAGGAGGGTATAAATAATGGAATCCTGCTTAACCCCAATCCGCACGGCAGATAAATGGGGCCTTTCAGAAATGATCCTCCCCTTCCCCTTGCCCTTCGAAAATTCCCGATGGCACATCCTTCATCTGAGCGGAGGCTTGCTGGCTGACTCTCCCCTTGCATTTGGCCTCCAGCCTAGACCTCAGACACAGACGCCGAGCGAGGGCCCCTCTCGGAGTCCTCAGAGGACCAGCGTGATTGCTGCTGGCAGCTCCCAGCCCCTCCTGCGCACGCCTCCCCGCGGGTCCCCTGGATCGGGGACCTCCTGATGGTTGTTATCACTTATTGCGGTTGACATACAACCACCGAGAACAGCATCCATTTTAATGTCTGAGTGATTTTTTTGTTCCCCCTCCAATGAACGGACGAGATCTTTAAAACTCCCGGTGACAAAGAGCCCCACTGGAGTAATCGTAGAAAAAACCCCTCGGAGCTTCCACGCAGGCGGCGTGAGCCACTCGGAGTGGTTTCTCCCACCCGATAACGCCATTATCACATTCGCAGCCCCGACAATGCCGAGCCGCATCCCTTTGATCGTCTCCTAGCATTAATTGATCTTGCTTATCTATCGCTCTATTTCTAAATCATTTAATTGGGGGATATTAGGAGTAGTAATGGTAACGGCTCAGGCGTGTATCAGGCGCTGAGGTTCAAACTCGCCACGTGACGCCCATCCTCTGGATTTCTCTGTTACCTCGCTCCCGTCTGGCAGGAATTTGCATAAAGAGCACCTCCAGCCACAAATAATTGGCTGTTGCTTACCGCTCTGAAGGACAGACGTACGCTGTGGCAAATCACTGTAGCTAAACTTCCTTTTAATTATTCTTTTAAACCGGAAAAGATACCCTGCAGTGAAATGCTTATAATTAAATAGAAATTAAAAGTTTCTAAAAGCCTTCATTTCGACTTCAAATTTAAATGCAAATGAGTGCATGGGACTTGTGAAAAATTCGCCCTCCCCAACCCTCACCGTCCCGGAGGGAAATTCTCTAAAAGCTCGGGCGGGTCAGGAGACCTTGTTTGGGCCCCAAAGCCATTCCAGTTTGGCCAATGGTTGGCCTAGGCTGCCCACCACAGGGCTGGGACCCAGGTTTCCCAAGAGACTTCTTTTAGTCTGGGTTCCCTTGGAGTAGACCCTGGGACAAGGATTCAGGGGCAGTCAGAACTCCGCCACCTGACCCCGAACCCCCCGTGGAACCTCCGTGCGAGGGGTTCAGTGTCAAGGGCAGTAAACACAACATGGCCGGCCAACCCCAACCGGCAAGATGGAATTCTCATCCAAAGTCACGGGAATGGCCAAAGACACACGTTTACAAATACGCCCCAGTCAACGTGTTAGAAGGCATCTGCTTCTGAAACAAGTCGGTGCTTTTACCGTTAAAAACTGGCCGGGCCCGGCAGGTGTGGCTCAGTGGTTAGGCGCAGACTTATGAACCAGGAGGTCAGGGTTCCATGCCCAGGTTTCAGGTTCGGTCTCTGGTGTGAGGCAGCCGGTCAATGCTTCTCTCTCATCACTGATGCCCTATCGCTCGCTCCCTCTTCCTTCCTCTCTGAATTCGATAAACATATATATTTTTTAAAAACTGCTCAAGAAGGTGACATTGGCTGAGGTCTTGAGGTGTCCCCAAGAAAGATTCGCCCTCAATTTTCAGACCATAGACCTATATTGGAATTTTCAAACGTGTTCTTATTGATTTGGAAAGTTACCGTCACCTGTACCTGAAATAAACCTTCTTCCTTTTCCTCATTCTTAACAAAATGTTTGCTTTGCCACCAATGACCAAGGCCCTTCAGAACATGTTTGCCTGGACTCTTTCACACCCAAACCCACAGGGACAAAATTTGATCTGAACAGTACCTACGTCTCCTGGCAGCAAATGGGAAAGTCCTCAGAGGAAGGGAGTCACGTCAGGTGTGCCTGGGAAGGACTAGGACACATGGGAGGGCACAGGAAGGCTCCTCCTGTGGGGCCACCCCCTCCCCAGCTCTGGCCAACGTCGCCCTGCAGGGAGGTGGGCGCCTGCCTATCACGGCAGGAAACCCGGAAGTTCACGTTTTAAAATAAAATCTGCTTGGTTTTAAAGATTGCCAACGGATGTATTTATATTTTCAATGCAGCGCAGGCCAAAGTCACGTGTGTGTGTGTGTGTGTGTGTGTGTGCGCGCACACGCGCGCTGTGGAGGCCCAGCTCAGGGCCCCCAGAACACGGAGTGTGCTCAGCAGGCCATGAACTTGCCACGTCCCAGGGAAGGCAGAGACTCAGGTGTGGAAATGTCCACCGGCTGTGATGGCAGAGGGGTTTTATCGTTACGTCTTGTGCATCACAATTTCCCTTCCCAATGCTATCCCAGTAAGCGCCCTAAGGAGACTGGTACATGTGGTCTGAGCAGTCAACAAAGCCTGGCTGATGTGGTCAGCAGTTGAGCATTGACCTATGACCCAGCAGGTCAGGGTTTGATTCCCAATCAGGGCACACGCCTGTGTTGTGGGCTTGATCCCCAGTAGGGGGCGTGCAGGAGGCAGCCAATCCATGATTCTCTCCCATCGATGTTTCTCTCTCTCCCCCTCTCCCTTCCTCTCTGAAATCAATAAAAATATATTTTGAAAAACCACAAATAGTTATGGGCAGGCACAGCTGACACAGGACTGAAACCCCCCGCCGTCAGGGGACTGGCCTCCTCCAGGGGAGGGGACAGCCACCGCCCCTGGGCACACAGGAGGCGGAGCAGGTGCTGGCCGTGGACACATGGAAAGGCCCAGTGTCCGTGGATGCCCAGCTTCGCCTGCTGCCCGGCCCGCTGTCCATTGCCGCCACCGGGCAGCTCACAGCCATCCCTGGAGCTGCATGTCGCCTTCCTGTCGCTGTCACCAGGCAGATTGGACGGGAACCCCTGTCCTGCCCCTGGCCCTCCCTGCCTGCAAGCCTGGAGCTGTACGTGGCCACTGTGATTGCTTCGCTGAGAGCCACTTAGCAGACGAAATACCTCCCCACCGAGAGCGGGCGGCCCTCCCCCTGTCCGTTCGGGCTGGAACCACGGGGAGGGCGACAGGGGCAGGCATGTGACCGGACATGTGTTCCATCCGCTGTGTCAGCGGAGATGCCACCTTGAAGCCGGTACGTGGTGCCACTTTGAGCCCTGGGTGCGGGCGAGACGGCATGCAGGGGGTGATGGGAAACTGACAGCTCGGAGCTGGGACTCGGGGATGTACAGACGATGAAACAGCAAAGCCATTATTGGCTGTGATGATGGTCATAACCCTGACCCGGGACTCAGAGCCCCATTCTGCTCCGGAGATGTGTGTGGCTCAGCGAGTCTTTCCGCACCCCCGTTACCATCCTGGCCGAATAACACCAACTCCCAGCACGTGAACAGAACCCGGGGCCACGGAGGAGCGTGCTTATCAAGGAAGTGCAGGCAGGAGCAGGTCTCCGTCACGGAAAACCCTGGAGGAGGACGTAGCCCGGGGTTAGGGTCAGAATATCAGCATTCCGGCTTCCGCTGCCGCTGAGCCCACACACAGACGGTCTTCTGACTTGTTTGTGATGTTGGCTTCTTCCCCGTGTGCCCCGCCCTCTGCTGAACATGGCCTTGGTGAACACGTCCACCGAAGGCCCATTCTACAGAGGACACCCAGGCCCAGAGAAGCCAGCCCTAGCCGGTTTGGCTCAGTGGGCAGAAGAACACTGGCCTGCAGGCTGAAAGGTCCCAGGTTTGGTTCCCGGTCAAGGGCAGGTCAAGGGCACATGCCAGGGTTGTGGGCTCATTCCCCAGTGTGGGGCCTGCAGGAGGCAGCTCATCAATGACTCTCTCTCTCTCTCTCTCTCTCTCTCTCTCTCTCATCACTGATGTTTCTTTTTTTTTCTAATTTATTTTATTGATTTTTTTACAGAGAGGAAGAGAGAGGGATAGAAAGTTAGAAACATCCATGAGAGAGAGTCATCGATCAGCTGCCTCTTGCACAACCAAGGTACATGCCCTTGACCGGAAACGAACCCGGGGCCCTTCAGTCTGCAGGTTGACGCTCTATCCACTGAGCCAAACCGGTTTCGTCATCACTGGTGTTTCTATTCCGCTCTCCCTCTCCCTTCCTCTCTGAAATCAACAAAAATATATATTTTTAAAAAACCTACTTGGGCTTCCCAGTTTCCCACGAGGCTTGAGGTAAACAGCACCAGGGTGTGAGTCACCACGCCACGGGCCCCAGAGGGGGGTCTTCTGACAGAGCCACCCCCCAAAACAAAGACCACTCTGTTCTCCAGCTCAGAAACCGATGGGTCATTCACGGGCACGAGTCTGGGCACATGCCCCCTCCCCCCGGCCCGGAAAACCCGCTCCCTGCTGACCTCGGGCCCCCTCGTGACCCACCTCATGGGTCTGGGAGATGCTGGTTGGGACTGGGCAGCGGGGAATCCAAGTGTGAAAGCAACCGGCTCGCGGGAGTGTGGGAGCCACCATCCCGGGCTTCTGAGGGGCCCTCAGGAGAACGGGGGTGCGGATTCCTCCGTGCTCCCCAGGGGCAAGCACGGGAGGCAGGGGGTGGCAGACAGAGGCCCCCAAGTCACATGCAGGAAAATACGAGAAGAAGCTTGGCCCCTAGCTGGTTGGCTCAGTGGAGGGAGCGTCGGCCTGCAGACTGAAGGGTCCTTGGTTTGATTCCGGTCAAGGGTACAGGCGTGGGTTGCGAGCTCCAGGAGGGGTCTTGCAGGAGGCAGCCGATCAGTGATTCTCTCTCATCACTGATGTTTCTATCTCTCCCTCTTTCTTCCTCTGAAATCAATTAAAAATAAAAAAATAAAAATTTAAACATGGATGCAGAGCCTGTGTATTTGGGAGTCTGTAGAGGATGCAAAGACAGGAACTCACCAAGAACTTGGGGCTGGGAGCGATTTGGCCAGCTACGCACAGAGTGAAGAAGAGTGGAGGCGAGGGACTGGAATCGGGGGGCTGGGTGAGGAGGCTGCCGCCAGTGTGGAAGGGAGAACTGGGGAGAGTGTCCTAAGGCAGAAGCCGAGGAGCAGAGGGAACCGTCACCGGAGACAGGAAGGGGAAACCACAGCCCAGCCCTGGCTTCCAGCTGGAGGCGGGGATGAGGACAGGCATGGAGGCAGCCGGCCAGCGTCCTAGAGTGAGCCCTCCTGCCGAGTGGGTTAATGTGCACGGCCCCGAGGGATGATAATACTGGGCTCCTCTGCATTGTCTTGTTGGCCATTCACTTATCTTCTCTTAGGATGCTTGAGCTCACTATGATGCTTGGCCATTTCGTGTTTGTTTTGCCCATTTTGAAATTTGTTTGTTTGCTGTTGTTGTTGATTCACAGGAGTCCTTTACATATGGTGGATGGGAATACATATATTTTGTGAATATTTTCGCCCAGTTAATTTTCACAATGGTTTCTTTCATCGAGAAGAGGTTTTCATTTTAATTCAGGTTGAACTTACCAAATCTTCTCCTTTATGGTCAGTTCTTTAAAGACTAACAAACCTTGGCCTACCCCAAGATCAGAAGGCTATCCTACTGTTGTCTTTTGTTGTTGTTGCTGCTGTTGTTTCTGAAAGACACGTTAGGGTTTCCACGTTCACACTGTGGGCGTGGTCCCCGCTGACAGGAGAGGGCAAATGACAGAAAAGCTTTGGGTTTTGTTTCTGTCCTTGTCTTTTGGATGCCAGCTCTCCATCCATCACGCACCGAGGACCTGCCTCCACTCGCTTCCTAGTTCCAGCCATGGACATCGGCTTGTCCATCACGTAGGCAGGGCATCCCCGAGTCCAGACTTCCGGGCGAGAAGTGGAGCCTCGCTCTGCGGGGAGAGAGAGTGAACGAGCCTTTCGGTCCCTGCTCCATCACCACGGGCACCGGGTGCGGTGCTGGTGGAACCTCCCGTGCTTCATCTTCATAAAATATTTACTCTTTTAATTATATGAACGGCCGAGTGTTGGTCGTGTCCCAGTTGAGCTCTCAGCACAATCTCCCCATGCCTCTCCGAGCATCTATCACATGATTGCAATCTCTGCAAACCCATGAATCATATGCAAATGTTCTCCGTAGCCCATCACGCCCCTTTTACAGCTCTATTTGGTTAATTACACTTGCTCCCTATTCATCTGAGACAACCAGTTTGGGGTTGGGATTTAAAGAGAGGAGAGCGAGGGGAGAGAGGAGAGAGGAGAGAGGAGAGAGGAGAGAGGAGAGAGGGGGGATAGGAGAGAGGAGAGAGGAGAGAGGAGAGAAAGGAGAGAGGAGAAAGGAGAGAGGAGACAGGAGGAGAGAGGAGAGAGGAGGGAGGAGAGAGGAGAAAGAGGAGAGAGGGAGGGAGGGAGGGAGGGAGGGAGAGAGAGAGTAAACAAACTCCAGAAGGAAAGCCCCTTCATCTCTGGGAGGCTTAATCCAGGTTTGTGTTTCGGCTTGCACTTGGAATTCTTCCTCTGACTGCTTCTAAGTCGCTGCATCTGCCTCTGGGTCGGTTCCCGTCTTTGAACCCCCTGGTGGAAATCCCTTCGCACAAGGACGCCTTCACCGTTGATATATTTCTAACGGATCATCGCCATCTCACCCGCTCATGTCAACCCCGTCAGCTCCGATAGTCAGCTCCTATGGAGAAGGGAGGCCTGGAAAACGTGGGCCAGGGCAGCCCACGGCTGGGGACCAATGCTACGTCTTTAAAACAGCCAAAAGGAAGAGTATTTGTAAATGCGGTGTGTGTGTGTGTGTGTGTGTGTGTGTGTAGCTCTAATTTCCCGAGGCACAGGCCTGATCAAAGGGAACTTGAATCAAATCATATTAATAGTTACTTAAAGTACCTCTCTCTCCCGCCTGCTTTCAGTTCCAGAACTTCAAAGTGAAACCCGCTCCCCGCTAAGTGACTTCTCCCCACTGCCCACTCCCCCAGCCCCGGGCACTGCCAAGCCGTGCTCTGTATCTATGGATGTATCTATTCTGGATATTTCATAAAAAAAGCAGCCAGGTGGCACGTGGCCTTTGGTGTCTGGCCGCTTGCAAGAAGCATCACATTTTGGAGGTAAGTCCCCATGGTAGCAAGGATCAGTACTTTGTTTTCAAAAAACATATATTTTTATTGATTTCAGAGAGGAAAGGAGAGGGAAAGAGAGAGAAATGTCAATGTTGAGAAAGAATCATTGATCAGCTGCCTCCTACACGCCCCACCCTGGGGCATTGGGCCTGCAACCTGGGCATGTGCCCTGACCGGGAATTGAACTGTGATCTCCTGGTTCACAGGTCGATGCTCAACCACTGAGCCACACCGGCCGGTCAGTACTTGGTTATTTTTATGGCTGAACAATGTATCGCAGCTGGTTTGTCCACTCATCCACGGCGGGACCTTGGAGTGTCTTCAGCTTCGGGCTACTGTGAATGGTGCTGCTCTGAACTTGTCTACACATCTGTTCTCAGTTCCTTGAGGCCCTTTTCCAGAAGTGGAATGGTGAGGTCCTAGGATTCATTCTATGTTTAATTTTTGAGGTTCTGCCACACTTTTCCCGAGGGCTGAGCCACTGTGCACTCTGACCGGCGGGGTGCCAGAGTCCCAGGCGGGCTCTCCGCACTCTTCCCAGCGCTTGTTACTTCCTGGTTTGGGGATTGCTGTTCTGGGTAAGGTCATCTAGTGAGTGTGAAGTCGCATCTCACTGTGAAGTTGACTTGCATGTCCCTAATAACTAATTTAGCCATTTCCTTAATGTCCCTAATGAGTAACGATGTTGAGCATCTTTTCATATACTACTCACTGGCCACCGGTATATTTTCTCTGGAGAAACGTCTGTTCAGATCCTTTGTCCATTTGTTAATGGGCTCATTTCTCTTTTTGCTGTTTTAAGATTTTTTTTGGGGGGGGGCAAAACTATTGTTCTCGTAAGAGCTCTCGATGCAATCTTGATACTAGATCTTTTCAGGTATATGATCTGAAAATATTCTCTCCCGTTCTGTCAGTCAGCTTTTCACTTTCCTGATAATATCCTTTGGTGCACAAACATTTTTAATTTTGATGAAGCCTAAGTTGACTCATTATTTTCTATGCTTTGTTGTCATATCTAAGGATCTATTGCCAAATCCAAGCTCCTAGGGACATACCCCTATATTTTCTTTTAAGACTTTCATGGTTTTAGCTCTTATATTTAGGATCCATTTTGAGTTATTTTTTTCCAAAGGGCATGAAGGAGGGGATTTCAGCTTCATTCTTTTGCAGGCAGATATCCAACTGTCCCGGCATCATTTGCCAAAGAGACTATTCCTTTCTTGCTGATTGGTCGTGGCGCCCTTGTCGGCAATCAGTTGGCCACAGGTGTAACTGAGACACTGTCTTGCCTTGGCTGTGATGACCTAGCACTCCCTCTGAACTCTCTTTATCTCCTCTGCAGGCTCAACATCTTCCTCCCAGCCATTAAGACTCACCAGTTCTATGCATATTTCCCTTATCGCTGCATGCCTGCTCTCCAGGCAATGTCTAGCTTCAATTACCACCCTTCACAGATGACTCATACGTGTGGATTTCTAGCTCAGCCCTCTCCCCAGAGCACCAAACATACACATCCAACAGCCACCTGGCACACGTCTCCATGGATGTCACAAAGGCACCTCGAAATGCACCTGTCGGAAGCCAAACTATAGCTCTTTCCCTTCCAACCTGGTTCTCTTCTGACGTTTTCTATTTTACTGAATGACACCGCCAGTTCTCCTATTGTCCAAGCCAAGAACCCGGGAGTCCAACCTTCAATGGTTAACCCACCAGGAAGGCCTGTGAATCGTGCATCTCAACTGTCTCTCAAATACACTCCTCATCTCTCTTTCTCCACCAGCACCTCTCCAGTCACAGCTACATTTATTTCTCCTCAGAACTAGCCTTCTCTGTTTTGTTAATCCTCACCCAATGGTATTTTTTCCCATTGATTTTTAGAGAGAATGGAAGGTAAGAGGAGACACAGAGAGAGAAGGACATGCGTGGGAGGTTTAAATGCATAAAGATGGAAGAAACAATGATCTTGTAAAAAGTAATTAAAAATAAAAAATAGATAAATTACAAAGAATGCAAAATATCTTGTATGCAATATCTTTAAATTCTAATGAGTGTTTGAAAATCGGTAACACAAAAATGCAAACCCCAGTTTTAAATAAATGGTTGTAGACAACCAAACAGCTGATTCGCTAGAAATACCAACCATCGATAAAACACGATAAATAGTGCACTTCACTAAAAATTTGAAAATGCAAATTAAAACAATCTGTTTCCATCATCCCATGTGGAGAGTTAGCAAAAAGGAAAGATGATAACAGATCCTTCGAAATCCTGCTGGTGGTGATTTCCATGGACGTACTCTTCCTAGTATTTCATTTGACAAAATGCATCCACTGGTCCTAACAAGGGTCTCTACTCTGAACGAGTCACTCGACTTGGAGGAATTGTCTCCGGCTTCAGGAAACGACCCGAGATGCGCACAAACGTGAACACGCAGGGAGGGTTACTACGGTATCCCCTTTACTATGGCCACAGATTGCAGACCAGAAGCAGGTTTGAAAATGTCGCAGCGCATTAGGTATGCATGGATGACGGGATGGTACACACGCATGGAGTCCACTCTTTTAAAAGAGCCTTTAAGAGCCTGGAAAAATGCTCACCATCTAAAGCCGGGAAAGGAAGGCGGGGTTAAAGAATACAGAGGATTAAAGTGGGGGGGAAATTACAACCGAAGGTCATCAGTGGTTTTTCCTGGGAGGTAAGCTTATAGGTGACTTTAATTTAGTTGCTAGCCTTTCTATCCTGTGAAGAAAATGTATTTTTGTGTACTTTATCTTTAACAGTGTCTTATGTAAATGCATGGCAAAGTGGGTGAATATATGGAACCCCTCTTCCCACCTGCCTCTGTCTGCCCGCCCCCCCCCCCAGGAGTAGTAACTATGAAAGGTGAATATACGTGAGTGAGCACAAGTAGGTTTTCGGTGGTGAGTACACAAAAGAGTTGTTCTTGTATTATTATTCATTAATCACTATATTATTTCCCATGTCAACAATTATAAGCCCACCCTGCATATTCTTCCATTTTTTCTATATAGTTACACATATGAATAGTCAGGGTAACTATTTTCACAATCAGAAAAATAGAGCTTTCATACAAAAACCAAAGAATTAGGGGATTGCTTGGGGCAGTGGTCGGCAAACTCATTAGCCAACAGAGCCAAATATCAACAGGACAATGATTGACATTTCTTTGGAAAGCCACATTTTTTAAACCTAAATTTCTTCTAATGCTATTTCTTCGAAATAGATTCGTTCTGGCTGTGGCCTTTTGTGGAAGAGCTGCACCCAAGGGCCAAAGAGCCGCCTGTGGCTCGAAGAGCCGCAGTTTGCCGACCACCGGCCTAGGGGGTTGACTAGATTTTAGTAAATTATCCAGTAACTAAAACTTAAAAAGAACGACAACTTTGCCTTTATTCCAGAGCAAAATCACTGCCCTCGATTTTCAAACAACTAGGGAGAAAAGGAAGGTACGGGGGAAAAGGTTCAAGTGGCAGAGGCGGGCAAGGTGCATGGCTCCGTCCATCAGATCAATGGCGAGCCCTGCGTTCTGCATCAGAAAACGCTCAGCACAGGCCATCTCGCCATCTCCCATTCCAATGTCGAAATCAGTGCGTTCTGGGGGGTCCTGTATGACATACAAATAACCCCCCAGACGGGACCCCCAGCACAAGAGTGGGGAGGAACGGTCCAGGCAGAGCCGCCTGCTCCCGGGGGGCGCAAGGGGTCGTGGGCAGCGAGGGGAGGGCGGGCACGGGAGCCGGCACTAATCCCGTCCTCCTTTATGACCAGCTGGAGAAATGACCTCCGGCGAGATCCGGCCCTTGTTCTATCCGGCGACTAGCTTTTCCTTACAGAAAGTAAATTAAAAAGGTGTGACCTTGCTGAGGGCTTGCCGAGAAAATGAGGTACATCTTGTCGCGGGCCGAGGACCTATTTGTTCCATTTGAAAGGCTGCCGCTTTGCTCCGATGAGGAGTGGAGATAAAGGCCCGGGATGAAAGGAGGAGAAACATTGCTAAGCGAGGAAATTAAAGGGCTACATTGGAGGCCCTTTCAGCGCGGCGGCGGGCTTTTTGTGTGCGGTTTATCGGGCCCCATCAGCCACACCTCGTCCCCGCTCCCCGCTCCCTCTCCTGCGAGCACACAAAAGCGGGGCATGCAGGGGGCCCGGGAGAAGGCCCCTGGCTGATACCATCGGCAGCAGCTGCCCCCCCTCCCCCCACCCGCACCCCTACCCTTCAGGCCAAGAGGGACCCCACCCACAGTTCCTTCCCGGGGTCAAGAGACTCAAAGTCATTTCCCAGCCGGTGCGCTGAAGGGACGCGGGCAGGAAGCTCCTTCCTAACCTTCCCGGCCAGAAAACGCATCGCTTTGTGGAGAATTTCTCCCAAATCCACTCAGAGAGATGAGCACCAGAGTGCCTTTGTGGCCATCCAGGTATCAAGCCAGCAAACATTTCCATCCAAAGCTTCCCGGGAGGGAAGAAACCTTCCCTCCGTGTCTGTCTTCATGGGACAGACGCCTCTAATGCTCCATGTCTTTCATCACTCAAAGCCATAGTCCGCACAGAGAGGCAAAGGAGGCGAGAAAAATGCTGGGCTTCCCCCGGTCTAAATGGATAGCCAGCATCTTCTCCCCGCTTCCAGCATCTACTCCCTGCCTCCAGCATCTTCTCCCCAACTCCAGCATCTACTCCCCGCCTCCAGCATCTACTCCTGCTTTCAGCATCTATTCCCCACCTCCAGCATCTACTCCCTGCCTCCAGCATCTTCTCCCCACTTCCAGCATCTTCTCCCCGCCTCCAGCATCTACTCCCCGCCTCCAGCATCTACTCCCTGCCTCCAGCATCTTCTCCCCGCTTCCAGCATCTACTCCCCACCTCCAGCATCTACTCCTGCTTCCAGCATCTATTCCCCACCTCCAGCATCTACTCCCCTGTCCCTACCAGACACCTTGACCTAGAATCCAATGCCTGGTCAGGTGAGGCCCACTCCCCGTCCCAGTTTTATTGTTCTTCATTCCCTCCCACATTCTGGCCGTGATGTATCTCCTGTGGCCACCTCCCTGTCTTCTCTGGAGTGGTTAATACTGCTGGGATTCCCTTTCTCCCTGTATCTTCCCGGCTCCCACTCCCTGCACTGCCATGTGTCTTTATTTGCAGAGTCTACCTGTTGGGGGAGTGTGTTAGTTGGCTCGAGCTGCCGTAACAAAGAACCACACCCTGGGGTGCTTAAGCCATGGACGGCCATCCTCTCCCGTTGTATCTCCCTCTGGGTGTGTGTGCCTGTGTCCTGGTCTCTTCTTTTAGGGCCACCTGTCATTGAGGATGAGGGTCCACCCTAATGACCTCATTTTAACTGAGTAACCTCTTTAAAGACCCCATCTCCAAAGACAGTTGCCTTCTGGGGGTTAGGCCTTCAATGTACCAGTTTTGGGGGATGCAACTCCACCCACATGAGGGAGAATCCCACACCCTGAGGACATTGGTGGGATAAAGGCACTCATTCCACTATGAAAGCTAAAGGGCAAGATAGTCCCCTTGGCGATTCCTGGCAGATGTGCAAGCAAGCAACCCGGACCGCCAATAACTCCTAGATTTGGACCTAGATTCTTGCTGGAGAGAAGGGAAGATGCAGGGAAGAGGAGCACATCTCCATGGGAACCGCACTGCGTGGGCAGTCGGGGTAACAGGCACTGTCCCCGCCAAGCTGTGCACTGGAGTGAATGTGGCCATAGTCCTCGCTGCTGGACCTCCCTTGGTTCAGTTCCGTGTTCTGGTCCTCCATGGATTCTGGAGCCAATACATTGTTTTCAGTAAATTCCTTTTCTTAGGTCAGCTGCTGCCCACTTCTGTTGCTTGCAACCAAGAACACCAGTGGAGGATACACCCTTGTTCAGGGCACAGCTGCACGCTTGCCATTTCTATTAAGTTTTCTCGGGAGTATCTATGTTAGAATGCATACTCCCTCCCCTCAGACGGCCTACACTTTATCCTTTCATTTGCACGACTATGTTCTGGGCAGCTAGATACTATATATTAAGCTCCTTTTTGTGTGTGCTAGGAATCAGAAGATCAAAAACACACCTGATGGTACTCTGTAGGTGAAAGGTGATGACATTTTTAAAAATAATACTATTAAGTAATCATTGCAATGGAAGGACGGGGTTGGGTGCAATGGGAGAGTATTAAAAGGAGATGCAGATAGCTGGTGGAGGAGGAGGAGAAGGAGGGATGGGCAGGAAGGCCATCATAGGGAGGGGTTTTTTGAGTTTCCATGTGAACACCTAGTGGAGCCAGGCAGGAGAAGTGGAGGTGAGCAGAGGGCAGGGTTGATGGACCCAGAAGCACCCTGTCCAGGCCCAAGAGATGTGCTGACCTCTGGGTTGGGGTGAAATGCCCAAGTTGGAAGAGCCCAGTCCATCTTGACCCTTCTCCAATCTTTATACTCCACTCCTGTTTTTTTTCCCACTGACATTTAAACAATAATTGGCTGGCACTTATAATTTTGAAATCATCATTTTAAAAGCGTTGGGCCTCTTAGCACATTTCCCCTCAAAATACTCCATCTGAAAAATGGCATTGCACAGCACAGCTTGTCCAGCAAAAAAAAAATAAATAAAAATAAATAAATAAAATAAAATTAATTTGTCTATTGAATGAAGCCCCAACATCTCAATATCAGCAAGATGATCCCTGGACGCACAGTGCCTGAGTCTGCATGATTTAACATTCTTAGGGTGTTGGCTGCTCAGCTGCCTATAGGAACAAGGAGGAACCGCTACCAGGAAACCTAACCATTGGAATTGCCTGCAGCTTAACAACAGCTGGTGACCAGGGGAAGGAGAGCACCCTCAGACTGTGTGTCCACATTGTGGAGAACAAAGCACAGCGTCCCACCATCCCGACTGGCCAAGGCTGCACTGTGACTATTTCTCCTGACATATTGGGGGGAGGGGCGCGGGTGTGAAGGGATGGGGGGGTTTTAGGGTGCCAATGGAAGGCCTCGGGAATTTCCGAACCAGTTCCTCTACTTGGATTTGCTCTTCATTCTGTCTCCCTAGGTCCCCCACCCAACAGCGGTGAGATTTGGCATTTTGATGTGCATTGGACCTTCTATGCCTTAGGTGTTTGGATTCTCCCACCCACAATGAGAGGTTCTGAAAGTGCCTGCAACAAACACTCGCTTGGCCGCCAATTCTAAACGCCTCCCCTGTGACCCACTTCTCCCGCCCTCTAGGGTCCCATCTGTAAGGTGACAATGAGGCTCACCAAGACCCACCCAGAGCTGACACTCATTCGATTCGTGGTTGGGACGTACGTGGACTATACCAGGGATATACATAGCCTCTTTTCACATCAAGGTGTTAACCAAACGCATTCCTCTCGATAATGAAGTCAACATCCTGACACTATATCCACTATAATCACACCAAGAACTCGAGAACTTTCTGAGCAAAGGAAAGAGATTTCTTCACTCTGATCTAACAGTTGATGAGAGAGAGAAGAAGAAGAGGAGGAGGAGGAGGAGGAAGAGGAGAAGGAGAAGGAGGAGGAGGAGGAGAGGAGGAGGAGGAAATTCTCTTGTTGAAATCGTGTATTCAATGACCCCAAAGCTGGTAGAATGATGAAGTAAATGAGTGGAGAAGCAAAGGAGAGGGAGGCAGGAAGCTCCATCTTTCTGCGCACCTACTATGTGCCAGGTACTAACACAGCTGATGCCTAGAATGGGATGAAGCCCTGAGGAAAGGATGGCTTGCCTTTTTCCATTTGCGTTTTCACTAAGCGACTTTTCAGTGCTGTGACTTTGGGTGGCTCCCAAAGGGCCTCTGCAGTATTTCTCATCACGCTTCTTCTTTCTTCAGCTTTCTTTTCAGACCCCATTTTCTATTTTCTAATTGCAAAGTCCGTTCAAGTTCCAAAAGCACTCTCTTATAATCATCGCCAAACAAATGCTGTGATTCCACAAAGCCCAAACATGTGTCGCATTAATTCTCGCAGCTAAAATGCTTTCATTTTTCTTGGACTCTCAGCAAAATGGACCATAAGCAAAGTGTTTGATAAAATGACAGGTGGAATTCCATCCAATTAAGACATAAATATTTTTCCAGAGGCTAAGCTTCACTGCGAAATAATCATCTTCAGTCAACGCATCTTTACATGTCTCTGGCAAAACACCTGTCTAAAGCTGTTAACACTAAATATTTGGGGAGCTCTGTACTTCAAAGACATCCCTGAAAATGTCAAGGATTGTTAAAATGTTGAAGTAATTTTGGTTAAATGCTTCTGTGACAACTGTCGGACTTGATTTGTTTTAGCTGAATACATTCTGAATTTCGCTTGGAATCTGGCAATTGGTCATTTGCCAACAGATGAGAATTGGACTGAAGTCAAAAGAATTACATGCATCAAAGAAATGGAAGGGGGGCGGGAAATGGAGGAAACCTTGGAGTATTTTAAAAATGCAATTTATCTTCTCATTTGGAAGCTTCAAAAGAAGATTCCTACCAATGGGTAGCTTTTGCAGGAAAGCTATAAAGCACAAAAGTCACTCTGACTCTTGGCCAACTCCATACACACGGGGTCACACTCACAGCTCCTCCAGGTGACAAAGAGCATATTGTAGAGCACCGTGACAGGATGAGTGAGATTAAACAACACAAAATGGAGGTGTCTTCCTGGGAACTTTTAGCTAGTTGGTCACCAAGTGCAGAGTTCCTAAACCCACACATTAGTCTTTTATTATATAGGCTATGTGTCGAAAAGTAGAATAGCAGACTGTTATTTGAGTCTTTTGCTCTCCTCTCTCCTTCTCTCCCTTCCCCTCTTTCCTTCTCCCTTTTCTCTTCTCTCTTCTTTTTCTTTCCCTCTTTCCTCTTTGTTAAATGCTCCAGTGGTAGACATCCACGCACAGAGCAGTAACAGCCACAAATCGTTTTTGGAAAACGCTTCCTACAAGCTGACCGGGCAGGAATTCCAGGGAAGGCCACCCCGCCAGGGTCCCAGGACAGCCTGCTCCTTGAAACCAGAAACCTTCCCAGTGCTCTCGCTGGCAGTCACACAGACCTAAGAGGCTTAAGGTAAGTGTCCCTCCTCAAAGCCTGAGACAACAAAGATTAGCTCTTAGCATCACAAAGACGCGTATATTTATACAGGTTCTGAAGGAGAGGAAATGCGTTAAGACTTTTGGAGGGAGGGTGGAGGTGAGGAGAGACAACTGTGGACAGAAATGACAAATTGTCCTTCAGCAAGGACGGGAGCATTCCCACAAGATTACCCACTGTTTACCAAAAAATAGGCTGAAATCTTTGTCTACTCAGAGGTGACAAAGGAGCACGGGCCCGCAGAACCTCCTTAAGCTGTGGAGCTAACACTTGAGATTGGACCCAAGAGCGCGTGTTTGGAGGCTTTTCCCTGCTCTGTAAGGAGGCTGGTGAGGATGATGATGGTAATTAATAAGAAAGCCAATGTGGTAAGAAGAACTTGGTCACCTTCAAGAAAAAATATACTTGTTTAAATAACTTCAAAAATGCCTTACTATGCATATCATAATGGAAAAATAGCCCTCCATGCCTCAGTTTCCAAAAATGTTCAACTGAAGCAATACTTTAAAAAAAAAAAAATGGAGCCTGAGTTCCCATTTAAAAGTCTGAAAAATGCCTAAACCAGTTTGGCTCAGTGGATAGAGTGTCGGTCTGCAGACTGAACGGTCCCGGGTTCGATTCTGGTCAAGGGCATGTACCTTGGTTGCCAGCACATCTCCAGTAGGGGGTGTGTAGGAGGCGGCTGATCGATGTTTCTCTCTCATCGATGTTTCTAACTCTCTATCCCTCTCCCTTCCTCTCTGTAAAAAAATGAATAAAATATATTTTAAAAATAAAATAAAAATAGAAGTCTAAAAGAACTCAGGAACCTCAGGAAAATGCACTCATGTGTAGAACTGTGCACAGAACCAATTTGTTGCACTGGAAACATATCCCCATCATGAGGTCACCAAGAAGACTGACCTTCATAATCATGTTGTCTCTTTCTCGCTTTCATCTTCACTTTTCCACACAAAAATGAATGGCCACTTCCCCTCCCTCAAAAGGAAATAAATATGGATATATATATATATATATATATATATATATATTTTTTTTTTTTTTAAGTAAACTTTAATTCTGCTCCAAAGTAAATTTCCACCAGAAGCTTCTTTTGTTCGGATGGACCATGAAGGTGACCCTGTGTATTGGTCTTGGACCTGGTCAACACTGACATCGAACCCGTTCCATATCTCGTTCATTCTGAGAGCAACCCGGGCAGACAAGGCAGATGCACGAACATGAAGGGTGGCAAAGGTGCCAGGACTCCCGGTGGCTCTGGGGCAGGTGGGGGTGACACTGGAGAGAGAAACAACCCCATTTCCCAAGGCTTCAAGAGGAATGCGTTTTAATGGGTGCCTTTGTCAAGTCCGACAGCTCGTCTGCACTAGGACCAGCCTCCCTGACATCATCCATGGCAGCGGAAGGTTGAGCGTTTCACTTCTAAGGATCTCCGAGCTCAAGAGAAATGCAAACAGCCACTGACATCTTTCCAGGTGTCCATCAACTTCTACCCGCCCCCACCCTGGCAGGGATTGGCCACGTGGAGTGGCCCCACGGAGTGCCTGACAAGGCCTTCCCGCTGACCACATTCCCCCCATAAGTTCTCCACCCCCCAATGCGCATGTTAAAACTTCTGAACACAGTTCGCCCCCTCAGAGCCCAGGAGCACGTCTGAGGTGGGCAGGGTCCCCTCATCCACTCAAACGGTTATGAAAGCCATGGCCTACCTTACAGGAGAGTGAATCTGAGCATCAGGGAAACATGCAAACACTGCCACCAATCCCCTCATCCAGTAGAGAAATGGGAGGGTAAAAAGACTCAGGTGTGTGTGTGTGTGTGTGTGTGTGTGTGTATAACAGTTTCCATTACAGGGATGGTAGGACCTTGGATTAAAAGATTTATCCTGCCCAGTCGTGTGGCTCAGTGGTTGAACATCGACCTATGAACCCGGAGGTCTGGGTTTGATCTCCAATCAGGGCACATGCCCAGGTTGCAGACTTGATCCCCAGAGTGGGGCATGAGGGAGGCAGCCCATCAATGATTCTCTCCCATCATTCATATTTCTATCTTTTTCTTCCTCTCCTTTCTTAGGAAATCAATAACAAAATATTTTATTTTATTTAATAAAAGCTTTATCCTGTGCCTTGTCTGCTTGTTTTAAATCTGCCAAGATATAAGGACATTGTTCCTCACTGCTCTGAGAAGGGGCACTTATCTGCAGCTCGAAGGCCCGTCAGGCGTGCGAGGCACCGCCTGGAAGCCAGGAGCCCTCTGGGTGTGGGAGCCAGCCTTCACAGTCAGTCCCCGTTTTCTGACAAGCCCCGGGATGAATTTGGACCCGGTTCTCAGTCTATGGGGACGCTTCCCTGTGGTCGACCAGATGCCTGTCGGCGTGACTGGCGTGTGGTTCCGACAGGAGCGGAATCCTCCAGAAGACACAGTGAGCGGGGACACACACAGAGCTTCTTTATTCACCCAGAAGCAGAACCAGATGGGGCGCCAATCTCTGCAGGTGCCCCGTGTGGCAGGTCGGGTTTCCCCCAAACGGGCCCTGACATGGGGATCGGAGTGCCAGGCGTTTATGTTGGAGGGGGTCCCGGGAAGCACCTGTAGGGGAGCCAGGGAATGAGCCGGGGCGAAAAGCACACAATAAAGGGTCCATTCTCCGACAGGTCACCACGGCGGGCCACATGGGCTCCGTGCTGCTGGCAAATCCCGGGAGAGGGAAGAGGACACACTTCAGAACTGTTCCGAGTGAGGAGTGAGGAAGCTTGGGTGCGTCAGCACCAACACCCATCCATCAGCCTTGAAAGCGGGCCCAGGAGACAGGGCCTTTCCCAGCATTTTGAACCTGCTGGGTGCCTGGGCCAACCCAGCGGCAGCAGCCAGAAAGCACTCTTGGGCAGAGATGACAGGTGTCCAGAGGGAGAACTCATCGGAATGTAGGGATGGGGACGGGGAAGGCTAAGGAGATAGGGGCAGGGCACAGGCAGGGTCTGCTCTACACGGGTACCGTGACTTTCCCTTCGTATTTCCTTTGCTTTAACGTCTTCCAATTTAAGTTGATGCAATCAAGACAGATATATCCTATGTAAGAAAAGGCTAATATGCAAATTGTCCCCTCCATCGGGAGTTCGACCAGGAGGCGGGGTTGGCGACTAACCTCCCATGTCCCCTCCCCCTGGCCAGCCCGCCCCAATTGGATCAGGGTGGCCAGGCCAGATCCCATCCATGCACTAATTCGTGCACTGGGCCTATATATATATATAAATGTTGGAGGACCTTGATTTCTATTTATGGGGGAAATAATCTCAACCATGATAAATAATAGGTTACTGTGATCATTTGAAAGTTTGTTTAAAACATATTTCCTCCCCTACTTGGATTCTAGACAAAGTACACCTCCTCCCCCTCCCCCCCCGCCCCGCCTCCCCATTGATCTCGGTTGGGGCCATGTGATTGCTTTGGTGAATGGAAGTTTCATTGATGTGATCCTAGCAGAAACATATGTGTCCTTGTGCCTTTCGGTTTGGCTCTAGTGCTCCTGCTTCTCCATGAGAAGAACATGTTGTGAGTAGCTATTGGTCCAAGGAAGATAGTGAAACAGCACCAGCTTGGATCCTGGAGTCCTGAGCCTGAAATCCAGCCTCATCCAGTCATGTCCCAGCCAACCAATGGGTGACGAGTAAGCGCCTGATATTTTAAGACACTGAGTTTTGGGGTAGTTTGTTATGCAGCATTATATGCAACTGCTGAGTAACACATCCTATACAATAAAGAGGTAATATGCAAATTAACCATCAAACCCTCACAAGATGGCTGCCTACAACCTGGCTGGCAGGGGGGTTAGTGAGGGATGACCAAATGACTGAACAGCAGGCTGCATGGGGCGACCAGGCTGGCAGGGGGCAAGTAGTTAGGGGCAACAAGGCAGGCAGACAGGTGAGAGATTAGGAGCCAGTGGTCCAGCATTGTGAGAGGGATGTCTGACTGGGGATCGGGCCTGAACTGGCAGTCAGACATCCCCCAAGGGGTCCCGGATTGGAGAGGGTGCAGGCTGGGCTGAGGAGACCCTCAACTGTGTGTGAATTTTGTGCCCCGGGCCTCTAATTGTTATATAAAGTAGCACCCTTTCTCACTTCACTGTTGCTTGGATTTAAAAAAGTCTTGGTACAGTTGGATATAAAGCTCCCCCCCCCCCAGCCCCCAAAGCCAATTTAAAAAAAAATAATAATAACAGGACAGTATTGACGAAAGTATATTCTTTTTAATGTGTCTTATTCCCTAGTCACTCCCAAACTGTACAGTCTGTGAGAACCGGCCTGTCATTCTCCTTTTCTTTGTTTTTGTGGTTGGCACTAATTAACAGTCTATTACAATGGCATTCCCCTGGCTGACGCCTTTTGATGTGAAATGTTTTAAGCCCCGTCTCATCTGCATTGTAACCTTACCACTTCTCACCCTGCCACGGTTTAATTTGTAATCAAAATTATGAACTAATGAAATAACACAAGGCTTTTTTTTTTTTTTTTAATGGGTGGTTTGCTTGTTTGTTTTCGAAATTAGTCCAATTTGCCATTTTACCAAATTCACCCCGTTTTTTATTTTATTTTGTTTTTAATGAAAGCTACATCTTCACTTTCCCCAATTGGAAATGAGACGTCTCCTGGACTTGTTGCATACAATTAAACCACAACAAAAGGAAGCCGGAGTCATTTCACTTTTCATAAGGCCGCAATTATTCTTCCACTATTGGAATGCACCATCCCTCAGGAGCTAATTACCGAAAAGCTCTCATCACATGTAGGAAACACACAGACAAGTCCTGCGAGCACAAAGTGAGTGTTCCACAGTGAAGATCTGCATCCAGGAAGTCATACCCATCAGCGGGTCCAGCTAATTACGGATCTGATTTTTGGAGCATTTGCTTTAGCTAATTATGACCCCTCCTCACAACACGAAAAGCATAGCCTTTGACTTCCTTTAATAAAGATCTAGCGGCGAGAGAAAAATGTACTAAGAACCATAATGCAAAAATTTGCATTGCAACAGAATCTGGGAGAAGCATGGGAGATATATATATATATTTTTTTTTAATAGAAAAACTCTCATTCATCACATGATAGATATGTTTAATATACCTTTTCATGGATGTCACGTTGAAAGGCAAAGTGGGCTATTGTATGGATATGGTTTCCCACGAGCCACGCAGTGCTGCTTAAATCCCAATTCAAAATTTTAAATGGGTGTTATAAAATGCTGTTTTGAATCAACCGAGTTTCACATTAGACAGATATAGCCTATGAAAGATTATGTTATGGATCATATTCTAAAGGGATTAAAGTCGGAGTCATTTCCATAACGTGGGGACCGCGCTAGTCATTCTTCAATATATTCCCTATCAGCTTATTCAAATCCTTCTTGATGTTTAAGTGGTTAGAAAACGAATAATCCTGTTGGTGGGAATGCGCGTTGGCACAAGTGTTTCAGAGGGCAGCTGGCCCACAGCTATCAAAATAAAGATGTACCTTCTCTTCTGACCTTGCCGTTTACCTTCTAAGACTTTTTTTCTTACAAAGAGACTTGTCTCAGTGCTCAAAAAGGATCTATAAGAATGCACACTGGGGCTTTAAAAAAAGAAGGAAAGAAACATAGAGGACTGTTTTATGATAAATCCATACAACAGAGTACAAGGCTGCTATTAAGGACAGAGAGAGAGAAAGACACCCAGTACATGCACTGTTCTAAAAAAAAAAAAAAAAAAAAAAAAAGGTCAAGATACAGGACACACAAAAAGAGGTAAGTTACAAATCCATATGGATGGAGTGATCCCATTTCTGTTACCTAAAAGGGTTATGCATACACAGCCCTGATAAATGTACCTGCGAGTATTTTCCATCTCAGTGTATGTGTGTGCATATACATGTGTGAGGGTGGGTAGATAGATGATGTAGAATAGATATTGATAGATAAGCATTCTGGAAAGACACAGAACAGTGAGCAGGTCCTTCTTTGGGGAGTGGTGCCATCCTTGTGAAAGCAGCCATAGATCACATGTGCAGGAATGAGCCTGGCTCGTTCCTTTGTTCATGTACAACATTGATGGGAAAAGGCAGCCAGCCCGTGACCTACCGTTTTTGGCCTCCTGCCCTTCTGATTTAATCCAGTCTCCATGGCTGTGTATGTCCTCGCCATGCCATGACTCCCAAGTTTACATCTCCAGCTTCAATCTTGCCCCGGCGGTGATACTTGCATGCTACAAGGCAACTGCTGTTTTCACCTGGATGTTGGGGCAGAGATGACGAAGCACCCAACATCCATGTACTCCTTCCATAGTATAGTTGTCTCCAGTACCTGGCCAAGGACTACCTTTCCTACCGTCCACCCCAGCAGGTGGGGACATGTTACTCGTTTATCCCCAGGGCATCTTCCCAGCGTTCTGTTTGCCACCTGTCAGTGGGTGCAGCCCTAGAGGAGGGTGGAGCCACAAGATGGAAGGAGCCTGGGTCCCTGCGTCACCACGTCGAAGGTCCTCACCCAACAAGAACATCTGCATGGCTCTATCCCATGAGTGAGCAATAAACTTGTGTTAAGCCATGAGAATACGAGGATTTATGTCACAATCAGTAGTCTCACCCTAATTAGTGCCTATGTCTAAGAGCCATCTAAAACGTAACGTGTCCAGAATGGAAACTCTTAATTTTTGCCTTCTGTGCATCTTGTCCAGCGTCCCCATCTCAGAATATGGCACCTCCATCTCTTCTCACCGCCAAGATTTTGCTCATTCTGTTTCTGATTTCCGCATATACCACCATCGCTGCTGCGGCCACTCTCTCAAATCGACCAGTTTCTCGGGGGGATTCCTGGACACCCTGCAGGAGGCAGCTCATGAGGCCCCCTCTTTGTGTCCCCCAGCAGCTGTCACCCTCTGTAGTCCCTGCCTTTTGACTCATGCGGCCGCCACCCCTGCCTTTTAAAGTGAGTGAGGCAGGAATCTTTAAAAATAATATATATATATATATATATATATATATATATATATATATATATTATTGATTTTTTACAGAGAGAAAGAGAGAAGGATAGAGAGTTAGAAATATCAAGGAGAGAGAAACATCGATCAGCTGCCTCTTGCACACCCCCTACTGGGAATGTGCCCACAACCAAGGTACATGCCCTTGACTGGAATTGAACCTGGGACCTTTCAGTCTGCAGGCCGACGCTCTATCCACTGAGCCAAACCTGATTCAGTAAGGGCAGGAATCTTAAGAGTCAATGAGATATTTGCCTCTCACGAGGGGTGGTAAAGGGGTCAGGACATCAGTCCTGGGAGGGAAAGTGTGAGATAGCGGAGACCCTTGGTTGCAAGCTAAGGAGTCTGGATATTGACAATTTGTGAGTTGAGTGGTAGCCTGATAAGAACCAGAACAGAAGACAACAGTCTCTTCATGAGAAGTCTATAAAGATTTTGATAAAGTTATGTGACTGGAATGGGAAAAAGTAACGTTTTAGAGCAAGGATGGCAACAAGGGTGCAGTAACTTTGACCACGTGGTAGCGGCTGCCCGGAGGGCTGTGGTGAGAGGGTTTGGGGTCATTTGGGGGCTTAGAGGGCACAGGTCATGGGGATCAATTCACCATGTCCGCTCCGGGGAGGGTGGTGACCAGAGGTAGCCCCAGAGCCGAGGACTAGATGCCAGAACTTGAGAAAACAGCCTCAGACCTTGGACCTCTCAAAAAATAAAATAATGAGTCTATTTGCCAAGAGGCTGTGGTTAATCTAGCATTCTCCAAAGCAAATCAAAAATAGCAAACATTAATAAGATCCTCCAGCCTTTTCCAAATGTCAGGAGCCAGAACAAAATACAAATAAATTAATCCACTGGGAGCTTTTTCTGCTCGCTCCTCTCTCTGAGCATAAACACAGCTCCAAAATTTTAGGAAACGTCGAACGCTCCCTTTCAACACAAGAAAACAGGTCCTCCAGGCAAAGAATTCAAACGTCCTTTGCTTTGGACTTTGATGATGCATTCCAAGGCTGCATGGAAACGCCTAGAAAGAGAGCGGGGAGAACGCTAATCCTTTAATGACAGGTCTGGCCCCAGAGAGAAGCGCAAACACCGGGTCATGTGTGTCTGTAGGGGGAGGAGGTCACCCCACCATCCATCTCCACACGCCTTAGGGGCAGCCTCACGCCTTCTAACATAAAGGCGACAGGGCTCAACAGACTGCACAGACCCGGCTTCCTATGTGACCAGCAGACCTGCCCTGGGTACCTGTGCCCACTCAAGAGCGTGTGAGGAGACGTGACCCCCGGCGTGGCGGCCCTGGGGGGGCTCCTGGCTCTCCCTTTTCCTGGGTGGGGTGGCATGGAGTGGGTTCCTGGTCAGGAGGGATTCCCCTAAATTACTGGGAGGAGTACATTTCCCTTCTCCGCTACTTGCCACCGCACCCTGGTATGTGAGGTGTACTTCTTACTCTGCTGATGTTGGGGTTGGCCATGTGACCTGCACTGGCCAATGGGATGCTAGTGGTGTTGCCGTGGTCAGACGCTGAAGGTGTGATTGTGGGATCGGTTTGCCCCCTAGCACCTCTGCTATCACCGTGAGAAGAACATGCCCGCAAGAGTCCCTGGTCCTAAGAGGGTGAGAGGCGGGTGGAGCAGACCTGGCCCCAACCCCAGTGGCAGTTTGGAGTCAAGCCCATCTGAGCCCAGATGAGATCCAGAAAGCTGCCCAGCAGTGAGCAGGCAAGGCTGGGGGGCTGTCAGCTGAAGCCGCTGGGTCTCCAAGGGGCTGGTTACAGATGCCGTGGTCACTGATGGGGAGGGGAGGTCTGAGGCCTGGGCAAGGTCCCGCCTCTGTGCCTCAGTTTCTTCCCAAAGTAAAGGACACAGCGGCTCGGTGAGCATCAACAGAGACGAGGCATCCAAATCCCTTCCCAGAGTGACCCACGCAGAGCGAGCCGTCAACATTCATCCCCCAAGTGAAATCATCACCCAAGTTGAGAGGATGGACTCTTAACTGGATCCATACTTTTTAGCCAAATTCTAGCTTTGGCACCATGAGCACCACTCTTAACTGGATCCATACTTTTTAGTCAAATTCTAGCTCTGGCACCATGAGCACCACTCTTAACTGGATCCATACTTTTTAGCCAAATTCTAGCTCTGGCACCATCTAAGTGTCTGCTCCAGATTTGAGGCAGGGGAGTGGGGGGAAGAAGATAGCCAAGTGTGAGAGAAATTTCAAGTTCAAGACCATGTCTACACGCGCGGAGGAGCCCAGATCTGAACCTCCTCACTCCGTTACGTGTTCTTGCTACCACACGTCACAAAGGCCGCACACAAGGTCCCGGTGGGATGCCCAGGCTGCACATTCCCACGGCTCCTGCTCTTGGGCTTGGGAGGGACGGGGCGAGGCACCGGGGGCTGCGAGGGGGTGCCTGAAGGGTGGGAAAGGGGCTCCTGATCTGGGGCTCACTCGGCAGCCAGTTCCCGGCTGGGCTGTGAGAGCCAAGCTGCTCTCCCTAAGGCTGAGGTGTGAGCGGAGCGGGCGACCATCCCTGTCTGCAAGGAGCTTTGAAACGTGCGTCGCAGGGAGAGGACACCCAGCATCGGCACACTGCCCTGAGCAGGCGTGTGACGTGAAGCCCATGGTTAGGAATTCAGAGTCCAAAGGAGAGAAGGTGCCCACGAGAGCTTTCGGGACAAGCCGATGGCAGGCCTGGGCCGGGTTCTGTGGGCAGTACCGAGTCTGCGCACTCGGACCTCGGAAAGCACCGTGGGGAGTGTAAGGGCGTGGACGGAGCCAGACTGCCTTGGGTTCAAACCCTGAGCCTGGTGTTACAGCACATCTCAGAGCCTTCGCTTCCTGAGGGCCATGTATTAGGAAAACGGGAATATTCCTAGAACCTATTTTGTCAGGTCCTTGTGAGGACTAAAATCATGAAATATACAAAACACTCAGAATGGATTATAGTAGCAGCTATTATTGTTATTATCATCATCATTATTATTATTACAGGCTCACAGCCCCACACGTGAATCCCCTGAGCCAGAAATAATGTGTTTTATAATTCCGCGTTGTTCCTATTTGAGGCAAGAAAGATGGCGCCCATATAAAATTGCAGCAGTGTCTGGCCTGCAGTCTGGAGCCAAAAAGACATGAATATGTATGCCGGGAAATGTATGCATGTTCAGATCAAATAGAAACTATAAATAGCTTCCCGTCAGCTCGGGCCAGGTTTTGCGACCAAATACCATGTTTTGTTTTGTTTTTTAAAAAAAGGCCAAACAAACAAAGGAAAACAAAACACCCTTCGCGTTTCCAGGGTGTTGGGAGTGTGGGAGCCGCAGGGCAGGCTTGTGTCAGATTCTAGGAGGAAGAGGAGGCGCATCCATGAGTCCAGCCAGGAGCCGGGGCAGAGAATGGCCTCCTGCACTTGAACTTGGAGCATAAGGAGGTCTTCTCCTTCCGTCAGCCCCACTACACGTTTCCCGGGGCGACATGGCCCCATGGCCCGGGCCAGGCCGTGGGCACCCGGGACAACCCACGAAGCTTACCCTCTGAGGTCAGACACGTGGAGCAGGCACCACCTCAGTGACGTTCGCAGTGGAGTAATATGTAGCAGCCATGTAGTGTGTGTAGGGAGGGGTGGGGGCACGCATGTGGAATGCATGCTCACGCAGGCGTAGACCCTACCTGTCTCGCTTCTCTCACGCTCTTCCTCTGTGCAGACGTAGGGGCAGAAGGCGGTTTCGATGCAGCGGGAAGGGTCAGCGTTCTGAACTTGGTGGTCAGCACCCTGGGCCTCAGTTTTCCCACCTGTTGAGGGAAGTGAGAGGGAGTGTTTGCAAAGGATCCAATTATAAAGATCTTGGGTTCAGAAAGGGAAATTCAGGAAAAATCCAAGTGCAGAAAGAAGGGACCACCTGGTTTTCTGAATTTTCTTTTTATAAAACACCTGACTGGAAAATGATCTGTTAAAAAAATAAACAAACAAACAAACAAACAAATAAATAAATAAAACCTAAGCTATTCCACCCACCGTGCCTTCTTTATGAAGTGGGGTCCAGAAGAGGGATGTATTTGAAAGTCAATAGACTACATAGAGTATTCGCATGTCTACTGTATGTGCCGGCTTACAGTCAACATTCTGAACGGGGTAGAGAGAAACGCACCAGCATTTGACCAAGGATACCCTCCTGGGTCCGTTTCATGCTCCCGCTATTTAATCAAAATACGAATAAGAGGCCTGACGCCCAATAAGCAGACATGTCACCATTCTGGGATTGGATTCGGCGACTGCTTCCCCATCGCCAACCAATTACTGCGCAATTTCTCCCTGTGACTGAGTAACTAACTGTGGGCGGATAATGAAAAGGCGATCAGAACGGCACTCCGCTCCTACCACCCTCCTCCTTGTACTCCCGCCGTGACGATCGGCCGGGCCAGAGGGTCCCTGCCCCAGGTCCCTGCATGGAAAACTGCAAATGTCACAGCCACCCTCACCGACACCGCTGGGCTCCGGAGATGCAGACACATATCAGAGGAGCGAGAGAGCTCTCCATGCGGGTTTTACAAATGCTCCACCTCAAGCTACCCTGGCAACGGGGGGTCTGCGGGGGGGGATTGGGCCAGCTGAGTGTCGGGTCCGATGTTTGCTCTTTTCTTATGTGTCATTCCCAGAGGGCTGTGCGTTTTCACCTCAGTCTGCCTGCCACTGCCTGGTGGAACTCCTCTTTCCGCCTTTGCTTCTCATTAGCAGTCTCCGTGCTGTCTCATAATGGGGAGTGGCATATAAATGATGCATTTTATGGGGTTTGATCTTCCTTCAGAGAGGGAATCTGCCGCATATGGGCAGCTGTCTGAGGAAGAAAATGAAGACCGTGCCCTCTTCGGTGCAATCGCTGGTCCTATTTTTAGAAGCTGACTTTCACTGACCATATGGAATACGCTTATATTTTTTTAACCTCATTTTTTATTAATCAGGAACTGTACAATAAAACCAAAGGGACAGAGGTTACGTCCCTAGTATCTTTGCCTCTTATTTATTTGATAAACATATCCTGAGTTTCTTACCATGCACAAGACCAGATGGAGGAATCAAAGATGAGGGAGACATGGTCCCTGCCCAGAAAAGGCTCTGTCTTGAGGGATTTTTATTCCCGAATAAATTTCTCTCTGTATGAAAAGCAATATAGCCTAGTTGGAAAGTGTGTGTAACCGTATGCTTAAAGACCTTGACTCTATTTCTAGCTCTACAACTTACTCACTGGTTTACCTTGATGTATCAGTTAGCTAGTGCTGTGTGACAAACGATCTCCCACACTCTGTGGCTTAAACTAACCATATATATATATATATATATATATATATATATATAAAAGCCTCCACCCTGTGGCTTAAACTAATAATCTATGTATATAAAAGCCTAATATGCAAAGTGTCCCCTCAGGAGTTCGACCTACCAGGAGTTCGATTGCTCACTATTTATGTGTGCTGACCACCAGGAATTGGCGCAGAACAAAGGAAAGCCCCAGCCGGCAGCCACGAGGGACCCTACGCATGCACGGATATCATAACATATAATTAAAGCTCCTGAACCTGCAAGCCCGTGGGCGGCTCTGCTTTAGGTTGGCTTGGCTGGGACACCTTAGCTGTGGAAGCTTTGCTGCACGGGTCCTCCCTGGAGTAGCTGCCAACCTGGACGGCCCTTCCCATTCACGGCAATGTCTGAGAGGCGAGAGAGTAAGCACAGCCACCCCAGCACATACACCAGGCAATCCCAAGCCTCTGCTTTCATCGCCTCTGCTAACAGCCTATTGGATGAAGAAAATCACATGGTCAAACACTGACTCAAGCGTCAGGAAAATATACTCTTGCCTCTCAAAGGGAAGAACTTCAAAGACAGATGAGAGAAGGGGGTGGCTATTGGGGAGTGAAGCAGGCTGGCCCTCCTTGCTTTAAAGGATCATTGGAAGGAACAAAAGTACAAAGAGCCTTACTATGCTCTGACGATGATAAAGAACAATGACTATGTGATCTGCTGTTGCTCTTACTACTTCCTCCTCATTTTCACACTGTATAAACTTTGGGACTTGCTTTTACCCGACCAAAATAGAGATTCTCTATGAACTCCACATTTCTCTGAGTTTCATTATCGGGCGTTCTTTCATTCATCACAGGCATTAAAGTGGAAAATGGAAATTTCTTTTTGAGTCTGTTCTTTCCCGTGTTATATTTGTAAAACAGGTCACTACTTTGGGACCCTGATCTGATTGGGGGGCCGACAGAACCGCCAAAGCTATTATTCTTGGCCCCTGGGGCAGCCAGCCAGGAGAACCCCGTGGGTTCAAGGTGAAAGAAGGGAACAGTCAGAGGCTAACTCGGGCTGCTTGGGCAACTCCTGCCCGTGGGGTGTTTCCGTGGCGAAAGGAGCGCAGGTTGTGAGGGTCTGGTTGGTCATAAATAAACAAGCCATGGTATGCGTTCCCAAGGTCAAGAGAAAGGCAGGTTAGTAATTCCAAAGTCAAGGGTGTCATACAGTAACTCAGAGGGCCAGACCGCTCTGGGTTTGAATTCTTGCTCAACTGCTTAGGAACTGAGAGCGAGCCCTTTTTATTTCTGATTGGAACCCTGTCGTGAACACTTAGACCACACACACACACACACACACAGACACGCACACACACACAGACACGCACAGACACACAGAGTCACACACACAGACACGCACAGGCACACACACACACACACACATACACACTCACCAAGATGTGAATTATGGCCGCTCATCCCTGTGTGCCCCTGGGTTCTGTATTCTTTACCCCAGAAGGAAAATGGAGCTCAACTCCTTGTTCCACTCCTAAGCGGATCTGCACACAGTTAAGATGCGTTCTCCCATACAGTGCAGGCTCTTATTTCATTCATGACATTCTGATCAGAAATATTTAGAAGTATGTCATCTGTCCCTCCTGCCTATTTCCACAAGGGGTAAGGGCCATCTTTTAACCAAGTAACAGAGGTCAGCAACTACATTTAAAAACAGCCATGTTTGCCAAAACCCAGTTTGGCTCAGTGGATAGCGCATCAGCCTGCGGACTGAAAGGTCTCCGGTTCGATTCCGGCCAAGGGCATGTACCTTGGTTGCGGGCACATCCCCGGTAGGGGGTGTGCAGGAGGCAGCTGATCGATGTTTCTCTCTCATCGATGTTTCTAACTCTCTATCCCTCTCCCTTCCTCTCTGTAAAAAGTCAATAAAATATATACATTAAAAAAAAAAAAAACAGCTATATTCTCAGGGCTGCGGAAGTGCTTGGAGGCCACTGAGCCTGGTGGACGAGGCGACTGTCCTCACCTCCCGGCAGCCTGTGTCTCACTGGGAAAGACGCTCCCTGAGCTGGCAGCTGGGGGGACTGCAGGCGGCTCTGTGGCCTCCTGACTCTGGCAGCCTGGTCCCGGGGCAGGAAAAGGCAGCTCCCCGCAGGGGCCGCTGGGAGAAAGCCCCCCTCCCCAGTCACCTCCTGCCTTGGGTCACCGCAGACAATAGGCTTTCCATCTCCCAGGTCAAACGCCGACACAGGAAATGACCGCCCCGGCTTTCCCAGCCACGTGGGCCTGGCGGTGCCAGGGAGGAGGGGGGACACGGGCCAGCCGTGCCCAGAAGGGACTGCAGGATCCCCGAGGCGTGTTCCACGGCGGAACGCTCTGATCTCTCTCCACCCCAGGTGCCCACATCAGGGGTCCACCGGTCCCTCCAAACGCGTCTCAGAATTCCCCTCCTTTTCCCAGGAGAGCATGCCCCAGACCATGAAACGATCAGGCTCAGTCTCATCAGACTCGGTCTGGAGGGAGAAGGAAAGACACCATTGCCAGGCTAATACGTCGTGAAAAAGCCACATTTCTGATAGATACTTAACGGTGCGTCAGCGATTAAGTTAACTGCACATGACGGACGGACGGACGGCAAACCAGCTCTTCAACGCGTGGGAAACGTGAGCCATCGGAGAGAGCGGGCGCCTATGCGTCTCCTCTTTGCAGCTCCGTGGCCAATGCCGGGTACTTCTGTGCGGGAGGACAGGGATGGTTTGGGCTGCGACTGTCCTTCCCGGTGACGTCCAGGCCTCCTGGACACACCGGGGCTGCCGGCCATCAGCTTAATCCTGAGTGACCGGAACCAAATGGATTCGGGCAGCGTTGCCCGCGACCGCGATGAAACGTTTTAGATATCAGGCGTCTGCCTGCCAGCGCAATCACAACCTTTCAAGGCGAATCAAAGGGCCCGCAGGCTTCTCCCAGCTCCTGCCAACAGCTCGGTCTCTCCGTTTCCTCCCTGGTAGGCTGTCAGGAGGCCGCGGCTGCTGCTGAGGTCAAGGTCAGCCTTGGCCGGGGGCATCCATCCCCGTCCCCTGGTCCTCGGCACGTCAGCTCATCCCCTTCACTTTAAGAGCCTGGTGGGGTGCGGGGGGGCGGGAGGGCGGGCGAGTGGGGAGCAGAAAAGAAGCAAAACAAACTTGACGGATGGCAACCCCGGCTATGATGTCAGCAGGCGCTAATGGTTCCCACAGGCATGCTGAGCGGCTCCGTGACATAACCACGGCTTCCATTACGCCGGTGGGGCTTCAAAGTTATTCCAAAGATAACACCGCACAACGCCTGAAGCGCCGGGAAACTTCCAGGGCGGCCGTTAGATGTGTCATAGGGTTACCGGTCTTCTCACCGCGGGGGGAGAGACACAGGCGGGCCGGGAGGAAACAGAAGCCTGGATGGGGGATGAATCGGCGTCGGAAAGTGAGGTCGCTGCACATTCCGAAAGTTCAAAGAGAGGGTGGCCATTAAAAGGCTGCACGGGGTCGCGTGGAAAAGCCACCGGGCGCAGCCTGTTCTCAGGCGGGCAGCGGGCAGCGGGCAGCATGCCCAGTGCGGGGGGGACGCGCCGAGGTCGGTGTGAAAGGCTCAGAGGAGCACACACAGCCACGAGGAGAGTGTGAGGCAGGGGAGCGTGGAGACCAGGATTGCTTCTCTGCTCTGACCTCTCCTGGACACTGGACGGTGGGCCAGTGGCTTACTCTCTCTGAGCTTCAGACCCTGGTGGAATCGGAACTATGGGCACCTGCCTCCCGGGAGAGCTAGACTACATCAGGGGGGGTATTCAGAGCGCTGCCTCAAGGCGGGAATTCAGTAAACGTGACCGTTGCTCGCACTGTCCAGAAACGGGTGGTATGGCTGAACGCCGGGACAGTTACTGTTCCTGGTAACACACACTCTGTCGCGTGCTGTCCTAAGGGCTCACCCACGTGACCTTCTAAGTGCTCCCCTTCCTGTGAGTGGGCACGGGGACGCCTCATTTACAGAGGACGAGCCTGAAGCAGGGAGAGGGTCAGGCATCCTGCCTGAGATAGCACAGACAAGATGGAACAGCTGCTGTGCGGGCCCCTGCCATCTGGCTCCATCTGTGTTCCTGACCACGGCTTTCTCTATATGTTTGCACACAAGAGGATACACACGTGCACACGCACGCACACACACTCACACACACAAGTACAGGCCCAGCAACTGCACTTACTCAGGATGACCTTGAGCAAGTCACTGAACCTGTGAGGCTCAGTCCTGGATCTGGACAAGGGAACAGTCCGAACCCAGAGGAGAAAGGACAGGCGATCTAGAGTGGGTGCAGTACTAGACACAGCTGGTAACCCACTCACGTTGGTTTGGCCTGGCCTCTGATTGCAGCCAGGCCTGGGTGGACAGTGCCAGGCAGGTTGTAAGTTATTCTATATATTATACAGGTCAATGTAATATGCAAATTGATCCTCACACCCTCACAAGATGGCTGCCTACAACCAGGCCAGCAGGGGGATTAGTGAGGGACAAAACGACTAAACAAGCAGGCTATGTGGGGCAACCAGGCTGGCAGGGGGGTTAGTGAGGGATGACCAAATGACTGAACAGAAGGCCATGTGGATGACCAGGCCAGCAGTGGGGGGAGGGGGGGCAATTGGGGGTGAGCAGGCTAGTGGGGGGGAGCAGTTATGGGCAACCAGACTGGCAGGCAGTTGAGGGCAACCAGGCCAGCAGGGGGGGGCCAGTTAGGGGCGATCAGGCAGGCAGGTAGGTGAGTGATTAGGAACCAACAGTCGAGGATTGTGAGAGGGATGTCCGACTGCCGGTTTAGGCCTGATCCTCAGGCCTAAATTGGGAATTTAGGGATCAGGCCTAAATGGGCAGTTGGACATCCCCCATGGGGTCCTGGATTGGAGAGTTTGCAGGCTGGACTGAGCTGAGGGGACCACCACACATACCCAGCCCATGCATGAATTCTGTGCACTGGGCCCCTAGTTTCAAGATAACATTCTGAGCACCATATAACCCTGTTTGGTAATTACTATCCCATCTCCCCCCATCCCTGGCAAGAGCCCTAGAGAGCTTGCTCAGCCCTCCCTCCTGCCCTGCTGGAAATTGCAGGAAGATGACCAACTCCTGGGGCGGCCGTCAGCCACGGGGGTCTGACCCAGAGGGTAAGCGCCTCAGTTCCCATCTTCCGGGCGGACACGCCGGCTCCATTCCATTCGCTTCCCAGGAGGAGCCTGTGGAACCGAGCTCCCGTGGCCAGTGCAGCAGCCTCACTCCTCCCCCCTCGTAGCGTTTTGCTTCCTTTGGGCTTTTATTCTCCGTGCCCCCCTCACCCACATCCTGGGGCCCCCTCCCACATAAGCTCCCTGCACCCAGGTCCTTGTCTCAAGGGTTGTTTCCAGGGGAAGCCACGTCCCACGGGGTGATGTAGGCGTTCCCTCTGGGGCATCGCCCCTGCTCACAGCGACGGGGCAGAGGGCATTCCGGACGCGTGTCCACTGACCAACGCCTGTGGAGTGGCAGATGGCAATGCAGGGAGCGGCCGAGGCAGCAGAGCAGTCCAAGCAGCGAACACAGGCGAAGCTGGCACGGGAGGGCGGGCTCCGGGCCTGCCATTCGCTTAGACGGCCATTAGCCACTCCCACGAGGTGAATATGGTTATGGAATCAGAAGGAAGCATTCTCCCCTGTCCTTGATCGCAGACCCCAGAGCTGCCATCACCAATAATCTCATGGGCTCTGGTGAATGATTTTTCTTTAAATCTATATATTTTATTGATTTTTTTTTTTTTTTTTTTTTTTTTACAGAGAGGAAAGGAGAAGGGGTAGAGAGCTAGAAACATCGATGAGAGAGAAACATTGACCAGCTGCCTCCTGCACAGCCCCCACCGGGGATGTGCCCACAACCAAGGTACATGCCCCTAACTGGAATCAAACCTGGGACCCTTACAGTCCGCAGGCCGACACTCTATCCACTGAGCCAAACTGGTTTCGGCTGGTAAATGATTTTTAAAAAACACAAAGCGTATTTGAATGTGGCAAACCATGTCCGAAAAACCCTTTGTACGGAGACCTTCCGAATGCCCGGGCAGAGAGAGCAAGCGAAGGCCCCGGCACTCCAGGCAGGGCCCCCAGGAACCTCAGTTTCCCCATCTGTACAGTGAGCCAGTCAGGCACAAATGAGTGACCGGTCTCCACTGTGTTGCGCTGCAGACAGTCAATATAACCAACAATCCATCCCGTCTGAAAAGTGTGTTGTACATCCAAACTTTCTCTACCAAAACAATAGACTACACATCCATCCGGGCGCCACTTGGGCATGCACTCCTAAATAACTTCCAACAAGTAAGGATTCCCATTCAGCACAGCAGGGCCAGGGAAGGGCAAAAGGCAGAGCGGCTGAAACTGTGCATTTTGACATTAAATGAATTACATGGAAATTATATGCAAATCATTATGTAAATGTGGCATATGTTGTTTCTGAGCTAACAGCTTGGGCACTTTTAATAATTACGGCATTTTTTTTTTTCCAGGGTGAACTAAGGGCCCCCCTACACTATATTTAGGATCCTCCTCCGACGAACAGGATGGAGTGGCCTTTGTTTTTCACGGTAAGTGGCTCAGGTTCGGAGAGAAACTTGGAATTCTCTCTCTTGGCCCCATGGAGGCCACTCTATCATACACAGTATTCTTTTTTGATGACAGTGATGATGGGTGACAATTAATAAGCCCGTTAATGCCAAAAGCCTTTGAAAATATGGACTTCTCAAGAGAGCACTGCTTTATCTTGTTTTATCCTTTTCGGCCTCGTGAGCAGATGTAAGAGATTAAAATGAAATATCTCCCTCTCGATTGAATTATTCTTCCATAATTTAAGAAACAGAAACCCTAACGTTGATTAATGAGATGCACCACCATGGAGGCCCTTGTCCCTGGGGCAACCCTACCTCATTTCTTGATCTAAAAAGGAGTCGGCTGAGCGTCAACCTATGAACCAGGAGGTCACGGTTCCATTCTCGGTCAGGGCACAGGCCCGGGTCGCAGGCTCGATCCCCAGTGTGGGGCGTGGCAGGAGGCAGCTGATCCATGATTCTCTCTCATCATTGATGTTTCTATCTCTCTCCCTCTCCGTTCCTCTCTGAAATCAATAAAAATATATTAAATAATTTATTTTAAAAAATTAAAAGAAGACATGAGGTTTACTGTCCTTTCTCACTTTTGCCAAGCTTGCCTCCTGTAAGGGTTTATTTTCTGAGAAAACCCAGCCAGCGCCCAGGCAGGGTCGGTGCAACTAGTGAAGGTTTTGTTTGGGGACATTTATTTCTGGGAATATTTCAAACTAGAGAGAATCTCTGATTATGGAACCTCTAGAACTGCTGGATGAAACACAATGAACATCCTTTTAAACCCAGCAAAGCTGAGCTTGTAAAAAAAACAAAAAAACAAAAAACATTTTCTTTTTTTTCAGGGAAACCTTTGGGCAAAGGTTAAAACAAAGAAGCATTTGAAGTCTCGAGAGTTCCATGTGAAATGGCATCACAGCTGCCCTTGGGGCTCTTGGTAGCCGGTTTGGGCAAAATAGGAAGTGTTTTGGCCTTTCCCGTCACACGGGGGTAGGTGTTAAGGCTCGGCGTGGACAGGAAGCCAGGAACATGCAAGAGCTGCACCCTGAGAGACAGGGTGAAATGGGCGGCCGTCTCTGCAGAAAATACAGGTAAGAAGCTGGACTGTGTTATCACCGGGGGCAGGAGTCCGGGTAGGGGCCAGAAGTGACTTGAGGGAAAGAAAACGAGTAATACGGGGTGTTCTGATTTTCACCACTGCCCAGGTCCTTGGGCACCAGGTTCTCGGTGGAACAGGGGGAGATTCAGATGTTTCACAGAAGGGGCTGAGTTCACCGAAACCAGTTTGGCTCAGTGGATAGAGCGTCGGTCTGCGGACTGAAAGGTCCCAGGTTCGATTCCAGTCAGTGGCATGTACGTCGGTTGCGGGCACATCCCTGGTACGGGGTGTGCAAGAGGCAGCTGGTCGGTGTTTCTCTCTCATCGCGTTTCTAGCTCTCTATCCCTCTCCCTTCCTCTCTGTAAAAAATCAATAAAAATATAAAATAAAATAAAAAGGAGAAGAGGCTGAGTTCATTAGAAAAACCAACAAACCAATAACTGCGGCCTTGGACTGGATGTGGGAACATCAGACTCAGGAGGGCCACGGTAGGGCTCTGAAAGTAACTCTGGCGCATGGATCCTGAAACGCCACTTCCGCAAACAGAGAAACCCTCCTGGTAGAAACGGCCGGTTTTCTGTCTGCAGCAGCAGGAGTGTCCGAGATGCACCAGGGTGTGCTGTCATGACAGAGATCCAGAAAACGCCCCAAAACGCCGCAAGGGACTCAAGAGGCAACTTGGAAGAGGCCAGCAATGGACGCCTTAGGCTTCCAAACAAACAAAAGGTTGTAATTGGTTGAATCCCATCAAAGATGTTTAAATTGTTGAGCTCATGATGACAATTTCTAAATAAACATTTCATTTCTAGCTTACAGAAAAACTGCGGAGATAATCCAGAGAGTTTCCATATACCCCGTGCCCACGTCCCCGGTGGCTTCCATCTTACACTGGGATAATGCCTTTTTCTTTTCTTTTCTATCCCTTCCCCTTCCTATTCCTTCCCTCCTTCCTGTCCCCCTCCCATTCCTTTCCTTTATCGTCCTTCCTTCCTGTGTTCCCTTCTTCTTTTGCCTTCTGGCGCTCAATTTGTTTCCTTCTCTCTCTTTTTGATGAGGATGAATGCTGATATGTTAAAAGGCACCGCTAGGTCGCCTTTGCGATGATAGGGGGCCAATTCATGACTTGTACAGGAGAAGGGTTTCACCTGTGTCCAACCTTTCCTATGTGCACAGTGCCACTGGACAACGGAATAGAGCTGTGAGCAAGCACCCCTTTATATTCCTATTTCTATCAAATACAAACATGGTGGTTAAAATAGCACCGTTGTACCAGCTCCCAGGAACGAAAGGATGTAAGCATTGAGTGTCTACAGCTGCTACAACCACAAAAGAGACACACACACACACTCACATGCTTCCTGATGAAAGAACACACCACCAACCGTCTGCTCCCCACAGAAATCAAACGGGAGTCCGGCCCAGCCTCTGGGCCCCACTGCGGGCAAGGAGGCGGGTGGGGCAACACGCTGGAAGGCACTGAATTCACCGCCAGTGAAGTCCGCATTGTGGGAAACTCTGAGTTCTCCCACAGAAATAGTTAGGGAATAAAAAGGAAGGGAAGACAACGTATAGCTTGAGAGAAATTTTTTAAAATAATAATAAAATCAAATGCCTTTAAAATGAGCAAGACCGCCCTAGCCGGTTTGGCTCAGTGAGTAGAGCATCAGCCTGTGGACTAAAGAGTCCCAGGTTCGATTCCAGCCAAGGGCACATGCCTGGGTTGCTGGCTTGATCCCCAGCGAGGGTCGTGCAGGAGGCTGCCGATCAATGATTCTCTCTCATCATTAATGTTCCTCTCTCTTTCTCTCCCCCTCTCCCTTCCTCTCTGAAATCAATAAAAATATATATTTTTAAAAAACGGGCAAGACTAAACGATACTGTCTAAATGCCCAGTGAGCGAATAAAATGATAAAGAAATGCAATCAAGGTCACCCAAGTCAGGATGGCGGGCAGGAGGGGTGCTGGGACGGGAATTGGGACTGACTGACACTTACCAGTTCCTGTTCTGGGCAGTGAGCAGGCTGTTTGCCCTGCAATAACTCTCCAGACCACAGCTGTTGGATGTGTGCTCTCTCCGACCCACGTCTCAATTTACTTTCGAACAGTTAACCAAACACAGAGGGAGAAGAAAGAAAACGGAGGAGTCCAGGCCTCAAGAAAGCCCGGTTCCCCGATAAGCAAGTTACATACGCTCAGGAGTCACGCGCGGCAAGTTAAACATTTTCACTTCACAGGGGACCCCCATCCTGGCCGGGGCCACGGCGATCCTGAGATCCTGAATGGACTCTTTGTTACACTTCGGCGAAATAATTATTCAGAGGAATTGGCAAGCAGAGGTGGGGGGGGGGGGGAAGAGAAAAAAAAATTAATACAAAAAAAAAAAAAAAAAGATCCCAAATCAACAGGTTATGCGTGAGACCAGCAGCCCTCCCCTACCCTCTTGGCCAAAATCACTACAAGAGATTTTTTTCAGAAATCCTAGGAAATGGAAAACGTCTCCAGCATGGACGATGCCAGCCCCTCCGATGGGATACCCCTCCATAATTGAATCATGCAAACGGCTGGGAAACGTACACCCCCACCTCCATCCTCTGTGCTGTTAACCTGCTCTTCCTGGTCCCCTTGTGTGCCCGTATTATTCTCAAAGATATCTGTCAATAGTTCCGCGCCTTCCATCTCGCCAATCAAACAAACACGTACAGGGGAAGGTGAATGCATAAAGAGTCCCCGCTCGTCTGTTTGCAGTTCAAAAGCCCGGCCCGCAAAGGGGAACGCCAGAATTGAAAAATCTCTCTTTGCGAGTGTTTAGACGCTCACAGGAGCAGAGACGGGAAGGTTCCTTGTGGAGGGGAGACCCGGCAGCTCCCCGCATGCTAGGCGCGATGACTACACTGCTATTTTTTTTTTTTTAAAGACCTGTCACAAGATAGCTAGATGGTACAGAGGTGTAGTCATAATTGGGATCCTTTCAGAGGTAGGAAAACTCACATTCTGGATTCAGGTGTAGACTCATCTTCTTTCTGTTGGAGCGCGTTAAGCTTTGGGGTGTGGATTGAACCAAGACCGTGGCCAATGCCTCCCATTGTACAGATGGGGAAAACTGAGGCCTGGGAAAAAGGCATGTGCTCTCCCAAGGTCAAACGGCAAGATGGAATCAGGGATAGGAAGGCGGAGTTCTTGACGTGACTTGTTCCTATAGGCTGTTAGCAAAAGTGAACGAAGAAAAACTCTCCTGGGACTGAGATGGGGAAGGACAGGGGTGGGGGAGCACTTAAAAACTTTGCTAGAAAGATCTGCTCTTGAGACACGGAACTAGAGGATACCAAGAGGCAGACTAGGTGCGCTCCGAGAAGGAGTAAGCCAGGCAAACATGTTCAGAAGGCATCCAAGGTCCCGTCTTATAGTCATTGGGTCCCCTGCCAGGGACCACGGCACCTCCGAGAGACACGCAGACGGGGCGTCACCACGTGGGGCAGCAGGTACTAGAATGGAGATCAGGCCTAAACCGGTGTGGCTCAGTGGATAGAGCGTCGGCCTGCGGACTGAAAGGTCCCAGGTTCGATTCCGGTCAAGGGTATGTACCTTGGTTGCGGGCACATCCCCAGTAGGGTGCGTGCAGGAGGCAGCTGATCCATGATTCTCTCTCATCGATGTTTCTAACTCTCTATCCCTCTCTCTTCCTCTGTGGGGGGGGGAAAAAATCAATAAAAAATATATTAAAAAATAGAATGAAGATCGGGAAAGCAGCTCCACCCTGGGCCAAAGCCCAGTGCTGGGAAGAGAAGGGGTGTCACAGCCAATTCCAGTGCCAGGGCTGGCCTGGGGAGAATTCTGAGTTCCGCTAGCTCCTCAGTGGGTGCTGACTGAGCCCGGGGTCAGCTGCTGCCGGCTGGAATGATCCGGACGGCCAGAAGGGAACACGGCGCTCCGGGCCCCTTTGGTGGCTGCGCCATGAGGGCCCATTGCTGAGACCGCGAACCGACACGAGGCATTCCGCCTCCGTCAATATCAGATAATCTTTCCACCCCAGGATGTCCAGAAAAGTAAAACGTTATCGGTGGGAAAATGGCACGGATGAAAATCTTTCCAGCTTTCATGTTGTTCCAAAGGAAACGACCTCATTTATTTCCCTGCGCTTTGGAAGCAGTCAAAAAACCCCTCCAGGACAGACGCAAACGGCTGCGATTAGCCAACTAATTTGGACAAATGGGGGAAGGTCTGTTGGCCCGAATTACCCAAATCATTAGAAGTTTCTAGACCTGCCTCCCCTCCCCTCTCTCCTTTCCTCCCCTCCCACCTCCTCTCTCCTTCCCTCCCCACAAAATAACACCAGCCTGAGTCTGAATCTTTGCGGTTGCCCCGGCAAAGGAAACAACACACGACACTGTGTAATTTGGGGAGACGGTCTTCCTTCTTATTCCTTGACATCAGACAGACGGGAAGCCCGTGGCGGGAGAATGCCACGTGGGGGAGGGAGGAAAAAGATCCCATGAAGTGGACGATGCTAAGGAGCCGCCTGCATGCGCTCTGAGGCATGCCGGGATATTCCATGTCCGCAAAGAAAATATTAATGTTAAGCTCCAAGGGGAAAAAAAAAAATAAAGTGAAAGGAAAAACGGGAACGAAAGGGAGCGGGAGAGTAAGAAAGGAGTGTCAGGATGTTTATACAAGCTGTCATCCCCGTGTTCCCGCCAAGGCTCGTGCCCTCCGAGCGGTCCATCAGCGCCCTCTCTGATCACAGGCCTCGCCCTGATGGAGCGGGGCCATGTCAGCCGCGGAGGAAAACATGTGGGGAATCTGTGAACCATGTGTGTCGCTCGCGTTGCCGACACGGGAGGAAGCGGGGGAGCGGCCCCCCCGCGTGTGCCTCTCCGTCCCAGCTCCGGGAGGGGGGTGGGAAAACACACTGATGATTGCTGTGGTTGTTGCTGTCCTGAGGAGGATGGAAACACACGGAAGGCGGTGTTAGCTCAACACCAACACAAGCCCAGCTGGCTCCTGAGTGTGACACCAGCGACCTGTGTGCAAGGACCACTTTGGGGAGTTGAACTTGGTACTTCCTGCCAATGGAGAGCTGAAGACACACTCTTTATAAAACTGTATTTTTAAAAATTATTTTTTATTGATTTCAGAGAGGAAGGGAGAGGGAGAAACATCAAGGATGAGAAAGAATCATGGACCGGCTGCTTCCTGCACCCATCACACTAGGGACCGAGCCCACAACCCGGGCATGCGCCCTTACCGGGAATGAAACCATGACCTCCTGGTTCATAGGTCAATGCTTAACCATTGAGCCATGCTGGCCGGGCCAGACTCTTTTTCGGAAACACTGAGAATTGCTTTTTTCCTGGTCATACCTTAAAAAAAATCTCTTTCTTGCTGGGGGTATAGAAGTCAAGACAGTTGCAGCTTCAGAAGCCAGTGAGAGCACCCGTGGCAGCGATGCGTAGCGGATCACGTGATAGCGGGTGTGCTGGGGTACCAGAGAGCACAGAAGGCTGGTGCCCAGAACGAAGTGCTGGTTGGAGCTGTGCTGGCACGGAACCCGGGGAACACTGGCAAAGTCACTGAACCTCGGAGCCTTGGCTTCCTGCGGAATGAAAAGTGTGGCTTCAAGCAGCACTTCTTATACCCGTGGTCTGCAAACGGCGGCTCGAGAGTCACACGCGGCTCTTTGGCCCCTTGGGTGTGGCTCTTCTACAAAAAACCACGGCCTAGGCGAGTCTATGTTGAAGAAGTGGCGTTAGAAGAAGTTGAAGTTTAAAAAGAAATGTCAATCGTTGTCCTATTTGGCTCTGTGGACTCATGAGTTTGCCGACCACTGCCTTATACCATCACATGCATGCAGATCACCTGGAGAGGTCCAAATGCAGGCTCGGGGTCAGAAGCTCTGGGTAGGGGCCTGGGACTCTGCATGTCCCGGGTGATGCTGGCCCCCGGGGCCACTCTTTGAGCAGAAAGGGACTAGATGGTGTTCACAGTGGACCTCGGCTGCTTCTGCCTGCCCAGCACCCATAGCTCAGGGCATCTTTGTTCCCCAGTGAGGCACTCGGCTTTCTTTTGGGGAGCCACATTCCCGCCCTCTCACTCAGGAGTTTCAACGGGGGGGGCGGGGGGGGGGTGAATGTTCTAAAAATGGGCCCAGGACCTAGGCCTAACCAATCAGGGAACGCCACCTCTGTGATTGGTTCAGACATGGACACATGACCCACGACAGGTTAATACAACACACAGGGCTTTCGCTGCTGTCGCTACTGTGCAAGGGATGGTCTTTGGCTGGGGTTATGAATGACAGCTAGGCTGCCTGAACACAGAGCGAACAGAGAGGAACGCAAAACGGGGCTGTCCGGGCACATCCTGGATACAGCCCTGCCTGAAGGCGGCTCTCCCGGGCTTCCTCAGGGACACAAGCCCATCCCAGACGTGACGGCTGTGACCGCGACACGTGTATACACAGTGCAGCTGCGATTATTAGTGTTTTCTTTATCTGTTCTTAAATACAGGCCAGAGTCAGCAACGTCTCTGAAAAGAGCCAGATAATGGATGCTTTAGGACTGCAGCACCTACAGCCTCTTATAGGGACTACTCCCCTCTGCCACTGAGGCACAGAGAAGTCTGAGTAACAGGTGAGCAAAGGGGTGTGGCTGTGCCCACACACGTTCTTCACCAACACAGGCACCCAGCCCTCGGGCCAGAGGGTGCCAACCTCGGTCTAGACAGTCAGCACAGCCCTGACTGGTAGCATCTGCGGATTCCTGTGGTGCAGAGACCCCGTACATGGACACACGACCGACCCCCAGCTACCCACATAACGTCACCCAGTGCAGAACGGCGGAAAGACAGGACTTCCGCCAGGGAGTCCGGCCAGGTGGCCTCACTCCTCCGATCACAGGTGCGAGCGTGAGAAAACAGGGCGTTTCCAGGATTTGTCTCCTTTGTCTAGAGAGCATTTCTTTATATGAAACTGATCAAGTTTACTTCGTCAGAACAGCTTTGCCTAAGGCATATTATTTATTTTTTTTAAATATATTTTATTGGTTTTTGTTTTACAGAGAGGAAGGGAGAGGGATAGAGAGTTAGAAACATCGATGAGAGAAAAACATCGGTCAGCTGCCTCCTGCACACCTCCTACTGGGGATGTGGCCACAACCAAGGTACATGCCCTTGAACGGAATCGAACCAGGGACTTTTCAATCCACAAGCCGATGCTCCATCCACTGAGCCACACCGGTTTCGGCTGTCTAAGGCAGTTTTAACACTTTCCTGAAAAACTGAGCAGGTGGCTGGCTCTGTGCGGCCGTGCGAGCCGGTTCTGGGGCACCGTGGACCCAGGAAACCACAAACCGGGACCCGCAGACATCACCGCGGCAGATCAAAGTGTGAGCGGGGATTAGCGGCCTCTTCGGGAACCGCGGTTTAAAATTCCGATGTCTCAGGCAAGGCCTTTTTGAAATGGTAATGCCTGGTACCTGAGTGGAAAAGACAATTAAGATAATGTGTTAATTTCCCCCTCCGATCTGACAGTAATATTTTGATCCTGTTAATTACCAGGAGGACGGAAAACGTATCTAATGTGATTGCGCCGAGCCGCGCTGACAGGCGGCCGGCCTGGTTAAGTAGACGCACTTATCCTATAATTAGCGGCTCGGAATGCAGCTTCCATTCCTTCCTAAATACACCCACTCCAACCTAAACCAGCACGGCATTTTGGGGCCGCGCCATCGGCCTCTCCCCCTGGGAAAACGGCCAATGGTTATTCACCAGAACGCAGCCTCCTTTCACAACCATCAGAAAATAGCAAGCTGCTTGCTGATGGTTCCTGGCACTGAGGGCGGATCGATGGTGTAAGGACACCGAGAGACCGCGTCCTGATGGCCGCATGCCTGCCTTCCCCATGATGTCACTAAGCATCGTCATGCGAGCTCATGACACACCGGGGCCTCTGTCATGGGCAAGTCGATCCGTAAGGGGGAGAAATACGGGCCCAAAATTATTTTCATAAGCCGGCAAACAGGGCTTTCCAGATCACTATGAGGAAATCCAGGCCTGGCCGGTGTGGCTCAGTGGGCGAACCTGAACCGGGAGGTTGAGGCTCGATTCCCGGTCAGGGCACAGGCCCGGGATGCTGGCTCCATCCCCAGTGTGGGGCGTGCAGGAGGCAGCCGATCCATGATTCTCTCTCATTATTGATGTTTCTCTCTCTCTCTCCCTCTCCCTTCTTCTCTGAAATCAATAAAAAAAAATTAAAAATATTATGGGGTTCAGACTTACTTTCTTCGGGATGGAAGTCGTGGCCAGTTTGGGTGTGCCCTTCACAAAATGTTTTATGGTTACTCTTTTCTTTTTTTTTTAATTATTATTTTACTGATTTTCTACAGAGAGGAAGGGAGAGGGATAGAGAGTTAGAAACATTGATGAGAGAGAAACATCGATCAGCTGCCTCCTGCACACCTCCTACTGGGGATGTGCCCGCAACCAAGGTACATGCCCTTGACTGGAATTGAACCTGGGACCTTTCAGTCCGCAGGCCGACGCTCTATCCACTGAGCCAAGCCGGTTAGGGCTGTTTACTCTTTATTAAAACAACAGAGCCATCCCCTCTGCGGGAAAGCTTGCAAAGGAGGCGGGCACTCCCGTGAGGACGATGGCATTCCGTCCGTTACATATCCATAATCTAGCTGGACCCCGGTATTTAACGTGTTCCATAAAAAAAGCACAAGGCCGCGCTGCCTTGTTATTCCTTTCGCATGTCTGTGTTTCCGATCTCCACTGGTATTCTAAACAAGCGCTTCGGAGGTAAAAATAACCCCGGGCTGTGGTCAGAGCAGCCTGGGGTCAGTTCTCACGCGCTCTGTTTCCAATCTTGGCACCTTGGCACGGGCAGGCATGTTCTCCGGCCCTCAGGTGGCCACGTCTGTGATGAGGATTACTGGACCACCAAGGAAAGACTTCCTAACACACACATGCTCTGACGGGGAAGGAATGGCGGCGGCTGCTGCCTCTGGATCTGACACAGAGGACTGTGCTCCTCACAGATGCTCAGAGGCCTGCAGAATGCATGAACGCGTGCGTGCATGCGTGCGTCCCTTTAGTCACTGACCTGCAGGCGTCAGAAGGGGCCATGAGCCCAGGACCCTCTGGTGTAACCACTGGCCCCGCCTTGACCAGTTGACGCTGACCTGGATCCGCTGGGCTTCCGTGGGAGCCAGGACACGGGGGAGAGGACTCCTAATGGTGGCAGTGGTCTAGTCCGGTGGTCGGCAAACTCATTCGTCCACAGAGCCAAATATCAACAGGACAACGACTGAAATTTCTTTGGAGAGCCAAACTTTTTAAACTTAAACTTCTTCTGATGCCACTTCTTCAACATAGACTCGCCCAGGCCATGGTATTTTGTAGAGGAGCCACACTCAAGGGGCCAAAGAGCCGCCTGTGGTTCGAGAGCCACGGTTTGCCGACCACGGGTGTAGGCCAACTGACACCTCTGGTCACTCTCTGGAATATCAACCCGGAAGAGTCATGCCTTTTAGAGGACAAGAGCCGGACCGCCATGATGGTTCATCAACCTTAACTCATTCTCCTATTTCCAACAGCAGACACGGCATCAAACTCTTGGCCTTATCCCCACGCCTTATCAGCCTGCTACCATCTTAAGATCTAAGGGTGTTCAGCAACTTAGGGGACGTTCTTATTACAAAGTGGCATTCCCTTAGCAGCCCCGGGCCCTGGGGACTCTCACCAGTGCACATGGTATAGGATAGGGCGCTATCAGTGATTATCGGGGTTATCCCAAAACGGGGAAAGCAAACAGAACCAAAGAAAGAAAGGATCTGCAACTACCGAGAACAATGCGGGAGGGGGGGGGGAATTCAGCTCTTAAACCTGGAAGGTTCAGTTGTCTGGAGGTTTTACTCCTGTGAAACATCGTATTCCCACTGATACCGCATGAAGGAGGCCTTCTGTACATTCCCTCCAATGAATGAGGCATTGTTTCATTGTTTCTCCCCGCGTTGGTAAGAGCGTGGTGACAGAGGAAATGGATGGATGTGAAAGGAAGTCTTATGGGCTTGTGAAGTCTCAGGGAGGTTCTTAAATGACCCGGCCAGATGTTTTGAAGTCTGATACACCCTTAACCCGAACTGAAATTCATAACAAAGTCAAAAGCAATAGAGTGAAACTGATTCCCAGATGCCTTTTTCTAGCAAATCTGAGTGTTTACAACAACTGACTTGAACAGGGGGGGCTCATTCCTACTTGGGAGAGAGGAGACGGCCCTGGGAACAATCAGATGCATGCCGGAGTCCGAAGACGAAGTGAAAGTTAAAATCTGGGGAAGACCTCGCTGTTGGCTCACTTAAGAACCCACGTTTCTGAGTCCACACGAGAATATGGTTCCTAGTCCAGCCCGAAAGCCAGACTGCCGTGTTAGCATCCTAGCTCTGCCCCTTGTTGGCTGGGGGACCTGGGGAAAATTGCTTGACCCCTCTGGCCCTCCAGCTCCCTCGTCTGCAAAATGGGGGTAAAAACTGTACCCTCCTCACTGGGATCTTGTAATGGATTAAATGAGATAGGTCAATCAAGTGTCTAGACCTTTTGCTCCTATTATGATAGCAAATAACTAACAAAATGTTATTTATTAGAATTTTCTAAATGTTAGTTATGTTATCTAGACAGTGAAATTGTGGACACATTTGGTCCCCCCCCCCTTTTTTTTTTTTTATAAATATAAGGCATTACCATTTTAAAAATATTATTTAAAGGAGGAAATTGGGGGGGGGAGCAGTTGAAATATGGTTTCTTCTGTTGGTTTGTTAATTTTTTTGGGGGGGTGGGGGGAGAAGTATTTCATTTGGAATGGGTTTAGTTTGGTATAAACCATTTGAGATATTAACAAAAAATATATAGACAGAGATAAACAAAATGGTCCTGAGCTATGTCTACTCCAGCAGCAAGACGTGTGGGTTAAAGGATCCTACAGAGTCAAAGAGAGAATGCCAGGCCGGGGTCTAGAGACCTGATCTGCATCGCTGCCTTCCCTCTAAACTCAGTGATCGGCAAACTTATTAGTCAACAGAGCCAAATATCAACAGGACAACAATTGAAATATCTTTGGAGAGCCACATTTTTTAAACTTAAAATTCTTCTAATGCCACTTCTTCAACATAGACTCGCCCAGGCTGTGGTATTTTGTAGAAGAGCCACACTCAAGGGCCAAAGAGCCGAGTGTGGCTCATGAGCCACAGTTTGCTGATCACGGCTCTAGCTGGAGGAGTGACACAGAACGAGGCACTACCTCTCTCTGAGCCTCAACTTCCTCACCCACAAAATGAGGGGGTTGAACTCAATGGCCAGCAAGGTTTCCCCCAGATGGTCCTGCTTGTAGGAAGCTGTGGAATCTGATGGCTCCAGTGAAAGACTTGACTCTGGATTTGATCAGGAGCAGCAACGTGGTTCTGATTCAAAGCTGGCCACACGCAGGCCACCCCAGCCGCATCCCCACTTCCAGAGACCGAGGCATGAGGATGTGAATGGATGGGTCCAACCCATGGCCCCTTGGAGAGAAAGAGCTCAGAGCACAAGCTGTGTAGACTCCAGGTCAAGTCACAGTCACACCCCTGCTGACCCCAGCAGAGAGAAGAGAGAAAACCACTTCACTTAAAGCCAAGTGGGGGGAATAAATATGCGAGAAGCAATAGCTCATTATTTTTGGAGGACTCGGGAATGAGAGTCCACGGTAGGAACACAACACAACCGCTGGCATTTCCATCCTGAATAGACAATATATGCCAGGAGCTCTGAAATAAAGATAGTGGCGGTTCATTTATTATTCCTTCTCCTTAAAACCTGCATTAATTCTGATTTCTATTTAAATAAGAATGATTAAATTTTATCAGTGGAGATGGAAATATTGTGATAAACACTGGCTTGTGGCCAAACTAATCTCCCAAGCCCACAGCTTACGGCCATTGTCTTATGTGGGTATTTGAATGGCAACGGGCTTTTATCAGTATTTCTAAAGGCACTCATTTAATTATTTGGTTGTAAGGATTTTCAAAACCCAAAAGAATACCATCAATACATATTCATTTCTTGGATTAATGCGACATTAACATCAGAAGATATTGTTATTTATAGGATGCTCGTATTTGTTTCTGCTTCTGCAAAAAAAAAGAAAGAAAGAAAAGAAAAAGAAAAAGGCATCTGATACCGGTCACAATGGTGTCTTTTAAATGTTCTGTTTAACTAAAACTATGAAAATGCAATGCTCAGTGGGGTCAGCCTGAAATTTAGAATTATGGGGGTGTGAGGGGAGACTCAGAAACTCCACAAATCTCTAATAAAGAAGTATGCTACACGGAGGTTGGACGTAGCAAGGAAACAAGATCTCTAAACAGGAAGTCTGTACACACGCGAAGGTCTTGTCAATCAAATGCAATATATTTCAAAGCCTCCAGAAAAAAAAAAAAATGTTCAAGGAAAGGGGTATTCTAGGTCCATGGTCGGCAAACTGCGGCTCTTTGGCCCCTTGAGTGTGGCTCTTCCACAAAATACCACGGCCTGGGCGAGTCTATGTTGAAATTTAAAAATTGTGGCTCTCCAAAGAAATGTCAATCATTGTAACTGTTGATATTTGGCTCTATGGACTCATGAGTTTGCTGACCACTGGTCTAGGTAGTTCCTGCACAAATTCCCACACCCAGAAACTTGACCGGTCTAGATTTCATTCCTATAGGGGATACTAGGTTTCTTCCAGAATTGATAAAAGACACAGACATGCATCTGACGCCTCTCATATTCACAATGATTCCCCAAAAAACAGTTTTATCGTTTTCAACATCACCATGGGTCTGTGATGCCAAAGCTCGCACTCTGCCTTAGGGTTGGGCTTCCTGGCTTCTACCGGGTTGGCTGATGGGCCAACTCCATTCATTGGAACCGAAACGCTTCTGACCTGCTTCTGTAAACTCAACCACTGCTCTTTTTTTTTTTTTGTCTTTCCATCTGAGCAAACGTCCATCACAGGGGTGGGGTTGGTTAGGGAGGGCCCGGAGGCCACACTGCAGATCCGACCGCAATAAGAGGAAATGTGGGGAGAAAGCAGGGCTGGGAAGGAAGAGCCGCAGACCATGGTGTTCACGTGAGAAAGTCCTAACCAATGCTTCAGAACCGAGGGCGCACATGCGTGGAGCTCTGCGCTGGGCGGAGTGTCCAGGACGTGGGGGCCTGGGAACGAGCTGGTGGGGGCTGAAAGCTGCGGTGGCATCGGAGGGCCAGCAGCTGGAGGCTGCCAGGGAACTGGCTTCCCGGCACCTGGATGGCAAGCTCTTTCTTGAAGGGAGATGCGAGATCCTGGCCACCACCTCCTCAGCACGCAGACACATGTTTTGTACAGTGTGGGCATCCACCCAATGCTTATCAAACGTGGAAGTTATTAGTGATGTTTACAAAAGTGTACATTGATTCATCTGCGATGAATAGTAATAACCACAGAGCAGCAGTAGCCAAGTGATGAGCTAGACACTCCGTCAACCAACAGGGCTGTCTGACCACTTGACTGATACATACTCCAAAGTCGGGCTCTTTCCCGCTTCCTCCGAAGGAACTTGGCTTTGGGCACGCAGCCTGTGTTGACTGAGGTACCTCTGGGCCCAATGGGTCTCTCTGGCTCTTATAAGCTCTCCGCTGAGAACACAAACCCCCACATGCTGGTGGCCGGAGTGGGATCATGCATGCGACTTGTGGAGAGCACTTCACACACCATTAAACCCCAGGAGAGGGTGTTCTGATTCCTATATTATTAAACCTGTCCTTCCCCATCAGCTCTTTCTCACTAAAGTGTTGCTAAATAGTCTAGCTGGCGTGGCTCAGTGGTTGAGTGTCGACCTATGAACGAGGAGGTCATGGTTTGATTCCTGGTCAAGGCACATGCCCGGGTTGTGGGCTGGGTCCCCAATAGGGCGTGTGCAGGAGGCAGCCGATTGATGATTCTCTCTCATCATTGATGTTTCTATCCCTTTCCCCTCGCCCTTCCACCCTATAATCAATAAAAGAAAATTAAAGTTTTGCTAAATAAACCTTCCTATGCCATATCCCAGGGCACAGTCTTTTGTGAAGGGCAACTATATTGTAATAGTTGGTGATGACCTTCTGAGTTGTATCTCCGAACTATAAACTCCACAGTGGGCAGGAACAATGGTTTGGCTCCCCATTATTTACCACTGGGCTAGACCAATGAGTCAGTGGTGGGACACACCTCTCTGATCTGTGCTGGGCCTCTAGATGCTCAGCCACCTGGCTTACTCAGGAAGAAGGTGATCTTGTATTCCAGATCCCTCACAAAGACACAAGTCAAAAGGCTCATCCAACTCAAGGGCTGTGAAATAATGTGTCTCGTTGTGTCCTGTAAATGGTCATCTCCTTTAATTCTGGCAACGTCCCTATGGGGAGAGCCCCTATTTTGTCACCAAGGAACCTGGGGCAGAGAAGTTAAGCAAAAATCCTACGTGGCTGATGAGATGTGATCCCAGAAAGGGGGACCACACCTCTGCCCAGAGGGTCAGACCTGAGGTTCCCTGGCTGCTCTGTTAGGTTATAGCTGGATTTAAATTTGAAAAGCCAACAAAACAGGAGGCCTGATTACCTATAACCCCCTCTCTGATGCTCCTAGCTACGAGAATGATCAGTTCAAACAGATACATGCGATTCTTGTTAGGGCGGATTTCCAACCTGACTTTGATTCTCCGCAATCAGAAGGAACTTTGGCTCCACACCTGGGGCGGGCACACGTCTCGGTGAGAGGCAGATGGTAAATATTTTAGACTTCAGAGGCTGAAAGGCCACAACGGCTCAAATCTGCTCTGGAAGTGAGAAAGCAGCCAGCGGTTCAACAAATGCGTGCGGCTGTCTGCCGATAAAGCTTTATTTATGGGCACTAAAAATTTGGATTTTGCATAATTTGCATGTGTCATAAAATGTTATGTTTCTTTTGATTTGTTTTTACAACCATTTAAAAATGTAAAAACCAACAATGGGCGGAGGGCATATGTAACGCTTCCAACAATAAAGAATTAAAGTAAATAAAACGAAACTGTGAAAACCATTCTTATCTTAGAGGATGAACGAGAGCTGGCAGTGTGGGCAGGATCCGGCCCACTGACCATCGTTTGCCAATCCCCGCTCTAAACCGTTCACTCCCATCTGAACCAGTGCTTGGGAACAAAGCGTTTCTTTCTTTTTTAGAGAAAGATTAATATGCACTCTTTTTTTTTTCTTCTCTCTCTCTCTCTCTCTCTCTCTTTTTTAAAGAGAGGGAGGACAAGAGAGAGAGAAAACACAAACACACACACACACACACACACACACACCAATGTGAGAGAGACACTTCGATTCATCACTTCCACGTGCACCCTGACTGGGGATCAATCCTGCAACCCTGACCCGAAAATCAAACCCACCACCTTCCGGTGCAAGGTTCAATGCCCCACCCACTGAGCCATACCCTCCAAGGCACCGGGCCTTTTTGTTTTTTTAATATGTTTTATTAATTTTTTACAGAGAGGAAGGGAGAGAGAGAGCTGGAAACGTCGATGAGAGAGAAACATCGACCAGCTGCCTCTTGCACATCCCCTAACGGGGATATGCCCGCAACCAATGTACATGCCCTTGACCGGAATCGAACCTGGGACCTTTCAGTCCGCAGACCGACGTTCTACCACTGAGCCAAACCGGTTTCAGCACCAGGCTTTTCTTATGAGAAATATAAAAGCACCAGAAACCCTGTTTTCTCGTTTCTTTGCAATACAAATCTGTATTTTCTTGGTCAAACTCTGTCCCATTTCCCTAAAGATATAAAATGTAATGTCAACAAATATTTATAACCATCAAGGAGGCTGAATCCCACTTCCACGTTGGCTGCGAACAAGCAGATGTCAGCGCCGTTGTCGATTCTTGTTTGAAACTCAATGCCTGAGACAAAAGGAAAATATATTCGCAAATACCTACAAATGCTCGCATGAAACCTAGGTGTATTTTAGAGAATCACCTGGCGGAGAGCACTTGAAATGTCACAGCCGCCGCTAATGCAGACGGCTAATCCTATTTACATTCATATTAGCCGGGTATCTCTTTCCCTGAGATTTCCCTATTTGTATGCTTGCATGACTTAAACTGCCTTTTGCATGATATCGGGACTTTTGTAATTTAAATCTGAGAGGCAATTTCTTTTAAATATACTTCCTAACCTCGGGTGGAGAAGGCACCCAAGTTATTTGAGCGCTGTACACCTCAGTGAGCACGTGCTGTGGACTCGGAGCAACGTGCAGAACGTGGGGATTCATCTTATGCGGGGGGAGTGGGACGGAAAATAGGGCCGGCGCTCGGAAAGGAACAGCCTTGGAAAGGGGCCGCGTTGTTAGCCAGGGAGATGGTGTGTCTTAGAATTGCTTTTTTTTTTTTTAATAGATTTTTTTTTCCTATTGATTTTTTACAGCGAGGAAGGGAGAGAGATAGAGAGTTAGAAACATCGATGAGAGAGAATCATCAATCAGCTGCCTCCTGCACAACCCCTACTGGGGATGTGCCCGCAACCAAGGTACATGCCCTTGACCGGAATCGAACCTGGGACCTTTCAGTCCGCAGGCTGTCGCTCTATCCACTGAGCTACACCGGCTTCGGCTAGAATTGCTATTTAGACACGTAAAAAGCTCCCCCTTCCCCCGGAAAGCGTGGGGCGCAGTGCGCTTCCCCCACTGTGACTTCTCTTTACATCCCACCTCGCTTTAGCCCCGTGAGAAGTGAGTTTGACAATGAGGGGAAGGGGGTGGCTGATGATCAAAGCACGTTGGCCGTTGGGTGGCCAGGGTCCACGTGACGATGTCAGTGGTGACTCCCAATGGGATGCAGGAAGTGGTCTCTGTAAGCAGGTTTGGATCTGGGGCTGGGGGTGAGATTCCAAAATACGGAAGCAGCTTCAGCCTGCTGGGAGTGTTTCCCTTTGTATAATTTCTGCGAAAGGCTCCCCCGTCCCTCACCATCCCCAGCTGACAGAAGTGAAAAGCAAATAGCTCAGGGTCTTCTCTAAGCAGGCTGGGATGGTCCAAGCGCAGTGGCCGGCAAACCCATCAGTCCACAGAGCCACATGTCAACAGGACAACGACAGGGATTTCTTTGGAGAGGCGAAATTTTTAAACTTCAACTTCTTCTAATGCCACTTCTTCAACATAGACTCGCCCAGGCTGTGGTATTTTGTGGAAGAGCCACACTCAAGGGGCCAAAGAGCCGCATGTGGCTTGCGAACCACAGTTTGCCGACCACAGTCCTCGTGGAACTTCACAGGGGGTGGCACATACAGTTGTGTGCCCTTGCTCTGGCTGCATGGAACTGGCCATCTGGTCTACCACCCGTGGCTCGGGCCTGGGCGTGTTTCACAGAGCTTCCCAGGTCACCAGCATGAAGGGGCCCATTTCACACCTCCATCTCCCACAAGGAAGCCAGGACAAGTCAGTGTCCCAAACTGGGCACCAGTGTCCCAAAATGGTCAGCCTGGGACCACCCGGTGCCAGCCCCAGCTTCAGATGGCCCAGAGGAAGGGATGCCTATCCCTTCAATGGCTCAGCGCTGCCCTGTCTCCAGGCCTCCGGCTGGAAGGTCCACACACACCAAGTGTCCGGATGGACATGAGGCATTCTCCTCACTACCCAGGTGGTTCCACACACCTTCAGCCACGGGTTCATGACCCCAGACACACACACACACACACACTTCCACACCCTGCAAGGAGCTGTTATAAATGTTTCATGTGGGACTCTCACAACCCGCCAGACGCGCCAGAGTTTTCAAATTAACTCCCTTCTCGCCCAAGGGGATCGCTCGGCAAAAGGTTTCTCCCTCCCGCCCAACCTCCACGAGAATATTCTGAATTTGAAACAGAATGCAAATAATGCGTTTGGGCTCCCTAATCAACACATGGGATCAACTTGAATTGATTAAGAACCTTTGAAATTAGCTGTCTCTAATTCTCTCCGTGGCCCGCTGCTGGTACTCTGAAGATAGAAGAGAGGGGGTGGGGGTTAGGGTGGGGGGCTGAGTGTGAGAGTGTGTGTGTGTGTGTGTGTGAGTGTGAGTGTGTGTGTGAGTGTGAGTGTGTGTGTGTGTGTGTGCGTGAGTGTGAGTGTGTGAGTGTGTGAGTGTGTGTGTGTGTGTGTGTGTGTGTGTGTGTTGGGGCAGAAGTTGGAAAGGTTGGTTTCATTTTTTCCCCCAGAGCACATATGATGGTTCTTCCAACATAAAACGCATTTTGTATTTTATTCTAATAGTGACACATCTCTAAGAAGGCAAGCCCCCGTTGGGTGCAATGCTAAGGCTTTTCATAAAGTGTGTTTCCAATAGTTACTGGACTGCATGAAATCTGCACAACTTTAGTGAAAACACACCCACCCACACACACACACACACAGAAATGAATGTATAAATAATATGCAACTGTCTAGACAGCATAGGTCACTTGCAATGAGAGCAAGTGGGGGGTGGGGGGGATTGTCCATCAGCCAGACAAGCATAACTGATTCTGACGCTAAATAACGGCGCAGATATTCAGGATTCTCTATGCGCAAGGCTCCGCTGAGCAAGTCCTCTTCCCGAGCGGGTGGCCTTCCGCTCGCTCAGAGCTCCGTGCCGCCTCTGGACGTGCGCTTCTAGTTAGGCATTCAAATGGATGCCCGGGAGCAGCGGGTGGGCGAGGGGGTGCCACTGACCTGTGTGATTGCCTTTTGGAAAAGCAAGACTAACCCTCCGCCAGCAGCAGGTTGGCTTTCCATGCCCGCAGAATCTTAAATAAGGGCGGTTATGGGAACTTGGGGAGAGCACAAGACCCAATATGCATGCACAAACGCACACACACATGCACACGCGCACGCACGCACACAAATTTCATGGAACGTTGTCATTCTCCAGTAATAATGTGAGACAACAGGTCCAGGCATTCAAATCGTGTGCTATTGCTTCAATTAGAATAATCTGTACATAGTAAGAAAGAAAAAAAAAAGGCTTGGAAATGAAACCAAATGTGGTAATTACGGCATCCTTCGGCAGCATGGGAGGTGAGGGTGCCACTGCCACTGTCGCCGCCCCGCCCCCTAAATGGCGGTGTGAACAAGGTGCATCAGCTGGTACCCAGGGCAGGGCCACCAACCCACTCTCCAGCCTGCCAGTCTCTGGAGCTCTTTGCAAGAGGAGCTCAAGGCCAAGGGGCTGAGGTGGGGGAGGCCCCAGGCCTGCAGGAGACAGAGCCCTGCTCACCTTGCAGGTGGGGGCGGGGGAAGGGTGAGGGAGGGAAGGCAGACAGTGGCTGCCCTGCGCACAGCTGGGCAGTCCCTCACGGAAGACCATGGTGCCAGTCTGAGAGCGGGAAGCGAGCAGGTGCCGGGCTGGGTGAGGCCTGAACGCAGAGGCCCTGCCTCGTCTCACCTCGCCCTCACCAAGACCCCGCAGACCGCGGTGATTGATGATCCTCCTTCTGCTCCGGGAAACCGGGCTCAGGGAGGTTAAATCACTTGCCTGAGGCCAAACAGCCAGCAAGTGGCTGAGCTGGAGTTCCATTCAAGGTTCCTTTCAAGCTAAGCGCACACCCTTAACCCCTGTGATCCTGGGCGCCTCCTGGCTGCCCACCGCCTCCTCCCCACGCGGGGCGGGCTTCCCCACGAGGTGCAGTGGGCACAGGGCTTCGAGTTAAAGGTTTATTTTGGGGGCGGTGGGGGTACGTTATGATAAGGCAAGTCTCGCTCTTTCCGTTTTAGACCTATTGGCCATGACGATGTCATCTTTTTTGGCTAAAGGCTCGATTACATATCACTCGAGACCCTCCAAACACTGAGCTAAACGCCAGGCTTCTGGGCGGCCAAGTGCCTGTTGCCCTTTAAGGATTCAATTTTCTAAGAATGAGCCAACACCGGTGTGGCTCAGTGGATAGAGCATCGGCCTGGGAACTGAAAGGTCCCAGGTTGGATTCTGGCCGGGGGGCATCGAACCTTGGTTGCCGGCACTGCCCCATTGGGGGGGTGTGCAGGAGGCAGCTGGTCGATGTTTCTAACTCCTCTCTTTCCCTTCCTCTCTGTAAAAAAAATCAATAAAATATATTTTTTAAATAAATTTTTTTCTATGAATGAATCCCATCCCTTCGATGCAGAATCATCTCCCTAATTAAAAAAAAATAATAATAAAAAAATAAGAAACGGATGGCGTTCTGCCTCTGCTCAAGACCTCCGTGGGCATCCTGATGCTCTCAGAGCGATGCTCAGACACCTTCCTGTGTCCCACAAAGCCACCTCAGCCCGGGCCTGCTGGCCGCCCGCAGCTCCTGCTGCCCCTCCTGCTCTCCCTCCCGCCTGAGGAGACCAGGCCCTGAGAAAAGGGGCCCCTTCCACCCAGGCGGTCCTCCCTCCCCTTCATTCAAGACCTGGGTTCAATGCCTCTCACCCGGGCAGCGTGCCCGCCGGAATCCGTGCGCCCCAGAAGCTGCTCACCTGGTCCCATGGCCCACCCCTCCCCCAGCCTGAGCTCACACCCACAGGAATGGAGGATTCCTCCTATGTGCCACCCCGGGGGTCAGCACAGAGCCACGCACACAGGCCCTAGAGATGAGGGAGTGAAGAAGTGAATGAGTGAGTGAACGAATGCACCTGGTCAAGAACGCATGTGCGTTATGGCCAACGCAACACAGCCGCCCAATAAGCAGCCCCGTCGGCATTTCAGTTCTTACCTTCGAGCCGCCCAGGAGGCACTGAGTGTACACAGGGAGGGGGACCCACCCACGCCCGGGGGCCTGGGGACACAGGTTGGGCCACAGTGCGTGCTCAGGGGCTAACCCCAGGCGGCCCGAGCCGTGAGTGGACGCTGGAGCTTCGGGGATGTGTGCTGGGTAGAGGGCATGTGTCTGGGAGAGAAAGACAAGAGTCTCTACCTGGGTGACCGCCACTGGGTGTGTCTGACAACACAGCAAAGGCCATTGTTGTGTTGGGGCTGCCCGTGCCCAGGTAGGAGGAGGTGAGCAGGGTCTCGGGGAAGGAACGCGCAGGGGGACCGGACCGGGCGGGAATCCCTAGAACAGCTCAAACGCGGCTCCCCGGACCCAGAAGCACCTGAAAAGGCCTGGCGGTGGCCCCTTTGCCAGGACGAAGGCGTGTGCACGTGGGGACGCCCGTAGTTCCTGAACCAAGTTTACCAACAGTACTTTGGACTCTGGCACAGGAAGGGCAGGGCGAAAACACTGACAGTGGACGGCTATTCCCAAGGAGTGGGAGACACCTTCCACTCCTCAGCTCAGCTGGTCCCTCTGGCCTTCCCTCGCTCACCCCAAAGAAGAGAAGAGGCGGCCTGCTAGATAGGAGAGCTGGGGGCAGGCCTGGTGGGGAGGGGGTAGGTCTGGTGAGGAGGGGGGCAGGCCTGGTGGGGAGGGGGCAGGCCTGGTGGGGAGATGGGCAGGCCTGGTGGGGAGGGGGCAGGCATGGCGGGGAGGGGGGCAGGCCTGGCGGGGAGGGGGGCAGGCCTGGCGGGGAGGGGGCAGGCCTGGCGGGGAGATGGGCAGGCCTGGTGGGGAGGGGGGCAGGCCTGGCGGGGAGGGGGGCAGGCCTGGCGGGGAGGGGGCAGGCCTGGTGGGGAGATGGGCAGGCCTGGCGGGGAGGGGGCAGGCCTGGTGGGGAGGGGGCAGGCTTGGTGGGAAGGGTGCAGGTCTGGTGAGGAGGGGGGCAGGCCTGGTGGGGAGGGGGGCAGGCTTGGGCTCTCCCTGGCTCTGGCCCAGGTCTGTCCACCTGGAGAGAGCGCCCCTCTAGCTCCTGCAACTGCAGGAAAAGCCACGCCTGCCGAGCCGGGCCTGGCATCGCCTGCTGGAGGCGGGCTGTGGGGCCTTTCTGCTGCTCTGGACTCCGGAGGCCTGTCCGATGGGAGGCCCAGACCCCCATGCGGGGCGGAGCTCTCAGTGCACAGCTCCTGCCCGTGCACCAGAGAAACAGCCAGGAGAGAAGCCGGGAAGCAGCGGGAGACCCCGGGGAGCTGGGGGAGCTCTCGGGGTGAGGTTGGAGTGAGGGTAGTGGGGGCTCCAAGGGGGCTCCGGCCTACCTGCAGGGTCACCGCACCCACACGGTCCCAGCGACGCGGCCTGAGCCTCTGTCTCCCAAGGAAGGGAGCTGGCGGGAGGAGGGCATCACGCACCCACTGGTTGCCCTGCAGAGAGCTGCTCAGCAGCAGGAAGTGCCCCGGGGCTCCGCCCACCCAGGCCGGAAGTGCCTCCTGGGGCCCAGGTGCCAGAAATCCCTGCAAGCTCCCAGCTGCTTCCCTGTCTCACTGCTCCTGTTTGCGGGGTCAGCTCAGAGCCAAGCACCCAGGCCCTAGAGATGAGTGAGTGAGTGAGTGAGTGAAGACGTGAATGGATGGATGGGTGGATGGATGGATGAATGAATGAATGAATCCACCTGGACGAGAACTCACGTGCATTATGGCCAACAGAACACGGCCACACAATCCTGCAGGAGGAACTTGATCTTGCTCCTGGAGAGCAAGCAGGCAGCGTCTGCCTAGGCCACAGCCCTGCAGGGCCCCTGCAGCCAGACCCTTTGTGAGGCCGGCCCTGCGAAGGCTTTCAAGGAGCCACATCTGGAAGCTTAGCAGGTTGCCTGCTTCCCTGTAGCTCCGAGTTGAATATCGGCCCCTGCACCCCTGCGGGACCTCTGGGGAGACCCCTTTCTTCAGCCGACGTGGGTGCTTGGAGGAGCCCGCTCCGTTTGATCTCATCTGGGCTCTCGGGTCATGGGTCCAGAAGAGAACCCCGAGTCCCAGCTCAGAGCTGCAGGTGGGAGCTGAACCGAGGTGTGAGCGCCCATCACACCACCACCGTCACCAGCAGGAATCATACCAGGAGCCACACTGAACCCGTGCTGCACTGCGCTCTGCCCCAAGCAGGCCGAGCTGCCCTAAAGAGTAACAGGACGAAGGGGTCCTTCAAATAGAGTGGAAACTCAATGTTTCCTTAAAAAACAACGATAGTCCCGATCAGTTTGGCTCAGTGGATAGAGCGTCAGCCTGGGGACTCAAGGGTCCCAGGTTCGATTCTGATTAAGGGCATGTACCTTGGTTGCAGGCGCATCCCCATTAGGAGGTGTGCAGGAGACAGCTGATCAATGTCTCTCTCTCTCTCTCTCTCTCTCTCTCTCTCTCTCTCTCATCGATGTTTCTAACTCTCTATCCCTCTCTCTCCTCTCTGTAAAAAATCAATAAAATACATATTTTTAAAATAATAATAATAATAAAAGTGTCGGAGATGCGCCATACGAATGGCAGGACGTTGGCTGACACCAGGGGAGCTTGCCTCTGTGACCTGAGTTGATAGTGCCCTTTGCCACATTCAGAAAAGCAAACAAAACAAACAAATCTACAAAATCCTCACCTGCTGCATCAAAACAAACCAAATCTTCAAACCGTTTTTTCAGACGTTATATGCTGTTCAAGTATCAAACACACATCAGGCGATTTTCTCTTTCCGGGCCTAGAAAAAACGCTCGGCACATTTATCTATATTTACGGCTCCTGTCTCATCCTCTTAATCCCCCCGAATTACACCGCATTCCCTCTTGGCCACCACCTTCCACGCCCCCGTCTCATCCTTAAGCGTAGTTGTGCACGCATGACCGACATCAGTAGCCCGGAGATTGTTATCTACGCCGGTCTAATATTTCATGTTTCTCTCAGAGGGGAAGGCTTGAGATGCATCGGCTGGAGCGCAGATGATGGTGGAATTTCCTCTCCTTAAGAAGCTTGAAAGGATCCTTGAAGGATGAGCTTTTAATACATCTCGAGGATGAAGCACGTCTTGCTGCCATCCAGGCTGCTAGCCCGTGGGCCTTCCAGTTCTGACTTGCACGCCGCTCACCCACGTTTCACCAGACAGAGGCGCAGTATTTACATAAGACGGTTGGAGAGCCGCGCGCCCGCTCCCCGCGACTCTTCGTTTGCTGATTCATTCATTCATTCATGTATTCGTTCAACAGACACTCGGGGAGCCCCTCTGGGAATGGGCCTGGAGTGGATCCGAGGGGGATTAGCAGTAAATAAATCATGGCCCTCCTTGGATGCGCGGATTAGGGGAGGAAGCAGACGTATCAGCAGGTGAATGACCGTGTGTAAGAGCTACGGAGAAGGTACGGGGAGCGCTGAGAACTCTTCCTGCTTCTGATAAGGGGCAGAGGCCGTTTATTTAACCGTAGACGCAACGCCTGTTCCGAAGAGTTTGAGCTCAAAGAAGCAAGCTTATCCGGTTCTAGTCCGCTGCCTTCTGTCATGCAGGAGGGCCTGACCCTCGCAAAGCCCGCTGGGCGGCCTCCGATCACAGCCGTGGGCAGGCTCCACAATGGCAGAAATGGCACAGAATTACGGCTGTAGCGCCAGGCGGTGTGGCCCCGGGGTTGAGGCCACACTGGCCCGGTGCTACAGTGTAACTGGACATGGTCCTCAGTCAGCCCTGGGGGCGGTGTCCTGCCGCTCTCTGACTGTCCTTCGGCACTATGGGCCCGGGAGGCCGAAGCCATGCCCCCAAACGCAAGTAGTATATCAAGGGGCAAAGAAGCCAGGAGCTGGAAGTCGGAGCTGAGGGGCAGCCATGGAGCTGGTCCGGCAGCAGCTGGTGGTGCAACCGGCCTTGGAGTCAGAGGGGCTGTGCTTCCTGCATGCCCATCACCCGTGAGTCCGAGGGGCACCAGCCGGGCCAGGAGGGCCTGGGCGAAGACCTTTCTCTCCTGGAGCCGTTCTTCCCGGGGAGGCAGTGTCAGGCCCCTATTTTTTTTTTTTTCTTCCCAATTTATTTATTTTATTGGAAAGCAAGCTCTGGGCTTGCAGATCCTGGGATTTCCTAGGCTATAGCCTGTGCCTCCAGGCCTCACTGTGTCCCCCTCACCCTCCTCCTGCATTGAGCGTCTGTCTCCTGGTGGTCAGTGTGCATCATAGCAACTGGTTGACCGGTCGTTCTGGTCATTTGGCCGTAATGGTCATTGGGTTTTTATTACATAGATAAGGTCAATGGAATACAATCTGGAGGCGGGAGGGCTCTCTTGAGATAATTCCCTGCTATGGGTGTTCTCTCTCTCTCCCTCTCAACATCTCTCTCTCTCCATCTATCCTTCCTCCCTTCCATTCCATTCTCTCCTCAAACCCCATCTCTCATAAAAATAATACACAATATTTATAAAAGCCCAAGAATTGTGCTTTGCGGGTTTTAGGATTCTGACTTCATAGGAATGCACTGTTTTCTCAAAAATTAAACTTTTATCTTCTATGAATCCTCTCATACAGCTCTAACCCATACAGGATATATATATATATATATATATATATATATTTTTTTTTTTTTTTAAAGCAAGGACATGAAATCTAATAGGTAAAAAAAATGCACAATTATAAAAAATGTATGTAAAACATACAAAAGTAACAATCTATTTTTTTCTTTCAATGAGACAAGCCAAATTTAAAACAAAACCAAAAAAATCAGTAAAGGTCAGATCCGTAAATACACTTAAAAAAACACGCACATAAAATCGCTGCAAAATTATAGGTTATTTAAGAAAAACCATAAGAACAAAGCCCTCTATTACTTTCCAAAGATGAAAGAAGAAAGTCGTATGAACTCCAGGGAAGTATCTGAGCATTCATTCTGCCCGAGGGATCGAATCCACTCATCAAACCTCACATTCTCACAAGCAGAGACACTGCTTTGAATGGAAACCTTGTCATCAGAAGGTCTCTCTATGCTACGTGTTACTTAGGAAAAGAGTAAGCCCTTTATAATATATTAGTGTCTTGTGATAAATTATTACAGCGTAATTTGTCAAATTAGCCAACAACCACCTTGGAAATCAAGCGGCAGAAATAGGAAAGCAAATTATCATTGAGGATGGATCTTCCTAGCTCTTCACATTCTTTTGAGAAGACTCATTCTGGTTGATTGGTGAGGACTCTTTTTTAAAAAATATTTTTTATTGATTTTTTTTTTTTTTTTTTTTTTTTTACAGAGAGGAAGGGAGAAGGATAAAGAGTCAGAAACATGGATGAGAGAGAAACATTGATCAGCTGCCTCCTGCACACCCCCTACTGGGGATGTGCCCACAACCAAGGTACATGCCCTTGACCGGAATCGAACCCGGGACCCCTCAGTCCACAGGCCAATGCTCTATCCACTGAGCCAAACCGGTCAGGGCTGGTGAGGACTCTTAAAACAGGATGTTGACGTTGCCCCTTAGTCCCTCCTCCTCCTCCTGGTCACAGACTCACTCTGTGGGATAACAAATGCATCCCAGGTATTTGCATGACTCAGGCCCAGCCCTTTCCCTGCCACCGGGGGAGCTCATGAGCCAGGCCTCACCAGGAGCACCAGTGGGTAGAATCCACTGGAATCTCTGAACCAAAGGGGAAATGGGAACAAGAGAGAGAACCCTCCTGACATAGGGGTTATTCAGTGCTGGACGTGACCCTGCTGAGCTGAAATCCCTCTGGGAGCCTGGCTGCTGGTGCCCTGGAGAAGCCACTCTGCTCTGGGGAAGGGGGGCTGTTACCGGGCAGGATAGAAGGGACTGGGCTGCGGGTGACCAACATGGCTTCCTCAGGAGCTAACTTCAGGCAACTGCCAACGTTGTTTGGGGTGCAGGCCAGCCTTCCTCCAATTATCCCAACGTGACCTTGACCTTGTCCCAGTCCATAGGGATGCTTGGTTTTCATTTTTGCTCCACGGAGGCCTCCCGCTTCCTAGTTCCGTGCTGCACCAGCTTTAATGAATGGATTCGGACACCCGGGAGAAGACAGCCCACCCCTCCCCCTCCTTTCTCTGACCAGGCCCGCACATTTACACTTCTATGCTTGTTTTAGAATCTTTTAGTCTCAAATTCCACTAAAAAAAACCTTTATAATATTGAGTGCATCCGTGAAATGACATGTTCCCTTGAATTATTAAAGTTCTTTTTTGTGCTCCTCGGGGGAGTTTAATATCTTTCTTTAAAAAAAATATTTTTATTGATTTCAGCAAGGGAGAGGGAGATAGAAACATCAGTGAGGAGAGAATCGTGGGTCGGCTGCCCATGATTCCACTTTGGGGATGGAGCCTGCAGCCAGGGCATGTGCCCTGACCAGGAATTGAACTTTGACCTCCTGGTTCATAGGTCAATGCTCAACCACTGAGCCAGGCTGGCAGGCAATAACTTCCTTTATACTGGTCTTAGGCCTTTTGTGTTTTCGTTAATTTTTTTAAGTGGAATTGTTTTAACCGTTCTGTTTTCTAAATAGTGTTTACTTGTTTATTCTTATACTAGCTGCCTGATGCACAGAATTCATGCAAGGGGCTCGGCCCTCGCAGCCCTGGCTTCAACCAGAAGGTGGTCCAGAAGGTCTAATTAGCATATTACGCTTTTATGATTATAGATGGGAAAGCTATGGGTTTTGCCATTAGACGGTAAGCCCTCTTTGTTCTAATAATTCTCAGTGTTTCTCCAGTTGTCCAGGGGGACAATTTCAATAATGTAGATAACGGTATTGTTGTTCACCTCTTTCCTAGGGGGGACTCCTCATTTCTTCCCTTCACTAATTACTCTGGAAAGCACCACAGGACCTTGTCAACACGTGTCACCCCTAGCAGGGCAAGTGGTCTTAGTTCCAACTGCAGCAACATGAGTCTACAGGTTCAGGAGTGAGCAAGGGATTGACTATTATTATTGATTTAAAAAAAAAAATTTTTTTACAGAGAGGAAGGGAGGATAGACCTAGAAACATCGATGAGAGAGAAACATCTATCAGCTGCCTCTTGCACACTCCCCACTGGGTATGTACCTACAACCAAGGTACATGCCCTTGACCAGAATCAAACCTGGAACCCTTGAGTCCGCAGGCCGACACTCCATCCACTGAGCCAAAGTAGCTAGGGCTGACTATTGGTTTGAGATCATATTTAGGGTGTCCCAAAAATGTATACACTCACTTTGAATAATTATAAAGGCAGAGCTTATTAAAATAATTTCATTTTCAAAATGGAGCTATCTCAGCAGTTAAAGCGTGTATGCATTTTCGGGGGGACACCGTGTATATGATAAAACTACCATACCTAAATTAAGTTTTCAATTCCAATTTGGCTAAGATTTATTTTTGTCCTTTTATTTATTGTTGTTGTTGAGACAAAACTTACCTGTGAAGTGCACAGGTCTTACTTGTTATAATCAGATGAGTTTTTGAGAAATCCACACAGCCATCCAATCCACACCCCTAACACATTTCTATCACGCCAGAAAATTCCTCCTTATTTTTCCTGCCCATCCCCCTCCACACCCCAGACTCAGAGGCAACCGTTGCTCAGTCTGTCGTTATAGATTAGTTTTTATTGAGACAGAATTCACAGGAGCATATGTGTGCTTTGAAAGCATACAGTCCAATGGCATTTATTATACAGCACGTCCTCAAGTGACATTGTTGATGAGAAAAAAGATCAATTCCCGGCCCCTTAATCTTGGCTGATGGAGACGCTTGGTCCGCCCAGGTATCAGTCACGGGTTGCCCTGTGTGTGATGCTACTGACACCCCCCAAGACTTCAGGAAAGCCTGGTGGGAAGTCCCAGCTGTGCTTTGGGGAACAGAAGGGATGAGGGTGGGGAGGGGAGGGCAGGGCGGGGCGGGGGATCAGGGCCTGCATCCCTGGGAGGAGAGAGCTGTGGCAATTTGCCCCAAAGGTAACTTTGCTAACCCGGTGAGAGGTTATAGCGGGACTGTCGGTGTTAAGCAGGGCTGGTTAGGGGAGCACAGAGGCCCCGGGAGGAAGAGAGGGAAGGCGATGGCGGAGGAGGAGCCCTGGGTTATGGGAATGTTAAAGACCATCCCGACCTTACAGCAGCTCAGCGTGGGGGCATCTGAGTGGCGTCTATTTCCAGACGTCTTCCTACATTCTTCGGACAAACACTTGGCCCGGTCAGAACGGGCTTCCCCTTCATTTCTTTGGTAACAAATGTACAGACGGCATTCTTCGGGCCTCGGGCAGGCGTTCCCATGTAGAACTGCCCGTACCGTGAGCTCTCCTTCCGTGGGAGGAGTCGTCAGGCAATCCCCTTCAGACCTGGCTCTCCCCGGTCCTAGTTGTAGGACCTTCAGAAAATTCCAGAAGTCTCTGAAGCATCCCTCTCCCCGCGCCTTCCTGCCTTTCCCAGGAGAATCCATGAGATCATGTCAATCAACCAGGGCCCTCAGCCCTCTGCCTCATGGGCCCTTTTTCCATTAAAAAAAAAAAAAAACCAGCAAAGGGCAAATACAGTCCAGATTGCATTCCTTGTTATGTTCCTTATCGTGATTTTAATTTTATTATGGGAACTAATTAATATGCCATCGTCTCGTTATAGTCATTGTTTTCTTCTGGCTCTCCAAGAAATTCCAGTGAAAACATCCCGTGGGCTCTGGGCGCTGCACCCACTGGGGCTCTGCGAGGCCATGATGGGCGCGTAGTAGGTCCTTCACGGCGCGTCTCCTCTCCCCGTCCCGCCGCACGGCGAGAGCAACCTTTGCAAAACCTCCGAGTGGCGAATTAAAATTCAAAAAGCAGGGTCCAAAGGGGGAAAAAAAAAAAAAAAAGCGTCCCCCAAGCCCGTGGCTATCTGAACAGCAGGTTTCACTTACGGCGAAGATCACTTTACTGCTTTTAAGCAACTTCAAAGCAGACGCTGTAAGGCCGTTCATTCTACATGTCTGTTTCACATCAGTCACAATTATAAGCCGGCCTCACTTCTCTCCCTCGTTATACCCCATAAATTGTGTAACTAGAATGTATGTGCAGGATATGGGTTACATTAGGGATTGTCAGAAGTAGCCTGATAGGAAGCATCGCCCCCGCCCCCGCCCCCCCACCACCCCCCCGGTTGGCATAGCTGGGCCGCTCCGGACCCGCCGGGATGGGGGCCGAGAGCCCAGCAAGGGGGGCGGGGGGACAGGGCCCCAGTTCTAGGCCCCATGTGTCCACTGGTCTGCGGAACGCTCATCCCACAATGAAGACGAGCATCCCGTTTCCAGGGGAACCTGGAGAGGGGGATGCGGGGGAGCGTGGGTCCGGAGCGGTGAGGAGCGCGATGCCCTCATCCCGGAGGGACCGGAGGAAGGGACTGTCTCCGGTCCCCCCGCCTTCCTGGTCCTCGCTCTCTCGGAGCGGAGAAGACCCTGGCAGCTGTCTGTCCCTCTGCCCCATACGGAAACAACTAGGGAGATGAAATAAGTGGCGAGCCGGCCTCTCTGGCAACCATTTGGCCAGTGACGGCTGGCTTCCCTTTCCCGCCAGCCCTCCCCCACCCACCCTGGACCTTCCTCCCTCACCTTGTAAAGACCGAGGAAGGGACTCGTGGATGGCCAGCAAACATTCCTGTTTGAAAGAGGCAGTAAAAAAAAAGAAAAAAAAAAAGTTACATGGTCAAAGAATAGATTCCTTATTCTGAACGAAAGAGCTTTGATAGAGTTATAATTTATCACTCATGTTGCATTTATAAGATCACTGAAATTCAAGACTGTCTCGGTGACGGAGGGACGGGAGAGAGCTGCTTCCCACATGCGCTTCCCCCGATAACCCACGCTGACGCCTTTGAAGCACCAGCACTCGGTAAAATTGAATCTTTTTTTTTTTTAATAGAAAATTTTCCAAAATGCCACACATGGTTCCCAGCCTTTCCAGGCAGGCTTTCCTGAAACAGAATTCAGCCTTCCGTGAGGGTCAGCCCGTGGCGTTCTGCTCACGCACGGGGGTCTGGAGACCACGCAGACTGCGTTTGCAGCCTCAGCAGCTGCTGGAGGGCCGCGAAGCCCGGGTGGGTCCACGTCTCTGAGAAATGCGAGGGGAGACCTGCTGCCTGGGGAGAGGCTGGGAGGGGCGAGGGACGTGCCACATATTTCAAATGTTCAGCGCGGTGCTTGGGAGATAGTAAGCACTGGAAAGTGTGCAGCCAAACCCTGTCCTAGTTGTGGGACCTTCAGAAAATTCCAGAAGTCTCTGAAGCGTCCCTCTCCCCGCGCCTTCCTGCCTTCCCCAGGAGAATCTATGAGATTCTATAAATGTGTAATAAAATAAAATGAATACGCAAGATGGTAATCGGCTGCCCAGCGTCATGCCTGTCCAGTTCCTTGTCTGCTTTTTCACGATTTTCCCCAACTTTGCTTTTTATAGTCGGTCAGTCCGGCGAGGTCAGTGCCCACCTTTTCCTTCTCGCTGGGTGGGATCAGTGCCCGCCTCTGCTGGCATCTCTCTGAGTATTTTGCTTCTAACATTCCGTGAGATGGAAAAACACATAAGCAGGTTGCACAGGAGTATTTGTGAGACCCAGTGAGTTTTAAGGTCTGGCTTTAGGTGGTTTTTTTTGTGTGTGTGTGTTTTTTCCTCCCTTCAAGGAAAAAATATTTTGACTTTCAATGCTCACTATTAGTCAGGATAGGGTAGGTTTTGCTGCAGGAACAAACAATGGTGTTTTCATTCCATCTCCCCATTACCACTGTCACTTCAGGTATCCTCTTTACTGCTGCCACTAGGGTATATGCACGGAGTGGCCGGATAATGATGATCTCTGAACGCATAATAATCTGGCCACTGAGTGTATATCCTACATAATAGAAGGCTAATATGCAAATTGTCCCCTCGACCAGGAGTTTGACCAGCAGGCAGGCTGGCCAACCGCCATGACCCCTCCCCCTGGTCAGGCTGGCTGAACCCCACCCATGCACGAATTTATGCACTGGGCCTCTAATTATATATATATATTTATTGTTAGATTATTAATAGATTATTATGGATTCAGAGATCAGAATAATCTGGCCACTCAGTATATTGCTTTCAGGTTTGAAACTGTCAAAAACCGGGAAGAGGATATGCTTTCATTCATATTTACCTACGTGCAAAGTGGGAGTGTTGTGATTTTGCATTGCTTTTCACCAGCTTGGGCTGGAAAGAAAACTTGATGAGTAATGCACAGGACCTGGCAGATGACTGCATGGAACTGACCTGGTTCTCATCCCCCGCTTGCTTTAAAAAGGAGATTCTGGTCGAAACCGGTTTGGCTCAGTGGATAGAGCATCATCAGTCTGCAGACTAAAAGGTCCCAGGTTCGATTCCGGTCAAGGGCATGTACACTGGTTGCGGGCACATCCCCAGTGGGCAGTGTGTAGGAGGCAGCTGGTCCATGTTCCTCTCTCATCGATGTTTCTAGCTCTCCATCCCTCTCCTTCTTCTCTGTTAAAAATCAATAAAATATATATATATATATTTTTTTTATTTTATTTTTTTAAAAAAGGAGATTCTGAGACAGGGATTTGGGAGCAGCTCGTTTGGAAGGAAACACTAACAGGGAAGTGAGGAAGTGCGGCAGGGAAGCCAGGGCCATAGGGCGTTACCAGCCCAGGTGCCATTCTGAGGACCTGGGACTCCGTGCCCCTGGGGAAACCCCAGGAGTTCAGCTCTGCCGCGGGGGGATGGGGGGGAATGGGGGGGGGGGCACGAGGAAGCTGTGGTATTTATACAAGCTCCTGCATGTCATGGGTTCAGGGATGCTTCCAAGAGGTAATCCGCCAACGTCTCCAGCCTGCCACGGGGATGGGTTTATTTATACATCGACGTGCAATAAATTATCCCAAAGCGTCATGGCTTAATACAATATTTATTATCTCGTATCGCCTGTAAGGGTCAGGGGTTTTGGAATAGCTCAGCTACTTGCTTCTGGCTCAGGGTTCCTCATAAGGTTACGGTTAAGAATTGGCAGGGCTCTTGTTATCTAAAGACGGAAGCTGAAAGATCTGCTTCCAGTACGGCTCGCTCGCGTGGCTGGCCCGTCAACGCAGGCTTTGGCTGGAGGCCTCGGTTTCTTCCCAGGCAGACCCCCCTCTCCACGTGACCGCCGGACTGTCCTCTCAGGCACAGGGCTTGCCCCCGAGGTGAGTGGTCTGAGAGACAGCAGGCCCCGGTGGCTTTCACGTCCTGGTTCTGAAAGTCCCATCATCGTTTCCACCACATCCCGGGTGACAGAAGCAAGTCAAGTCATGAAGTCTGGCTCCCATTCAAGAGGAGAGGAGGGAGGAATGTCAAAGTCTCTGCAAACATAATTTTAAGCCATCACAGCAGGCAGAACGGGCTCTGGCAGCCAGAGACAGCCCTCGGGCAGGGAAGTGCAGGTGCACTTAGAAGTCAGGCAGGCTGAGGCGGTCAGGGCAAAAGGGAGTGGGTCGGGCACCCACAACGTCCTCTACAGCAATAAATACAGATTTTAATAAATACAGGCATGGAGAAATGGACTTGACTGCTGGATGGGAGGAGTCGCAAAGCGACATCACACAGAGCATGCAGACCGAGAGGGGCGAGGATTCGGCACATTTTAAGAATCAACCTGCTGTAACCGCTAAGGAGAAAGAAAAGAAAAGAACACTGCCAATTAGATTGTGATACCCCAATGATTACAGATGTATCACAGTTTCAGAGATACAAATCCAAGAAAAAAAGTACATCTTAAAATCAACCAACGTAATAGTTGCACAAAGAATTTCAGAGCTTCCTACATATCTATGTACTAGAGGCCCAGTGCATGCAATTCGTGCACGGGTAAGGTCCTTAGTGGCTGCGCCTGTTGGCAGGGGCCTCCCTTCCCCGGCTGCCGGCTGTCAGCGGATTCTTCCTTCATTCCGCACCACCCCCTGGTGATCAGCACACGTCATAGTGAGCGATTGAACTTCCAGTAGGTCAAACTCCCAAAGGGACACTTTGCATAGTAGGCTTGTGTGTGTGTGTGTGTGTGAAGTGAAAAAGTTAGACAGGAAGAGAAAATGAACAATAGAGGGTGTTAATTATATATATAATTATATATATATATATATATATACATACATACACACATATACACACACATGCACACACACACACACACACACACACGCGTATAATTGTTGCAAAATCCAACACTTCTCACAGTGTCTTCCATGGTATACAGGCGCCATTTGAAGTTCAGCAAAGACAGGGAATGCTAGGCTTCCTTCCTTACCAGGCCACGGCCCAGAACTGGAGCAGGTGGTCTCATCTCTCCGAGCCACCATGTTCACGTCTGACATGTGGATACGGCGCCGTTCTGACGCTCCCACCGATCAGTTAAAGATGAGCTCACACTGGTGTTTGCGGCCAACGTGCCCTGGAGACGCCGGGCGCTGCGGAGGTGCAGAAGCAGCCGGGCCACTGGGAGGTCGCGTCCCAGCAAAGGACATTTCCTTCTCCGAGCTCAAGGAAAACAAGGCCTCCACTTCCTCATGCTCCCGGTCAACGCGGATGATTCCTGCTTCTCCGGGAAACGCCACTGCGAAAAGACAAAACTGGGAAGGGGGTGGGTGGTGGTGGTGATGAGACACGGTGGTGGGGACTTGAGTGCAGTCCTACAAAAGCAGATCCTGCATCAATGACGAGGAAAAGAGCCCAGTTGGTCATTTTCTAGCGGCTTCCACAAACCCAGGCCCAGGAGGGCCACACAGCTCCCTGCCTGGAGCCCGCACACCTGGTCATTACTCCCGCGGGGCCGCCTCCTAAGGCCGTCCACGCAGGGCGGACCCGGGGGCAGAGCCTGGGGCATCCGGCCAGAAGAAGCCAGGCCGCCCCTCGGGGAGCCGGAAGCTCCCAGGTAGAGAGAGATGACACACACCTGAGCGGGTCTGATGTATATTCCTCCCCGCGGAGGGCAGCGGAACGCAGGCCCGGGCCATCCATCACGCGGCTAAAATTAGATCCTGCTTAGGAGGAATGATAGATCGCTGATTACATAATAAAGATAGCGCCATTTCTCCCGAGAAGCAGGAGGGAGCGGGACAGAGTGAGGCGCGGGGGGCGAGCAGACCCTGGGTATGAGGAATGGATTCATTAAGTATTTAATCTCTATCCCATTCCCCGGGAATAAAGGCGCACATACATCACGCGTGTTTTAGAGTGACTCGGTAATTAATACTGTTACACTGGAGAGCGGCCCTGGTTCCCGTGGGCGAGTCCCACGGGGAGTCAGAGGATGCAGGCGGGGCAGGCCCTCTGCCCACCTCTGTCAGGGAGGGCGTGGCTGCCCTCCACCGGTCCGGACCAGCCCGGACCAGCCCGGGACCACCCACCAGCGTGGCCCCGTGAGCTGTGGGTCTGCAGGGCGGTCTCATCATGTTCTGGTGAGGCCCCGTGGCTGGCCTGAAGGAGGCAGTTGTACGGTTCTACAGCCACAGAGATGGCAGCTGGAAAGGTCTGTGGACCCACGGGCCTGTGCCTTTAAGATGGCCCACGTTCTCCCCTCTTCGCACATAAACCCGCCCCCTCTCCATGGCATTCTTTAATACATTTTATTGATTTTTCACAGAGAGGAAAGGAGAGGGATAGAGAGTTAAAACATCGATGAGAGAGAAGCATCCATCAGCTGCCTCCTGCACACCCCCTACCGGGGATGTGCCCGCCACCAAGGTACATGCCCTTGACCGGAATCGAACCCGGGACCCTCCAGTCTGCAGGCTGACGCTCTATCCACTGAGCCACGCCGGTTTCGGCATCTTCGTGGCATTCTACGTCCCTCTAAAGTCCCTGCCATAACAGGTGAGCATCACTTAAAAAAAAACAACAAAAAAAAAAGCCTGTAGCCAGGGAGGAGGCATCTCCAGATGTCATGGCAACAATATTCTGACTTAAACACAAGCGTGTTGGGTTGGAGTTTAAACAAACACGCAGGTTTGTAGCGCCTCGGGCGTCAAGACTCAGTAAAAGCAAATCTGGGTGAGATGACCAAAATGATTCTAAGGAGAGCAGCTCTGAGCAGTAACGGGTCCCAGTGAATGTTTGTGCGAGAAGAGAGAGAGAGAGACAGAGAGAGAGAGAGAGAGAGAGAGCGGTTCAGAGGTTGGGAGGGACATGCCAGAGGCTCTGAGGGATTAAAAGCTCATCGCCTGGCTGTTTACACTCCAGGGAGAGGATGCGGGTCTCCACGTGAGAGGAACTCTGATGTCCACCGGCCGGCGGTTCTCGGACACACCGTCCACCCGCTCCTGAGCGCGGCTTCGCCTGTGATGTAAAAGCCAAACCTGGCCAAAAGCTGGCAGCACTCACAGCATCCTGCACAGGGCCGGGGCCGGGGCAGGACGTCAACAGCCATCACTTCTCTCTTGCTCTCCCTCCCCTGAGTCCACCCACTTACGGGAGCACAGGCAGATAACGCCAGACACTTTGGGTGGCAAAGAGCTGGCTTCTCCCCGCTCTACCAGGCCGGAGGGAAATTCAGATTCTAAGGAGTCAGCAGGGGCACGTGCTGGGGAAAGCCCTCGAAGGAGTCAGGATGGGACAGGCTCAGCGGCGATAAGGAGAACCCCCAGCGCCCCGTGGCTTGATGGGAATTGGGCAGGTTTCCTCTGCAGCTACAGGAGGAAGCAATATTCCCCCTTCTCTCCATTCAAAACGAAGACTGTGAGCCCATGCGTCAGAGGCAGCAGCATCCAGCCCAGGCAGCACCTGGAGTGTGAATGAGATGTAAAGGAAATCAATACCTCACCCTGCTGGGGAGGCCACGCCTTCCAGTCCCCCCTCCATCCACCTCATCCCCCACCCCCACCCCCCCACCCCCCACCCCCGCTGTGGGTCCCGATACCTCCTGCTGAGCGGCGTCGGACCCTCCCGGAGGGGCTGGTTGAAACAGGCACCACCTGGAGCTTCCACAGGAGAGCCCCGGCCTCCTCTGGACAACCAGCGTCTGGAAGACTCGGAGTCTGTTAACCCAGAGCGTGGAGGCTGCCTCACTGACATCAGGAGAGAGTCTCTGCATCCATCCGAGTGACCAACTCCGCTTCCTGATGGACCAAAAGGAGACAAAAGGCTTAATTTTAAAAATTAAGTCGATACAACCCATTAGTAAATTATCTTATAGATACAAATTCTAAGAGTCTAGCATGTGGGCAAACACAGTTAGTAGTCAATATAAATGGATTCTGTACAACAAACAGGCTGCTTAGCTTCATGGGGTGGGGGAGATAAGTCCAGAGTGAAGACTTGGGTTCAAGGTCACAGAAGCTGCATGACCTTGGACATGGCCATCTCGTCTCAGGATGTACTTACTCACCGATAAAACAGAAACGATGCTATGCATTTCAGGCTTCCTCGTACAATTGGGTGGAATTAACACAGCTATGAAACTGTGAGAGAAACCACAGTGGAAACGATGTGGTTACGTCCAATTTTTGTAAGAATTACTGAACATCTTATCCTTAGACCATATCAGCAAGCTGACACCTGACAAATGAGAGCTCGTTACTGAGTCACATCCCATTGTCTCACCCCCCTCCGCTGACAGGGCCGGCCCACGTTCCCGTTAGCATGCCGGCAAATCCTTGGTAGAGGGCAATTCTCTACAAGTGAGTATCCCCCATCTCATCTCCCCTCTTCCCACACACTCTTCTACCCACACAATGTCACTCACAATTCCTAAAGCCAGAGAGAGAGAGACAGGGAGCATGCACACATCTCTTCGTAGGTTTCCCCGATGGGTCAAGATGCTTTAGGACCCAAATGGCCTCACAGCCTGAAATTTCTGAACAGATCTTTTGAGCTTTCAGTATAAATAATCCTCTTATTTTGCTCTGTGGGAGAAATATGTATAAGCAGTACAATAGCTAAGAATTAGGATGCAAAAAAAAAAAAAAAAAAAAGAGAGAGGGAGGTATGGAAGAGGTGAAAAGCAGCGTGGGTAATCCAGAAGCTACTCAAACTCTCGAATAACATCATCATTTTTTAGGTGTTTTTCACAGTTTCTGAGCACCCAGATCGAATCAAACTTCCCTTTGAATGGTGATATCATCCTATTCCATAAAATTTATTTTCAGAAGTTTTTGGGGGGAGGTGGAAATCTTCTCTTTGGAAGAGAGAGAAAGTGCCTGCCACACAATTATTTGTTTACTGTGTTTGTAAACAAAATAATGTTGGGCTCATAACAGGCATTAAATATGTGTTTGCTAACCAATGCAGAAAAATTCTTGGAGAGGTAACAGTAATACAAGAAGGATAGCAAAGAAATTACCTAGAATCCACTCTCTTCCCATGGATTGGAGGCCGTTAGAACACAGTAGGTAAGAAGCCACGTCTGTCACCTTCTCTTTCTGTGTCATTGGACAAAAGACTTAATCCCTTTGGCTCAGTGTTTATGCTCATCGTAACAACAAGGATAACGAGCGTGTTTACACTGTAAAGTTGTTGTGAGAATTAAATTAGGTAATACAGAGCAGCATTTACAACACTGGCACCCGATAAGTGTGCAATAAATGTAGCTATTATTATTGTGGATTTTTTTCTGTTTCTGAGAATACAGAAGTCCATTAAAATGGGAAAGTAAGATATAATAGACTAGTTAATTTCTAAAATAATAGAAAATTTAGCCCTTTTCTCCACTTAAGTTAGTCTTGTTTAACCACTTAAGATTTAACAAAATTCAAACTTGATTTCCAGGTAAAGGTGGCAGATTGCACACACACATCTCCTTCTAGTCCCTTTCAAGGTCACTAAAATGGCAGGAAACAATCGTTTAAAGGGATATACACACACAGGATTTGGAGAATTAAAAGGACACAACAATAACAAAATGTCTTGTCAGACCATCACCTATATCCCTGGGGTTTATAACAGTTCTGGCATCAGTTACTGAGTAGAAGGGATGGATGAAGTGTGGAAGGAAAAACACAACTGAGCATCTGAGAGACATGGGACAAAACCAAAAGATCTAACCTACGTGTAACTGGCATTCCAGAGAGGAAAGATAGGAGTAGATAACAGAGAGGATTTTCAAAAATGAAATGATAGGTACAAAGCAACAGTTCCAAGACACTAGAAGAACATCAAGCTGAATAAATGTTCCTTTCCCCAAAAGGACCCTCCCACCACAGGCACATAATATTCACAGCACCCTGAAAACCAGAGACAAAGAGGAAAGGATGAAGGTGGTGGAGAGAAAACACATTCCATGGAGAGGAATCATAATTAGCCATACGAATGACAATAGACTTCTCATGAGAAGCTATGCAAGGCAGAGGATAATGAAATGATATCTCTGTGGCTGAGTAATAACAAAAACCTGTCAAGTCAGAATTCCATACCCAGCAAAAATATCTTTCAAAAGGAAGTAAAGACCCAAAAACAAACAACAACAAAAAAAAACAAATCTGAATGATTCACCGCCAGTAGGCCCACACTACAAGTCAGGTTAAAACAAATACCTTCAGGCAGAAGGAATGTAACAGCAGACTGAGATCTGAATCTACACCCGGAAATTAAGGGCACTGGACAGGAATAATGAAGAGTAAACAGTGTTTAAAATTCATTTTTTATTATTTTTAATTGGTTTGAAAGATATCTATCTAAAGCAAAATAGCAGTTTTGTATATTTATAGCAACAATAGGACAAGATTGGGAGGGAGAAATAAAGGATATATTACTATCCTTACACTAGACCTGAGACAGAGTATTATTTAAAAGTAGATTTTGATTAAATAAGATGTATGTGGTGAATATTAAGGAAACTACTTTTTTTTTTTTCAAAAGAGGTATACATGATAATTCAATAGTGGAAATAACATTAAGTCATTAAATATTTTCAATTGATCAAAAAGGGGGGAAAATAAAGCACAAATGGAACAAATGGAAAACAGCTGTTTAGATGGTAGATATTAATTCAACCATATCAATAATCACATTAAATATAAACCACACTAAATCGAACATAGATTGTTAGATTAGATAAAAAAGCAAGACCCAACTATAGGCAACCTACAGAAAAACCACTTGAAATGTGAAAGCATAGATTGGTTAAAAATAAAAGGATGAAAAAAGATACGCTTTACAACCACTATTTAAAAGAAAGCTGACGTAGCTTTATTAAAATTAAAGTTGACCAGACAATTTTACACCAGTGATAAAGGGCTATTACCTAATGAAAAGGGATTCAATTTCCCAAGAAGACAAAAACATTAATGATTTTTTTACCTGTAAATTCACCAGCTTAGAGCAAATGGACAAATTCCTTGAAAAGTATATCTTATCAAAATTATACAGGAAGAAATAGAAAAATTCAAATAGCTCAATATGTATTTTCAGAATTGAATTCATAATTAAAACACTCGCAACAAAGAAAACCCCAGGTATAGAAGGCTTTAGTCATAAATTTAATCCAAGTTTTAAGGAAAAAAAAAAAAAACTAGAATCAGCATAACCTGATACCAAAACCTGAAAAAGACATGATAAGAAAAGAAAATTATTGACCAATACCCTGCATGAACATATATATAAAGTGCTCAATGTTTTGCTAAAACACTAATTCGGTGTCATATGAAAAGGATAAATGCCATTTACAAATGGAGCTTATGCCGGGATTGCAAGATGGGCTTCACATTATAAAATCAATATTTGTAATTCATCACATTAACAGAATCAAAGAGAAAACAACAGCGTCTCAAATGATGCAAAAACATTTTTGACGATATTTCACGCCCCTTCATGAAACAAATTCCAAAAATAAGCCAGGAAGAGGAATGTCATCAGGCTGGTGATGAGCATATACAAACGCCCAGCAGTCAATGACTTGTTCGTGGAGAAAGATGGAAGGCTTCTGGGTCCAGGAGAAAGTGCCTTCTTCCCACCTCTGTTCAACAGCACCCTGGGGGTGCCCGCTAGTGAACAACCTGGGAAATAAAAAAGCGTACAAGTTACAAACAAAAGAGCAGATGACAGGATTATATACATAAAACATCTTAAGAAACATATATCCTCCCCGTCCCCCGCCCAACCACCACCAAATAACTAGAGGAACTGGAAAGCGAGTTTAGCAAAGTCACAGGAATCAAGGTTAATGTACAAATTTTAACCACATTTCTATTTTTACCAGCAAGCGATAACAAAGTAAAATTAAAAAGCCATTCACTTATAATCTGGGGGGAAACATAAACTACTCAAAAATAAATTTTAAAAAGGATTTATAAAACCTAAATTCTAAAAGCTATTACGTGTTGCAGAAAGATATTAAATAAAAAACTTACACCATATAACACGCTCTTGGATTGGAAAACTAATATTGCTAAAGTATCAAGTCTCCCCCACTTAATCTATAGATTCACTATAATCCCAATCAAAATTCCAGGAGGCTTTCAGTAGAAATTAACCACTGATTACAAAATGTCCATGAAAATGCATCAATTGTCAAAATAACCTGAAACTTTTGGAGACTTATAACACCTGCTCTGAAGATTTACTATAAAACCACAATCAAGTAAGACATTTATAAAATAGACAAACAGCCGAAACCGGTTTGGCTCAGTGGTAGAGCGTCAGTCTGCGGACTGAAAGATCCCGGGTTCGATTCCGGTCAAGGGCATGTACCTTGGTTGCGGGCACATCCCCGGTAGTGCAAGAGGCAGCTGGTCGATGTTTCTTTCTCATCGATGTTTCTAGCTCTCTATCTCTCTCCCTTCCTCTCTGTAAAATATCAATAAAATATTTTTTTTAAAAAATAGACAAACAAATCAATGAAGTATAAAAGTACTGAAATAGATCCACATATGCATGGTCAATTGATTTTGAACAAAGGCACACACACACACACATGCACATACATGCACACACTCACTCACACACACATACTGGGTTAAGAAAAGTTTTTGCCACAAATGATGATAGAACAACTGGCTATCCATATTTAAAGAACAACAATACCTTAACCTCAACCTCACATCGTACACAGAAATTAGATGGAGGTAGAGGACCTTAATGTACAATTGGGAACTATAACGCTTCAGTGTTTTCTGAGAGAAAACAGGAGAGTATGTGCATGATCTGGATGTTGGCAAAGATTTCTTTGACAGGACATAGAAAGCACTCATCATAAGAAGACATATATTGGCCATAATTAAAGTTAACATTTTCTGCTTATCAATCAACACCACTTAAAAAAATGAGAAGACAAGCCACAGACGGGGAGAAATGTTTGCCAAGCCTATTTCTGACAAGGAACTTGTTACCTAGAACAGACAAGAACTTCTGCCAATCCTATATAATAAAAGGCTAAAATGAACTTTGTCCCCTCAACCGGGAGACTGACCAGGGGGCGGGGCTGGCCGGCTAACCACCCCACAGCCCCTTCCTCCCGGCCGGACCCCACCTGTGCACAAATGTGTGCACCAGGCCTCTCGTCATTGATGAAAAGACAACCCAGCAGCCCCAGACTGGGAACAACTGGAATGACACCAAGTTTATTGATGATCCAACCGCGGTAGACTCCTACAGAGAAACGCTGTTTGGTAGGTAAAAGGAGTCACGTTCTGCACGACTCCCAAAGACCTCATCTTGAGCCACAGTAGCCAGACAAAGAGGACCCACTGCTAGATGCCACAGAGAGCAGGAAAACCTAATCCAGAACCACAGACCACGATGAGAGGAATAACGAGACATAAGGAAGGGATTGCCTCCTGGAGGGGACGGACTGACCACGAAGGTGGACGAGGACACTTTCTGGGCTGAGGAACGTGCTCCAGGGTTTGACTGGCGCACAGTGACTGGGGTGTATTTGTTTGTTAGATCCCTCTGAGCTGTGCCTTTAAAATCTGTGTCCCTGCCCAGCTGGTGTGCAGTTCCGCAGCTGAGTGAGAAGCCAGGAACCAAGAGGCCACCGGTTCGACTCCCAGTCAGGGCACATGCCTGGGCTTCAGGCGCCATCCCCAGCGTAGGTTGTGCGTGAGGCAGCAGATCAATGATTGTCATCATTGATGTTTCTCTCTCTCCCGCTCCCTTCCTCTCTGAAATCAATAAAAATACATTAAAAAAAAAGTAAAATAAAAACTGTACCTTTCATTGTAGATAAGCATTACCTTGCCTTTTTTTTTAAAGAGTGATTTTAAAAATTGATAAGTGAAAAGAGCAAAGTCACAAATATGATTCCAATTCATGAAATACTCAAAAACAGGCCAATAACCGACTTCTCGCCATGAAGCGATTTTTCTAAAGAGTCTGCCTCTGGGGAGACCACTGTGTTTCTCACGTAATTAGGGACTGTTTGACGCTTTCAAATCCGGGCCCAGCTCACTTCCGCAAACATACAAAGACCACGGAAACGTCCTCCCCACTCGCAGGCCGGTGGTGCTCCCTCCTATGCAGAACTGTTGACGTTCATTACAAACAGGAAATCGGTGCTGATGGGTGAATCCGGCAGCAGCGTCCCCTGCCGAGTCCAGGGGGCCAGTCCGCTTGCCGCTGGTGGTACAACGCGGGCGCCTTTTTCCCGGTCAAGCATCAAAGACAGTTGGGGGGAGGGGTTCCTCGCATCCCGTGTGACAAGGCGCTGGGAACGTGTGCGTTCAATTAGAGGCAGAGAGGACGGTGACAGGCAGCAGCCGATCTGTGCTCCCTCCTGACAAAGCCCCCCTCTCGCCCGGCTGACACAAACGCTAAGTCAGATTAAACTCTGCCTAATTAACCAGCGGCCACGGGGCGCCAGGACCCCCGGCCAGGTACCCTTCAGGCAAACGAGCCGCACCCCGGGACGGGACGTGGCAGCTCTGCCGTGGGGGCCAACCGCTAGGCCTCCGTTAGGCCATTTTGCTCTCACGTCTGTCTCCCCTTTCAGGGAACGGGCTTGTAATATTTACAGAAAAAGGCAAGGCGGGTAAACAGCTTCACACAATGAGGTGTGAGAGCTGATAGGGTCCTTATTCAGGCTCCCAACTCCCCCGATGAGCTGCCAAAAGTTGTTATGAATGGCCCGGCTGACAGGGTGATGACTGATAAAAGGGAAAACAAACAGCCCGGGTAATTCATGAAAACACACAGCGCCAAGACAGCCCCGAGTGGCGAGTGACAGTTCAGATAATGGAATTTGGGGAGCTTTCTGAAGGGGTCTTCTCTCCACTATTATCCCGAGAATAGGTTCTCCATGAACGTAGCTGGATCTTCGACCTTTTCCCTCCCAACAGCACGTACGGCGATGCTCTGCCGGCCTTGGGCTTTTACACAACGGTCAGTGTTTCAGGCCGCTTCCTCTCCCCCCCCCCCCCCCCCGGGGCAGGGTGGATTGTACCGGTCGGCAAGGGCCGCGCCTGCCACTTAAGAGAGAAATAAAATATCCTATTTCCATGTCTGGCACTAGAGACATTTCAAAGCATTCTTCCTTCATCCCTTTCATTCATCTGCTGCAAGCCTTTGATTGGAAAATAAATATTGGCTTTATGCACTCCGCTGCTAATATGTTAAAGGGGAACCGTTTAAATGGGCTGGGAGTCAATTTCCAATTCTGAAAACCCATTTTGGGTTCATTTTCTTAAATCAGGCGTGACCGAGCAAGAAAGTACCAATTTGTCAATGCTTTTGCCTCCGCAGCCAGTGGGGTTTTTCGTGAGGTTCATTGTGCCTCCCGTTAACAATGGCCTCTTTCTCAGTGAATGGTGTAGGAAGCAGGACTCTGAAGGTATATATGTAAAGCGTGTGCGTGCGCACACGCAAGTCCTATCGGACCCTGTGCCCAGGGCGGGAGAGGAGAGAGGAGCACGGGGGGAGGGGCTGTGTGTTTTAGACTTGCCACCCTGGGGTGTGAGGAGGGACAGCTGGTGAGGAATGCCGCCCCAGCCCCCCACCCAATGGACATTTGCATCCTAACGAGGTCCCCGGGTGACCCATCTGCACATCAAGGTTCGGAGCAGCTCTGTCATTTGGATGACAGCGTTTTCCTCCAAGGTTTGAGTTTTAGAGCTGTGAGAGGCTGGTGATGCGCGTTCTTACAAAGGAGCTGAAAACTATATTGTACACTATTTAGAGCCACGTGGTAGAATGCGAGCGTCTTTATTCGGATTTCTGACTCTCTCCTCCTGGAGAAGTGAAGAGCGTGTCCCGGACCCTTCCGGAATGGCTTTCCTTTCACCCCGATATCCACAGACCCGGCCAGCCCGCTGTGGAGGGGCAGGCGGGGACAGAGGGGAGATGTTTAAATAACAGTTTTTTTAAAAATCACCCTGTGACCGTGGTATCGAGGGTTCAGCTGCCACAGCAGGGAGCGGAGCACCTCACGGGAGGGGTGAGAGAAGCATCGGGGAGCCTAGACACCAGAGGCGGCCTTCACTGGCCCTCCCACCTCCCACTCCCCACCCCCGCCCCAGATCAGCAGGGTGCACACTGCTTTAGGCTTTGCGGTTGTTAACATCTAGAGTCCTCTTTAGGCTTGAAGGGGGCTCCCCAGCACACTGTCCCCGAGGCCAGGGGAACCGAACACGTGTGTGCGAGGAGCACGGGGTGCTGCCCGATTCCCCTCGCCGTCCCCTCGGTAACGCGCGGCCAGCGAAGGAAGCCGCTTCTGACCCGTTACACCGGCCTTGGACACGTGGCCGACGGAAGATGGCAGAACAGCCTGGGAACGGTAATATTTGAGCTGTGACAACCCGCAGGCCCACACTAACCAGCCCGAAGAACAGTTCAGACGTTAACGCGGGGGGAGGATGGCCCCTTCGCCACGTTATGAACGGCATCCTTCTCGGAATGCTGAGAAGGCAGCCGTGAACGCGGGTGGGAGGCCTGCCGTGTGCAGACTTTATCCTGAAGGCCGTCCACAGACGACCTCCCACCTTCCTCACAGCAGCCGACTGTGGATGCCCCCATTGCACAGACCAGAAAACCAAGGCCAGAGAGGCGGAGCCAGCTGCCTGCGGCCACGCAGCCAGCAAGCGGCAGGAGCGGCGTTAACGATGCCGATCCACACGCCTCCCGGGAAAGGAATCCTTTTAAAATTCACCCCGCAAACGAGAGGCCTGTGATGCGCACGGCCGGCAGGAGTCGCCGGGCGCGGGGAGGGGGCACGAGGCTGGCCGCGTGAAGGCCATCAGCCAAGGACGCGGCTTCTGGGAGCCGGAGTGTCTCTGAAACGGAGATAAGGACCGCCCCCTCCGATTCCAAAACGGGGAGCCTGGACAGTTATGAGCCGACGTCCCCCTTCTCACCCCCCCCCGGGCCCAAATTTGTGTGTTGAACTGCAATCCCCGGGACTTTCAAGAGCGTGACTGTGCGTGCGGCTGTGGTTTTAAAGTCACATAATGGGGATGGTAGCCTTTCGGCTGCTACCGAATAAATAGGTTTGTGGCTACCTGTGTGCTTCGATGGCTTTGCTGGCATTGTGCAGGAGGTGAGGTCGGGGCTGGGGGAGGGAGGGACTTGTGGCCCAGAAGCTGTTCTCCGCAGTGTGACAGCGGACATGCCGCCCCGTAGCGCCCAGCTCTGACCAGCCCTGAGGACCCGCACTCTCAGGCTGGCGAGTCCTGTGGTGCGGATGCAGTGGCCAGCGAACCCCCCTGAGGGCATGGGGGGGAGGGGCGGGCACTGGAGAAGGCCTTTCCTCATGACTGACCATTAGCATTCGCATCCAAAGCGCCAGCCCAGCTGTCTGGAGAAAGGTGCTAAGCAGCTAAGGATCCGGGTCAAAGCCCCAAATGGACCAATTAGCCTCACACAGAGAAACCCGCAGCTCAGCTCCCACAATTGTCCATGCGCTGGGTTAGAGAGGGGAGGGACAGAGCAGAGGGACAGAGAGGCCCACTCAGCCCAGCGCTGCACACCCCGAGCTCAGGTGCCCTGAGAGGGTCCTCCTCGTCCCCTCCCCCGAACCCCGCAACAATAACCAGGGCTCAGTGAGCACCACTGTGGAGGGAACCCAGAGGAGGCTGGCCAGCGTTCTCCGTTAGCTACTTCCTCCCAGACACGCGAGGCCCTGCAGTACCTAGCGGCGTCCCGAGCAGCAGCCGAGCAGTGAGTATTTGTTGACTGGCTACATTTTAAAATAAAAATCAGCCTATTGGTGTTCATTTAACCCAGTGGTCGGCAAACTCATGAGTCCACAGAGCCAAATATCAACAGGACAACGATTGACATTTGTTTGGAGAACCACATTTTTTAAACTTCAACTTCTTCTAACGCCACTTCTTCAACATAGACTCGCCCAAGCCGTGGTATTTTGCGAAAGAGCCACACTCAAGGGGCCAAAGAGACGCATGTGGCTCTGGAGCCACAGTTTGCCGACCACTGATTTAACCTAACAGATGACGCTCTCTCTCTACCACATCGGTCGGAGCAGGGTTGGCGCATGTAGTCACGTATTGCACTGTGCTAAAAATTCTGCCGAAAGTATGCAAATTTCTCAGAAATCAATTATTTTATTAAGTTTTCATTCAACATATTCAAAGGAACAAAATAACGAGCATATAGGTTTATTTTCAATGTAGGAAGCTATCTGGAAGACCCTGAAGAACTCCGGAGCTCTGAGAAAGTCTACCAGGCAAAGGAAACGGAGAAAAACTCCACAGGCTAAGCCGCCAGCTTCTGTTTATTCCCGCCCCGGCCAGGCTTCCCAGCCCCGCACGGGGAGGGCCTGTCCGCGCCTCACTGCGCACGCGTCCTGCATCCTGCGAGCAGAACCGGTGTGCTGCCGGAGCCACTCCGAGCGGCTGCTTTTGTCCTAAGAAATGCGGAGGTGAGCTTTTATCCACAGCAAGCCTTCCCTTCCCCGGCTCAGCACACCCTGCACGCCTGGCCTGGGAGCCTCCCCAAGCGAACATCACGTTCAGTGACGCCTTAGAAGGCCTCGCTGCGGGGAGAACGCGAGCTTCCTTCCGTGCAAACGTCGGGATTTGCAGCGCCTCATCCAAAGGCACCCTTCAAATGCCTCTGCTACTTCAGCTCCGGCATGGCTCTGGCCAGCAGGACGCACGGACAGGGAGAGCGAATCCCCGCAGCCCGAGTGCTAACCCTGTCTCCTCCCTCTGCGCCCTGGAGGTGCTGTCTGCGGTCCCCTAGCTCGGAGGTGGAGGTGCAGGTGCGGGCTGGCTTTGGCGGTGGAGGTGCGGGCAGGCTTGGCGGCTGGCGGCAGGGATGCTCAGCCACTGCACACCGGGCCATATGTGGCAGTTCCGCAGACATCACTGGGATGTGAGATCTACTACCTGCTTCCGTGGTATTTCCCTCGCCCTCGAATCTTTCCAAACCCAAGGGAGAGGGTAGTTGAACTTGGATGGGGGGGGACGGAGGAGGGAGAAATGTTTTGTGATTTTGGTCCAAAATGCGGACGGGATAGTAAATCTTGCAACCGTGTCCTGGTGTTCTTATTCCACGCTGTCCCGAGAGCCCGCAATCTCGGGCTGCAAGAGTGTTGCCTTGAACTCAAAGCCGGAGGGCGCAGGGGATGTGCAAAGCTGGCCGTTAAAATACGAGGTGTTCTGCACTGATGGTGAGTCCGAGGAGGCCCCGAGGTGTCTCTCTCAGGCCAGGCGCTGTGCTGGTTTGGGCTGGAGTCCCGTGGAGGGAGAGCCGTGTGTGCTCGCCACCACTGACCCAGGCCGCCCCTGCTCCTCCCTGGGGAGCCGCAGAGCCGGGCCCCCCTGTCCCACGGCTGCACCATGATCGGCGGCTGCACCGGTCGGCTCCCGCTCCCTCCTCTGGGCCACCAGCGTCCGGCCAGACAGGTGACCCCTGTGACCGTGTCTTCCTCGGAGACGTCCGGCCTCCAACCAGGGATGCTGCGAGGCTGGACACGGAGGGAGGACGCCCCGCAGGAGACGGAAGGGCGTGATTACACCGCAGAAGCTCCGGCGCCAGGCGGACGGGGTACCAGTCCTGGTCCTCTCATTCCCGGATCCCACGACTCCTCTTCTCTGAGCCTCCGTTTCCCCGCCTGTAAGAATGGGAGTGCCAGGGATGCCTCCTCCTGGGAATTCGGGGAGACCGTGCACGTGAACACGGGGAGCGTGGTGCCTGGCGCCCAGCGATTGTGCAGTAAGCGGGCGCTCTCAGGATGAACATGGCCAACTCTCAACCCCAGCGGGCTGATCCCCACGCTGTGCGCCCAGGGGGACAGGGCTGACGTCAGCACAGCTGGAACGCAGATGGGCGGGGGGAACCGAGGAGCAGCCGGGATCTGCCTCTCCACACGGATCCCAGCCTCACCCCTTCACACAGCGGGAGGGATCCGGCACATTCCACGGCAGCCCATTCAGGCTTCTCCGACAGCCGCTTCCCCAGGTCAGCGTGTGCACAGGCAGGCGTCCCAGTTCCTCGAGTCTAGAACCATCTAGCCCTGCTTTGTCAGTCTTGTCCATTTCACAGGCATCTACCACGCAGGCGCCAGGCATGGAGAAAGGCAGGGTGAGAGGCAGAGCTTGTGGCCCAGAGAGGCGAGGGGAGACAGGACAGAGGTCATGGAGGACCAGGAGGGACTCTCGCAGGAGGTGAGACTTAGGCTGAGGCCTGGGGGAAGAGACCAGAGTTCCAGGCAAAGAGAATGTGAGAACAAAGAGAGGCATTTCACACCGAGTGATGGCACAGCCCGCAGGGAGGAGAAGGCAAAACGAAACCTTCACTCCACGGAAAACAGAGCATCAACATCCACAAACAAATTACTGAAAATCCGCGAGGACTGCTGAGAACCACGGTTCTCAGAGACTGATGGGTGAAGTGCAGGAAAAAAAAGATGGTGAGTATTGGAAGACACAATTAGCACGCTTGACTGAACAACCAAACTGAAGATAATTTTCCCAAGGAGGAAATGCATTTTCTTTTTATCGTACAGGGGATGATTACAAAAGTTAGCAGTGACTACAAAGGAAATCTCAATAGATTGCCAAAGGTGGCCTTATTATTTAGCTATGTATAAAACCAGCAAACCAACACCAATAAATTAGAAACGCAACTGAGTCAGATGTTCATTTGAAAAAGAAAATGTGTGGAGACTTAAAATTTCTTTAAAAGAAAAAAAAAACACACACACACACACGACTTAACAGATATCAAAACACAGTCCAAAAACCTCCGCAGTCACAGTTCTGCAGATGACCCTCCCCCCACCGAGAAAACACCCCACAACTGTTCAGAGTTATAACCTGTCAGGACTGGGCCTGGGCTAGGGGTCTGGAGAGGGCAGCAGAAACTGGAAAACTTTTACTTTTCACCTTGGCATTCGTTTTCTACTGCTGCTGTAATAAATTGCCACAGACTTGACAATTTCAACAACAGAAAAATTATTACCTTCCAGTTCTCTAGGTCAGAAGGCCAAACTGGGTCTCACCGGGCAAAAGTCAGGGCGTCCGCGGAGCTCTGCCCTCCGGGCCACAGGGGAGAGTCTGTCCCCTGCCTTGTCCGGTGACCGGTGGTGGCCGCGGTCCTCGGCTCAGGCCTCCGATCCCCGGCTGCCAGGCCGGCCAGAAAACCGGGCTCAGCGGGCTCTCACGTGGCACCGCTCTGGCTCCCCTAACCCCCTCTTGAACATTTGTGATCACGCTGGGCCTACCGGGGTCATCCGGGCTAATCTCCCCATTTCGAGGTCAACTGATTAGTGACTTTAATTCCACCTGCACCCGAATTCCCCTTCTCCGTGGAATGGGGCTATTCCCAGGAATCAGGACCTGGTCACCTTGCTTACTGCCACTTTCTATGCTTCTAAACTATGGCTATTTGTTAATATACATGTGTCGCTTTTTACAATTTAAGATCAAGAGCCTTTTGCAGATTCTTTTCAATTTTAAAGATTTAAACTTAACATTTATGCTAGAAGGCTAACATGTGTGACAATGCAGGATTAGGCAAATGGAATGTTCTAAAGACATGGCATGTATGGGGAGGGGGGTGTCACATTTGACATGTTTCAAACCATGGAGACAAAAAATGGATAACTTACAGAATGAATCTGTGGGCATGACTGGAAAATTGAAGGGTTGGCCTTTTCTTCACACCACACATATATGTAGGATGCTTTGAATATTGCGTGGCACAAAGGAGTCACTCTATAAATGTTAGTTCCATGTATTCTTATGATATGTGCACAAAAATGCACACGTACATGCTGAAATCACACACACACACACACACACACACACGTGGGCACACTCAGAAGTTCACTGTAACATTATTCACCACAGTGAAAAATTGGAGATGGCTTCATATGATGTCAGTAGGCAACAGATAAATTAATTTTTACCTCCAAATTTTGGAATGGCAATTAGCTATTAAAAAGAATGAGGATGATGTGTGGGCACCCATATAGGAAGATGTCGATGATAAATTAGGTAGGTGGGGAAAGCAAGCCACACACATCTAGGGAAAGATCCAACGTATGATCTTTAACTATGCTATATGCATTTAATGTGTGTACATATGTAGCTGAATAATATGCACAAAAATGTTTGAATGTTTGGTCTCTTATCAAATTGTTAGCTAAGGCACCAAAGGGGAGGGCAGTGGGATGGAGGAGCGGGGTAAAAGGGAGAGTTTATCAAATAAACATCTACAGTGTTCTCTTCTCTATTAACATAAGCCTGTATTGTTCTAAAAATGACAGGACAGAAAGGAAATCTTGATCAGTTAGAATAAATTCCCACAAAACTGACACGGAAACAATGGTAAGCCAAAGAGAATGATGAAGTCCATTTGTTCTGCAAGTGCTTTTTTTCCAAGGGAAGATAGGACGATTGGTGAAGGCATTAGTCTAGTTATGCTTTGAAGAATGTCTGTTTCGCTATGGTGTTCCCCATACTTTGAATGCGGGCTAAACATGTCAAAGTCATCCGTCTTCCCGGGACAAAGATTACAATACACAGCCTCCGCTAATGGTTCCCGTGGTTCATACTACTTTGGTAAGTTTTACATCCCCAGGAGAAAGGGTGTTTTAAAAATTCAAATCATGGGCCTTCGCTATCGCTTCGATGACATAAACAAATTAAAATAAGGCCGGCCTGAGCCAGTTGTGTTGATCAGCCTGATCCCCTTTGAAAACGAGAAGTGAAGCCAAATGCCCTTTAATACTGTTTATTAGTGGAGTAATATAATACACTCTGACAAGCTGAACAGTTGTAGCGGGCGGCTGTTAGAGCCTCGGCAGGGCTGTTTGGAATGAAAACAGGGGTGAGAGACAGCTCTATGACGGGGCTTTAAGAACAGCTCAGCCATCAGCCCTCTCCTAGCCGAGCACTTTCATCCCGTTAATTCACGGGGGGAATCCCTCCGGGTCCCCAGCCGCCGGCCCCCGCAGCTCATTAGGGCCCCACGTCCAACTTTCCTCGCGGTAACACCCAACGCGTTTATGCCTAGCACGTAATTAAACTTAAAACAAACAGGGGCTTTTTATTCCCCGACAGCCCCGCCGTTTTTAAATTGACAAAAGGCACGAATTTATGTGGGATTATTTGGAAATCGCCATACATCTCAGCCACTTAAGACGAGACGTTTGCCCAAACCCGTTCGCCCCTGCCTGCAATTAGAGATCTAAATACTTGGGTAACGGGTTTCTGCTGGGAATTAGGACTCGCGGATCTCTTACCGGCCAGTAATGCGGCGAGACTCGCTGTCCGATGAGGTGTCTCATTGAAATGTCCCAGGCCGTTTCGCCTGTCACAGCTGTCGCCTCGGCCGCTCGAGCTCACAGGGCGCAGCTTTCATTACGAAAATAGAAATTTGTGTCCTAAGTGCTGTTACATTACTGATGCTAAATATTTAATTCCCCGGGGCTCCAATTATGGCGGAGCGCTGGCAACGCCGGCTCTGCTCTTTAATAACAACTGTAAAAGCAATCGGAGCGGTTTTCAATTAACTAAACACACAGCCGGCGCGTAACCTCTTGTCGGCCTGCCCTCCAGGACCCGGGCTAATTGGTGTGGAATAAAATGTTTGGGAAATTAACGGATATTCCGGCCTGCACGCCTCTCAAGTCGAGGAGTTAACGGTTTGCGGAGTGAAGTCTGTCTCCTGCCAGTTTTCCTCGGCGGAGAGCTTGCAGAGCTGAGAGGGTACCTGTGTTGTGTGCACTTGACGTTGCATCTAATGAGCGCAGAGCTGAGGGCGGTTTCTCCGAACACCAGTCGGCATCAATGATCCCCTCTGTTGTTCACAGATAAATGCAACGGAGTTCAACAGGAGGGGCCCGCGGTTTCTTTCGTTACGTGTGCGCGCCGGGTCGGCTTACACGTGTCCTATCGTTGATTGCGTTCACATAAAAAGCTCACTGTTGCATTTTTATTTTACTTTATTATATTTTATTGTTGTTTTTTTTTTTACAGAGAGGAAAGGATAGGGATAGAGAGTTAGAAACATTGACGAGAGAGAATCATCGATCCAAGTAGCCTCTTGCACACCCCCTACTTGGGATGGGCCTGCAACCAAGGTCCATGCCCTTGACCGGAATCGAACCTGGGACCCCTCAGTCCGCAGGTCGGTGCTCTATCCACTGAGCCACACCGGTCTCAGCACACCGTTGCATTTTTAGATTTCTTTCCGCAACAGAGTTGCAAACATCTGAGAAAGGCCCTCCTTTGGACGCGCCGTGCCGCAGGCTCTGCCTTGACCAGCCTTGACCGCAGAACGAGGTCATAAACGGGCTCTGAATGGGCCTCCCGCTTGAAGAGGACGGCGAGGGAGAATGCCGAGAGCAGATGCCGCTTTGCCCGCGTTCTGACATGAATTTTTTCCTGAAGGGCAGTGCAGTCTGATGAGAGAGACCATCTCCCCGTGGAAGAGCGTCCCCGACAGGTGCTGTGCGGCGCGATGGGCCCTAATCTGAACGCCACGCTCGGAAACGGAATGCCTCCTCCGCAGCTGTCCGCCTGACGGAGATGATCCGCCCAACAGGTTTCCTGACTTGGGAATCTCCGCAGAGGCGGCTCGGGGAGTAGGACACAGGAAGTGAAACGAATCACTCTGGGAGGGAGGGCAGCAGGAATAGGGAAAATGGATCTCCACACCGACTCCCAGGATTTACGTTTTTAGTGTTTCTCAGGTTCTCGTGACATCTCTGAGAAATGACTTCTAATGAGGGGATTGACTTGGGAGTGCTAGGCTGTTAATATAAGTAAATGAGCCTACACTTCTGACTTTTAAAAATCAAACTGGCTAATGAGAACATTGTAGGATTTGGGGGCAGGCTGACTTCTCAAGAAGCAATCTCCACTCCATCAGCAAATACACACACACACACACGAATCAAAATATAAGTTTAAGACTTATTTAAACCTCGCTCTACATGGAATGGAATATCTTAATAGACTTTCAAAATCATTGGCTTAATATAACCTTTTCAATAAAAATATTAACCCAAAAAGCCATACAGTGGGTATAAGAAATATTAAATCCAGTTTGCAAATTATTTTTGCCAAAGACTATTTTTTCCCCCCAGCCCCAAAGGACAGTTATATTCTAAAATCTAAAAGTAAAAGGAAAGGAAACCTATGCTGTGGATACATAATAAATTATGAATCATAATTTATTCCAAAACAATAGGTTTACTGTTGTGAGTATGCAAACACAGAGTTTATTCTTGCTTTCTTATTTATTAACTACAGGCCCGGTGCACAGATGTGTGCACCAGCGGGGTCCCTCGGCCTGCCCTGCACCCTCTCGCAACCCAAGACCCCTCAGGGGATGTCGGACTGCTGGGAGGGAGGTAGCAGTGCACGGAGCCGCAGAAGGCCAGGCAGGAGCCCGAGCCACTCCCGCTCATTCCTGGCCCACTGCTGCACTCACCAGCCATGAGCCTGGCTTCTGGCTGAGCAGTGCTCCCACTGTGGGAGCACACTGGCCACCAGGGGGCAGCTCCTGTGGTGAGTGTCTTCCCCTGGTGGTCAGTGCGCATCATAGCGACCAGTTGACCGGTTGACCAATCCATAAAAGTCGCTTAGACTTTTAGATAGATAGATAGATAGATAGATAGATAGATCGATCGATCTATGTGAAAAATCGGAGGTCTACTTTTGTCCCACTCCCACTCTGTATTCTAATAAGCTCTGTTTCCTGGTCTCAAAGTCCACAGAAGCATAAAAGCAGCAATTTGAAGGAGCAGAGAGAGGACTACAGCTGGAGTCAGTGAGAATATAAATGACAGCTACTGAAGAAACAGAACTATTTATTTTAAGAAATGCCAATGAAAATTCAAAAACTAAAACAAAAGATCTAAGTCCATAGTGAGAGCTGAGTTATAGAGTCAATTCTTACCGGTGACTGTGAGTTATATCAGTTCAATGAGATGCCCACTATTTTCTAGATAAAAGGGAACGTTATGATACAGTTTAAATAGGCTTCCATCACAAATAGTCAATGTTATTCTAAAAACTTAGCCATCCTGAATAACCCACTCCCTGAGGGTTCCAGATTATTGTGGTTTTTACTGCAGTTGGATAGTTTTATGGTTAATGTACTGTGGTATCCATAAATACAGCTTAGCCTAAGCGTCTCCACTGGAAATATGTGTCATAAAACGACAAGTACATTCGATCGATGACCAAACCCATAGTCAGTAATTCAAGTATAAAAGTACATGACATTAGGATAAACTAAAACGAGTCCTCTTCAAAATTATGATACATTTCCTCAAAACGCACCTTCGGAATAAAAAGCGAAGTGCCCAACGGCAAACGGTGAGAAAAGCGGTGCAAAACTGATGGCTTAAACCCTTTTTGATAAAATCTAAATAATTATAGGAAAGAAAACCTAGTTTATGCATCTGTGTGATGATCAAGGAATATTCTACCCTATTCTTATTTGACATAGTAGGCGCTCAACAAATTGCTGTTGAACTGAATACAACATATAAGTGGTTTGGAAGCCAGAGAAATAGAGGATGGAAGATATCAGGAACACCACCAGCTTTTCCAGATGTGTGTGTCTATGTGTGTGTGTGTGTGTGTGTGTGGCAGGGGAGAGGGGGGCGGGGCTGGGGTTTTAGGCATGTAAGACATACGGAAGGGGAAAGAGAAGAGTGTGACATTTTAAAGAGCAGCTCTCCACTGATGGCTACAAAGCTCAGGTCAAACTTGGCAGCATCTGGGGCACAGCAGCTGGGTGGCCCATGTCCAGTTCTGGTCAGCTCCCAGAGGAGGAGATGGCGGCTGACCTGAAGACACTCAGCACAGCACCAGGAGATGGCAAGGACAGGTCAGAGTCCCGCTCACACCTCCCCGGGCACTGGCCTCACCACCAGAGGAGGCTGACAGGAGACTCCCCGATGCGTGGCTTTGGAGGATAGGGCGGCGGGGGGAGCTCCTGGGGCGGAGGGAGGTGACAAGGCCTTTATGCATTGTCAGCAGGCCCACATCACCTCCCCTGTGCCCCAGCGTTTTAGTGACCGCGCTGTTTGAGATGTTCACGTACGTGGCTATCCGGTTTGGGCATTTTAGACTCAAAGTTTGGCTTTAATGTCTATTGGCCTAATGCAGTGGTCGGCAAACTTATTAGTCAACAAAACAAAACACCAACAGGACAACATTGGACATTTCTTCTGAGAGCCAAGTTTTTTAAACTTAAACTTCTTCTAACGCCACTTCTTCAACACAGACTCGCCCAGGCCGTGGTGTTTTGTGGAAGAGCCACACTCAAGGGGCCAAAGAGCCACACGTGGCTCGCGAGCCACAATTTGCCGACCACGGGCCTAATGCTGCTTTCCACCATCCTATTAACTCAAAGGCATTAGCAGCCTTTGCTGTCCCCCCTCCCCACAGGTGGCGAACTGTAGACGGTGTACCAGACCAGGGACATGGTCCTCCGGGTCTCCATCCTGGCCCCGCTTATGAGAAGCCTAACTCCACGCCCACGTCTAGAACGCTCAGAGCCACGGAGACATGGGCAGACCCTGCTGACATCACACAGTCTCCATGCGAGGCCTCGGAGGAGCGGGGCTGGGTGTGGTTCACAAACGCCCTGCGCCGGGCCGGGTGCATGCCGCGCACCGCTCACACCCCACCTTTCACGTCTTTGCCGAGTGGGGTGGCTCACTCATCGTCTGAGCTGCCTGAGAGGGGAAACCCAGGGAGTTAGGGACTCTAGAGGTAAACTTCGCAAGGCCTCCACAAGGCTATTTGGAGATAGGCAGAAGGGAGACCTCTCTCCTGTGAGCTGGGTTTGGCGAACGACGGCCCGCGGGCTGGCCTGTGTCCGTCGATGTTTCCGTAACGCTTTCCTAAGGATGTCATTGGGACACGGCCCCGCCCACATGTCTGTGGCGGCTTCTGAGTCACGATGACATCGTTTGGCTCACAGAGCCGAGAACCCTCACTCCCGTGGCCCTGTAAGGAAGACGTTCGCCAAGCCCTGCTTTTGAGGCCTCTCTCCGGGCAGGAGGGGGACCCCGGGAATCTGCCTCTCACCTCGAAGCTGCCTGCCCTGACCCCGAGCCGCTCTCCCCCCATCCTGGCCAGGTGCCAGGGGTCGGGGCAATGACTCCTGCCCACAGGCCAGAAACACGCCCTCCTCCTCCTCCTCCTCCTCCTCCTCCTCCTCCCACCTGGGAGACCTCCAGTGAGGACGCAGGGCCTTGGGACGATCAGTTTTCTCCTGCACACCCCTACTGGGGATGTGCCCACAACCAAAGTACATGCCCTTGACGGGAATCGAACCCGGGACCCTTTGTCCCCAGGCCAACGCTCTATTCTATTCACTGAGCCAAGCCGGTGAGGGCCCAAACGATCCTTTCTTGGCTGCCGCCTAGGCCCACGCTTCTCCATCCATCCGCAGTGATTTTGTTTCCAAATTCCAAACTCTGTGGGCCAATCATTCTGTAAAGTACAAACTCATGTACCTGGATATCACAGAAACATAACACTGCTATTTGAGTTTCCGAATGCGTTCTCTTATTCGGGGTATTTATCTTGTCACGAGCTGATTTAAAAAACTAAACAAACCGGTTTGCGGACTTCCAGTTTCCGGTCTGACAGGTAAGGAGCTGGGGAGTCAGTCCCCACTGCCCCACCCGAGCAGCTGGTAGAAAGGTGAGCGAACTGAAAAACCAACAAATGGGTTTGGATCGGGAAGAGGCGGCCACAGGGCAAACGGCCGTCTCCCGGGTGGAGAGCCCGACAGGTGAGGAGCGAGAAGCACAGGCAGCCGCTCGGGGCCCAGCGCCCAGAGGAGAGCACAGGCTGTGACTGAGGAATGGCTGGAGGCTCCGAGTGGACAGCTCGGAGAGTGAGATACTCCAGGGGATGCAGTCCTAGGGGGTCCCCACACTCTTGAGTTTCCCCCCCAAGGAGTTCAGCCAGCTTCTCACGGTGAAGAGTAGAGAAAAACTCCCCTGAGCATCAGGTAGGAGAAGAGGAAAGGGGGCCAGAGCATTCTACCCTCAGGAGAAACCATTTGAACAGCATCTACCCTGCGGGGTTTTATCGAACCTGTGACCTGGGAAAGAGAAGCGTCCCCTCCTAGCTGGCCCTAGCCTTCCACACAGAGAAGGGGCACAGACACCTCCAGCGCCCCCTCCTCCCCCGCTCCGTCAGCCACCCTGTCCCACTGGAACGGGGCTGCGGTGACAGAGAAGCACTTCTGAAGCTCAGGCAAGAGGCCCAGGCTCACCAGAAGTCAGAGACCCAATCCAAAGGCTAGCGCATGCCTCCCACCCACCATGCCTTATCACCTCATAACTAAAGGCCTGCTTACCACAGTTCCTTTCGCACGGTACATCATTATCTGGCTACCAAGGAAAAACTTGAAGACATACGAAGAGGCAAAAAAACAGAGTCTGAAGAGACAGAGCAAGATTCAGAACCAGACTCAGATATGACAGGGATGTTGGAATTCTCAGACCAGAAATTTAAAACACATATGATTCCAGGATAAGAACTCTAACGGATACAGTAGACAGCATGCAGTAACAAATGGGCAGTGTAAGTGGAGAGAGAGAGAAATTCTAAGAAAAAATAAACAAAGAAATGCTAGAGATCGAAAACACCGTGACAGAAATTAAGGATGCCTTTGATAGGCTTATTAGTAAACTAGACACTGGCTGAGCAAATAATCTCTGAGCTTGAAAATATCTCAGTAGGAACCTCTGACACAGAAAGGATTAAAAAAAAGACATGGGGGGTGGAGAGGAGGAGAACAGAATATCTAAGAACTGTGGGATAAGTACAAAGATTTCATATATGCATAATGAGAACACCAGAAGTAGAAAAAAGAAACTAGAAGAAATATTTGAAACAAGAATGACAGAGAATTTCCTCAAATTAATGTCAGATACAGATCCACAGATCCAGGAAACTGAGAACAACAAGAAGGGCAAATGCAAAAAAAAAAAAAGCACAAAACTAACGTAGGCATATCATATTTAAATTGTAGGAAAGCAGAGATGTTTTAAAATCCTGAAAGAAACCATAGGAATCAAGATAAAAATTACATCTGACTTCTTAGAATCATGCAAGCAGAATGGAATGAAATATTTGAGTTGAAAGAAAAAAACTTACCAATCTAGAATTCTGTACCCTAACATTTTACCCTTTAAAAATTTAAGGAGAAATAAAAACTTTCTAAGAAAAACAAAAATTGAATTTGTTGGTAGACCTGTCTTGCAAGAAATGTTAAAAGTTCTTTAGATAAAATAAAAATGATATAGTTCAGAAACTCATTATCTACATATAGAAAGCATGAGCATTTATTTCATAAAGAAATAAATGAAGGCTTATGTGATAAACCCACTCACAGTGGGGGATCCTAACACCTCTCTAAACTGAAACAAAAGAAACAAAGAAATAAGGAATCATGTGTATTGAATATCTGAACAACAAAGTCTATATCATCCAACAATCTATCATGCTTCTGGGTATATTACCCAAAAAGTGTTGAAAACTTCTGCCCATAAAAAAAAACCCTCTTTATAGCAGCTTTACTGATAACTAGAGGCCCGATGCACAAAAGTCGTGCACGGGGCTCGCTCCGCCCTGGCAGCCGTGGCAGCTTGCCTTGGCCCTCACAGCCGTGGCTTCGTCTGGAAGGTCATCCAGAAGGTCGTTCGGCTGTCTTATCTAATTAGCATATCACGCTTTTATTATTATTACAGGTTGCCAAGACATGGAAGCAACTAAGATTTGGATCCATGAGGCGAACGGATAAACTGTGGCACATCCAAACCATGGGATGATATTCCGCCTTAAAAAAGAAATAGACTATCCAGCCACGACAAGACCTGCAGGAACTTTAAATGCATATTACTAAGTGAACGGCTCTAATCTGAACAGGGTGCCATCTGTGTGATTCCAGTTATATGGCATTCTGGAAACGGCACAAGGATGGAGAAAGAGAAAAAGTACCACTGGCTGCCAACGGTTTGTGGGGAAGATGACTGGGCAGAAAATATGGGATTTTTAAACAGGACTGTTCTTTATACTGTAATGCTGGATACATGTCATTATACATTTGTCCAAACTCAACCCAGAACTGCTTCAAAAATAAAGACTGTTTTTTAAAAGTCTGTGGCCTGTCCCAGTGCATGGACCACGCTTATTGCTGCACTGTGGACTGTGGCCTTTTAGGTACCAAGACTTGGATTCCTCCACCCTGTATACCCAAGTATCTCTTGCGAGCAGGCCAAGGTGTGCGATTTGGGGGGTTTTAGAAGGCAGAACTGACCCGGACTGTGAGAAGCTCTGAGAGTAACAGTGACCCAGTTTGGTAACTAGGGCAACGGTGTTGCCATGCGCCAAGACCAATGTTGTGGAGGGCAAAAGGAAGAAGGGGGCGCAGAGCAGATAAAGGAGGGCGATCAGTAGGTATGCATACATGGTAACGAGTAAATGGAACATTCCGTGGGTTACAATTCAGTTCTGAGATTAACACACATTAATTTGCTCCTGGTACCCCCATATTCAGTGCCAACACCTTTAGATAACATGGAGAGATGACAGTAGACATTTCCCCCCAAGTGGCCAGATGATGATGATGATCTCTGAACGCATAATAATCTGGCCACTCAGTGTATATCCTATACAATAAAAGGCTAATATGCAAATTGTCCCCTTGACCAAGAGTTCGACCAGCAGGCAGGCCGGCCAACAGCCCATGTCACTTCCCCCTGGCCAGGCTGGCCGTACTCCACCCATGTATGAATTCATGCACCGGGCCTCTGAGATATATATATATATACACACACACACTGAGTGGCCAGATTATTATGCATTCAGAGATCATAATAATCTGGCCACTCAGTGTATTTCTGCGTAAAATATTAGAATAAAATAATATTAGAATAAAATATTAGAATAAAGCATGACTGAGAACAGAGTTGTGATACAAGTATCTGCAAATTGAATTTCCAGACTTGGGGACACGCACCTTCGAGTTGGCAGCCCGTGCTCTGGAGTCAAAAGATCCTCGTTATCACGTATTAGCAAGTCATTTCATCTTCCTGGGACTCGGCGACTTCGTGCGGAAAAGCAAGTCTTCCCCAGCTTCCACAGCCCGCAGGGACACGGCCTGCTATTTTTATGCGTTGAGTCTAAAAGGTATTTTGAATAGGAAGGCCCCTGGAAAAAAATAATAAAATAGACTACTAATGTGTCTGCCACTGACACTGCAGTGTATTCATCCAGAAAGTTTAAAGATGACAAGTGGGTTAAGAAAATCTAGGAGTAAGTTGTTCTAAGGACATTTTGTGGAGAAAATATATATAAACAATTATAGACAAAATTATAAAGTGCCTGGCATCTTAAAAGAATATACAGAGAGTACAGCAATCACGGCAGAGTCAGGAAGTCTAGTGGTAACCAACCTATGATTTGCAATATTTGCAAAAAAAATTTTTTAAACTGTCTAAAATTGCACTGTTTTCTTTTTTCTTTCTTTCTTTTTTTTAACTGCTAGATAAACAGTACTACAAGCTGATTCCACAGTGCTAGGCCATTATATTTACTCAGAACTTCTAAGCTGCCAACCTAATGTAGCTCTTTCACAAAACACAATTCACTTAGCCTCCACAGTGGCAATGCCATAGAGTTGGAGATACTGGGATCAATATTACGACATAAAAAATCCTGAGTTATCTTGATTATGCTGTCTTTATTACTAGTGTGATCGCTCTAAGATTCATCTACATTTAAAGAAACTATAATGGATCCTGTCTCTCTTTTTCCAAATTCCCAAGCAAAAAGGGACCTCTATCATATTATAGCTTCCTATTTTAGCCACCTAAAATTAGATGCATATTTTAAAAAGGCTCTTAGCTCTCTTGCTACCTTGAGAAGTTAAAAAAAATACTTGTATTTCCTTAGGATGCTCAAAATAGTTTTCAGGAAGGCCAGCAGGTCTTTCTCTGATCTTAGAAATGTATGCTTTGTGCAACTTTTAATCTCTCTGTCATCTTGCAGTTTTAACTTTGGAGTTCTTCAAACAAACTCCGAGTCCTAATGTTATTTTAAGCTGACAATAAACTAAAATTTTATAAAGTATTTTACTCATACAGATTATGCATTTAAGATACTGGAAAAGTACAAAATACACTTGCTATTAAATATAAAAAGAGGAAAATAATATTTTGTTTCACACATGCGAACAGATGGAGCCTCATAACCTCAAGGCCAAGCTCCACTTTTAGGAGAAAGAGCATCCATTGGTTTTTTTTCACTCCAACCTATATACCTAAATTCAAATATTACTCTTCCAAAAAAAAGAAAAAGCTTGCCAAAAACAGTCAGCCTCATTTCTGGAGAGTTCTCTAGCTTATCGGAACTGTTAAATATGCCCTAATCAGTGACCTATCCCTTTGATGTCTCAGGAATTCCTAGCCAGACCAGATTCCAACCACCTCTAACAAGCACCCGCCTCGGGCTCACGTCCTTCTTCCTACCTCAAGTGCTCCGTATCCTCTATATCACATACCAGCATACGCTCTTCGTGGGAAACTGGGAAAAGGGGACAAGGGATCTCTGCGTTATTTAATACAGCTGCATGTGAAATCTATAATTAGCTCACACTATAGCGTTTAATTAAAAATAACAATCTATACTAATAAAAGAGAAATATGCAAATTAACCGTATCTCCGTGGTGCCCCCCCACGAGCCAATCAGGAGTAGGTATGCAAATTAACTTCAAAAGGCAAGCCTGCCACTTTCTGAGAGGCCCGCTTCAGCAGGAGCGGCTCCCCAGTCTCCCCTGAATTCTGAAGGTTCTCCATTTCTATAAAGCACAACCGTGTTGGTCTCCATCTCAGTTTCTTTTTCCTCTCCCCGTCCCCACTGCCCGAGTGAAGACCTCTGAGGACTGTGCTAAGAGGACAGTGGGGCGGAACTGCTCCTTTACCCGCCTGGAAAGGCTCAGTAATCGGGGGCTTCAATATCTGCGTAAGGATAAATGATTGCTGGCATAAGAGAGAGTCCTTGTGTCTATTCTATCTCTTAACAGGTCGTTCTTAAGGGCGAGGATTTTTCATTATTATTATTTTATGTCATTTATGTCACTGTGGTCCTTACCATAATGAGCTAAAGATGAAATAATATTTGGAAGCACTGAAAGCTGCGGGGTCCCCTGAGCCCAGTGCCTCACTCAAACAAGTTAAAGATTTATAAGATTGTCTTGTATTAGAAGGATCACTATAACCAGTTAACCGCAGCTGAGGTTTCCTTTTTCAAAACGGAGCTGCCTCTTCCAGGAAGAGTTCTGAAGACAATCTATACGGTGAGAAATCAGAGTAAAATTATCCTTGCATATCCTTTCAGTGGGTCTCCCCAAAAATAGAGCACACATGATTTTGTACCCAGCTCACTATGTCTCCGTAGGTATAATGTAACAGTGTAATTTCCACCAGGATTTGGAACAGAGCTGTTCCTTCCATTAAACCTCCTGTAAAGTAGTTGTATTTTTAGGGGCTGTGCACTAGGAAGAAAATAATTTATTTCTTTTTCCTACTAAGTGCATATAGTGGAGTCAAGTGAGCATTAAATGCAACAGCACGGAACACAATCTTTATTAATTAGAAATAATTAATTAATTCTACAAATAAAAAACTGCAGGAAAGATGATAGTGACAAAAGCTATCCATCAATTCAGAGGCTATTAGAACACATCCTTGAATGTCAAGTCTTTATTAACACTGGCGGAATTTCCCCCAAATTTCTCCAGGTGTCTCATCATCTTTGCAACACCTTTTCTATAGTATATGTCTACTTTTATTTCTCTTACATAGGAATTATTTACCTCCAAGAAAAAAAATAATGTTTAAAGAAGTACTTTTATCAAAAATCAGGAAATACATCTATGTTGTGAAAAACTGTTTCTTTTATATATCTGGCTACAAGTTATTTATGATAGCCTGCATGTTTTAAAATCCTAGACAAATCCAGTTACAGCAAAAACACTGCAAAAATGTGGATGCCCTCCGTCCTCCCTTCCACACACAAGACATCAATTCTAGTCTCAAAAAGAAAACACAAAACACTGTGCAATTATATGAACCACAATCGCACTCCTGGGCATTCATCCCAGAAAAAATGAAAACTTATGTTCACACACACACACACACAAAAAAAAAACTACACACAAATGTTTACAGCAGTTTTATTTATCATAGTTAAAAACCGGGAACAACCCTGTCCCGGCTGGTGAGTGGCTAAACCAACCCCCGGCCGGCCATGCTGTGGGATACTGCCCAAACACAAAGAACGAATGACTGATATCTGCGAGCGGATCTCGAGAAAGGCCAATCGCAGAAGATTGCATACTAGGTGACGCCATTTATGGGATATTCTGGAAAAGACAGAATTATAGAACCGGAGCTCAGACTAGCCGCAGCTAGGGTGAGGCAGAGGGGTGGAAAGGGAGTGAGTCTGGATGTCGGGGGGGATCTGGGGAATGTTTGTGGCAATGGAGATGTTCTACACGGGGTCAAGGTCCAGGTTGTTATACTGACTATCTATTGGACGATGTTACTATTGGGGGAAACCGGGAAAAGGGGACAAGGGATCTCTCCATTACGTAATACAGCTGCTTGTGAAATCTATAATTAGCTCACACTATAGAGTTTAATTAAAAATAAAAATCAACACTAATGAAAGAGAAATAGGCAAATTGACCAGAGCTCTGTGATACCCACCAGCCAATCAGGAGTGAGCATGCAAATTAACTCAACAAAGATGGTAGGTTAATTTGCATATGCAGGCAGGAGCAGCCAGGCGGGGCAGGATGCCTGCTATGAAGGGGAGAGTGGGGGCGGCACTCCGGGCTAATCAGAGAAGACTGAAGACTCCTGCCAGAGCGTAGATGGAAGGCTCTGACCAGAGCGAAGGCCTGGGTCCAAGGTGCCACAGGAAAACTGGTGCCAGCAGCCAGGGGAAGGAAGGCCTATTCAGGAATCTTCATACAATAGGCCTCTAGTAAAATATAAATATTCTAGCCTAGTAAACTGGCTGCCATATTGCAATCTGAGCTTAAGAAGCCATCACATAGCACTTTGATTCTTTCTAACAACCAGAGAGGTGGATGAAATACCAACGTGATGGCTCACAACAGTGCAACACACGGCAGTTTGCACACGTGGCCCCAGCCTCTGCGAACCTCCCCAGGTCCCTGGCTGAGGGCGGCCTCCGGCCAGCCACACCCCTTCATGGTGCTCCCCGGCCTGCCGGCCACAGGGGGGTCTCCCTGCTCTCCAGAGCCACCGCCGAGGCCACAAGCAGGAACTCCCCGATGGCCAGGCACCTCCTCAGGATACAGCCTCCCCCGTAAGGATCTGGGGAAGCTGGATGGCACCCTTCTTTACATAAATCAAATATCTAAACATGTCCCACATGCTCTGCCAGTAGAGGCGATTGTTTCTTGTATGTGAGCTGAGCTAATAGCTAATAGATTTGTTGAGGAGAAAGTGTTTTATTCCAGAGGCACTGAATATAGAGAATATATATATATATATATATATATACACATATATATATATCTGTTAAGTCTTCTTCCTCTCCCAGATATAACACGGTCACATTAAACAGCCATCGTAACCCTACTGTAATGATGCTGGATTGCCGGGAGAGTTTCTGTGATGGAGAAGGAAGGGGGTTGCCTGGAGACGACTCTTTCAGGTGTAAACATTCATGCCACACGATAAAGACATTTTAGAAAAAAAAAAAAGTCAACATATAAAATTGATTTTTTTCTCTCTATATTTTGGTTAAAACAGAAAGTGTTTGGTAATACTCTAACACTAGGCATTTAAAATTGATGACCAAGAGGCACCTGATCTTCTGAATGACAACTGAGAGTTGTGATTGGAAAAATACTGTCGTCTATAAATAGGACCCTCCAGAGCATATTTAAACTACTCGAGCACTTGGTTCTTCCGAGGCCTGTGCATCCACAGGGCACCGAGCACAGGAAATTTCAGACCGACCGCGGGATCTCCGAGAGAGAATAATCCATTCAGTTGTCATGATCACTGTCACCATCAATCCCTGAGATCTCATACTTCACCAACTGCACTTGACTCTGCGCTGCTGCCCTATGCTTAGGAAAAGATAAATCAGGAATCAATTATGCACACTAATTAAAAATGCTACCTTAGGAGGCATTTTAATAACTCAGAGCCACGAGTGAGTTTTTCCCCGAACTGCTTGCTTTAAAACATATTTGACAACACATTAGCCGGGATGCGCTGAGCATTTGCAAACACTTTACAGTCTACATAAACTATCAAATTGCCCCCCTCCCCTCACATAGTGGTAGCATAATTCCGCAACTAGCTTAAGCCACGTGGAAAATAAAATTATATGCTAATTTGTTCTATATTAATTTATCATAAAAGGTCTGACCAAACATGGCAAAATGAATTCTGGGAAAAATTAATGAAGTAGATTGGTATGTACCGTAGCAAAGTAAACTGTTTATCTTAAGAGGTACAAATACAAGGAATATTTTACAAACGGGCATTTCGTCCTTTTCAAAAAATAAATGTTTTCACCAACCCGAGGCCATGACTTGCACGATTTGAAAACACTTTATACAGTTGTACCTTAAAGGAGAGCAACAAAGGCAGGTTCTTTGTCTCTGAGGGGAGGAAGGAAATGGAGAATGGCAAAGCACCCAAGACGGTTCTACACACGTGCTTTAACAGGAACACGCAGGTTGAAACTAAATGACGGAGTGAAGACGTACTGACTATGGCACAGTTATTATTTTACTCCAAAATGAACCAGACAACAATATAGATGCTTTCCTTGGCATATATTTACCTGGTGAAACTATGCTTTCTTTAAAATACTTTAAAATCGATACCCCTTTTCTCCTAGAAGCATAAGCTATACCTATGCCTTATTCATAGGTAAGTTCTGTGGATGCTATTATCGACTTAGAAAACTATAAACCAAATGAACGGTCGAAGAATTTGGACTGTGGTTTTATACATGATGGCGGTACATCCCTCAGATTTCTATTTCCAGAGGTTCTTGTGGAGAAACACGGAAGGAATCTGGGGGCGGGGTGATGGAGAAATGAAATCTTACAGCGTTTTAAACCACGGAGCTGGTATTTTATAAAGCAGCTAGTTGGCCGCAGGACGCAACTAAGACAAGCGACAGAGATCATCTGTGTCCTATCCTTAGGCAAATACTTGGGGTCGGGGACGGGGAATTAAATGATAAATTTCTGTTCTAGGGCCGATGCTTTTTTTCATTAAAGGACATGTTTATACTTTTCGTTTTACTGCCGTGCTTCCGATGCCGATGGCACGGGAGGGCTAGCGCTCGCAGAGAGAAACCTGCGTGTTCTTGGAGCATAACTCCTTTTGGTTTCTAAGCGGACTCTACCTCCTGCTTTTAATGAGACTTTATAGTGTTATTGGTTGTCATCAACTACGCGAGGTTCCCGTGAAATATCAGCCTGACGTCCTGTTTCAATAGTTACTTTTCTGCCAGGCATCGCCAGCATTGTCTGCCCCATTTTCTCCTTCCCGTTAGATGGGGAGATGCTTATTCAGGCATAAAACCTTCAGGCTCCTGATGGACCATAAAAAAAAGCTAAGTACTTCTCCGCCATCATTCCTGCTTGAAGGGCCTCCTTATTGAGATCTTCATCCATAAAAAAAAGGTGAGAATTACCTTGGAGGAGGCGGGGAGAAGGCAGACAAAAAATGAAAACACGCCCGGGTGCCCGGCATCGCGGGCCCTCAGTGAATCAATCTTCATTCCCGCTGAAAGCAATCCGATGTCCGGGGACCGGGAATTATCCCACCGTAAAATACGGCACATTAAATGCGACAATAACCCATTAGGAACGTCTGGAGATAATGATTATGTCACCTCCGCAGGACTGTACGTATAGTTACATTTTAATATTCATTACCGGGGAAGGGGGGTCCTACTGCAAAATATGTTGAAACTGTAAAAAAAAATATTACGTGGGTTAGACGCCAGATCAAGCACATTGGGAGCCGTCCTTGGGACCACAAGTGAGACTCCAGATGAGATGTGGAAAAGACACGAGGAGAGGGAGGGCACAATATGGGGGCCCTGGTTTTCACCAGCAGCAAAGCCACCCCTGGTGGTTTGCATATGAAGCCCCTCATCTGGTTGGAAAGAATTGAGAGCCTCTTGCAGCCAGCCCGAGGAGAGAGCCGCTCTCCCCTGCTCCTTGAAAAAGCTCATTTTCACATTACTCAGGCCTCATTATGCTAAATCAATATTCGTTTAGTCGCCGGGGTTATTGACATATTTTAAAATAAAAGTATACCCTTCAGCTACTGCACTCATTACAGGTAATTTGTCTTGTCAGGGAGCAGGGAATATTATCCCAGTCTTTCAGGGGCTGACAGCCCATGGAAATACCTCCCCACGGTTACAACTGTAAATAATTTTAAGGTAAAATATTGAAAAATCAATGACTGTTTCCTGCAATCTGTCACAAACAAATCAATCATCATCTGCCCTGCCGGAGAGGATGATGTGCGGGGAGATGGGAGCAGATGTAATTCTTGGCTGGAATCTCTCATTTCAAAATCACTTCACATAATGGTGTCATCATTTAAACACTTAGCAGTCAGTGCGACTGCCACTGTAACACCCAGTTGGACAAAACCACGAGGAGGAGGAGAGGATGCCATCGCCGTGATGCTAACAAACATTTAATTTCAATGGCGGCTGCATTAGGGTATATCAGCTGAAGCCCGTTTTACCCCCCCCCCCCCCCCCCCGAGTTCTAAATTAATCAAGCCTGGTTTTTATGGACTGAAGCTTAATACATTATTAGCCCGGGACTCGGAATTTTTACTCTCTAATGCACACACGCCTTTCCTTTTAAAAGTCCATTATAGGGAATAAAATTTGGGATGAATAAATAAAACATTTGGAATGTAGAACAGCCATAATTCCATCTACATAACAAAGACAAAAAAAATAGTGTCACCGGTGTCAAGATTAGACTTTTAAAGTAGGTGGAAAGGTCTCCGTGGCCCAGATATTAAATTCTATATTTTCCTCCTATTAATAAATATTACATGTTAGCTTTGTAATATGGGAGAATATTTTAAGATGGCCATCAAGGCCTATTATTAGTTCATTCAAAAAGACCCGGCGTTCCGTACACTGGCTATTCCGCAGGCCGGAATTTCACAACCTGGAGTGATAAGCCAAGTACGTGAAGTGTAAAAGTTGGTCCAGGTTAGAATACGGAATTGTTTTGCAAATGTAAACTGCCTTCCAAGTAGTCACTCTGGCATCACCATTTTTCTGGGCTCCGTCTTAATGGCTCCCTCGGCTATTTCCTACCTAGGCGTGAATAAGAGGACCTGAGGTTGGTATATTTCCCCCTGCCTGTTGTGTTAACCAGAAACATCCTTTAATTTCAAGATGAAGCAGGCTTCTCCTGAAGGCTTTTGTGTTTAAATGTGTACGAGCTCCTTTAATGGAATAAATTAATTGTGGTTACCACATTGCTTACCGATTTCCTCATTACAGAATCAGACATCACCAAGCCCTTTATCGTTCTACTAATAGCCCTCCATAGACACAGCACAGGGAGTAGGTGTTTCTGAGGCCCAGAAAAGTATATGATTTTTCTCAAAGATGAAACAAAGGCCATGAACACCGTTACGTGACGGAAGCCTGTCTGAGCGTGTTCAGGTGCAGGAACTAGGCCTGGATAAGCGGGTTTTACGTGTGGCATTGAACCTGCACGTTCAATGGGGTAGCGCAGCATGAGAAGGTCGCAGCTTTTCTGATGGGAACAAACTGAACCTCATATTTCCTCTTCAAGAATCTTAGCTTGGGGGGCAGGGGGGTGTCAATTGGGGGAAAAGGAGACCCAATTAGACAATTAGGAAAAAAAAAGAAAGAAAAAAAGAGGAATCTTAGCTTCATTCCTTAACACCGACATCAGGTTTTTGAAAATGAAACAGCCCGGGGAATAAATGATCAAAAACATCATCCAGGAGAAGACAGGGCGGATCCCTACGACAGCTGCACAGCCAGCAGCCAGCCAACCTACCGGGAGGAGAAGGAAAGTATTACCCGGGGCCTCGGGTTGTGCAAACTCTGGAAAGGGACTGAGAGCTGTGAACGGGGCAGAGAACCCTGGGCCGGGCTCCTGGCCTGCGGGCGGGAGAGTCCGGGGCGGCGGAGGCAGAGCTCTGTAGCCTGCTGTCCCGCACCATCTCCGCTCAGCAGCAGGGTCTGGTCGTGGCGGGCCCGGGGAGAGAGCAGGGCCCCCGAGAAGGCCTGGGGACCTGGGAGGGACATGAGGACAGCTAAGCAACAGGCTAAATGCATCCACCTGAACGACAAACTAAAATGATATCTACCAGCCACCGTGGCAGCTCGGATTCTGAGAAAGACGCTATTTTAAGGGTGCTGAGCACGCCTCCTGCGATCTCTCCGCTCTCCCTGGGAGCAGCAGCTCAGAAACCCGGCCTGGAAAATCAGATCATTTTCATATCGCAAATGTAAAGGCATCGCTGCCGACTAGATAACGTGCTCATATGTAATAAAGGCTCGGGGAGATAGAGGGGAGTATTCTTTTAAAATAAGATACTATTACCTCCCAATCTTCAGCATCTCCTCCTTCCAGTCGCCAGGGCGGCCGCTCCATTAGGAACTGCGGATTCTTAAAAAGAAACACGGCAACAGTTAGCTTCATCTCTCCTGCTGCCACTTCCTCCTTTGATGGAATTACAATTTAATTACCAACACTTCAACCGATTTTATTGCCGACGGACCCATTTCTCAGAGAGCACACCCCAGCTAGCTCCACTGGAGAACATTGAGCGCAAGCTTCTCAATTAATCAACCGGTAAGCTATTCCTGCTGGAGGGACATGTTTTCTTAACATTCTCCCAAGAGTGGGAGACCTCCCTCCCCGCACACCTATTTTATATCAAAAGGAGTCTTCGTTGTAATATGTTTCAATACCGTTAATAGGCATGACAAAGGAAACAACATATTTGGGCTGACAACAGATACAAACCTCGGCCGATTCGCATGCACGTTTGGGCTTTCCCTATATTTATCCTTAGGAGGAAAAGACCCACAAAAAAACAATCCTCTTATCTTTGAAACTCAACAACAACTCTACCGATAGTTTGGGGGTGGGGAATATACAGGGGGGAAAAATAAGCTGCAAGGCAAACAAAGAGAAATCAGAATGCTCACTGCTTACCATGTCCTTTATTTTTGCGCTGTGTGTTTCCTAACTCGGCTGTAACGAACGCTTCAGCTCTGGGTCAGACCTGAAACCCCATCTCCTTAAGGCCTAATCAGCGATAGGGCTTCACAAGTGTGTTATTTAAGCGCAATTATATGTTACTTTGTGTTACGTGGAAAATCACTTTCGTGCCTTTGAAAGTCTTCACAGAGAGCCATTTGTTCTGTTGCGGTCTCTGCTAACTGTAGAGCCTTCTGTAAAATTAGCTTTTTTTTTTTTTTGCTTTTTTTTTTTCTGGTCACACAAGCACCTCTTTTTACTTAACAAATGTTCCTTATCACTAAATCCAGTTCCTTGCTCTCCTCACTGTACAACACAAATAGTTTGCAAAATATTTTTTTCTCATTGCTTTTCTCACCTTCTTGTATCCAGCAGCCCCTATTTTGATGGGGGGGGGTGTGGAAATGACATTTTACACATAACTGTGTACTCTTTGTCATTTTAAAGAGTTTGGCCTCAAGACTGGAGCTGGCTGATACTCGCACTAAATTTATTCTGAAAAGAACTGGGTACTGAAAATAATATTTAAAAAAAAAAAAACCAAAAAACCCAAACTGCAATTTGGTAGAATCAGAGTATTTCCTTTCTATTATAATCCTATTATTCTAAAATATAGCATTAGTCTCCATTTGTATGAAAAGCACTGAGTTTATAAATTTCCCTACATCATTAAAAATAAATTATTCAGCGGATTTCCATGCAGCAAAAAAAAAAAAAAAATGTTCTACTTGCTGAACCTTGGTTGAATGCATTAATAAAATTATATAACCAAAGGCCTCGAGTGACATCCTGTACTTCGTCTCTATTAGCAACATAAATACTTTGGTAAAACCAACACTGATGCTATCTGGGCTTTGCTGCACACACACAGCGCTCTGTGCGGAGACTCTCGCTGGAGGACGATCGGGGGACAAAGTGCAGCCAACGTCTGGAGGGGCCCCGTGGCTCGGAAGCCAGCTGAGCTGAACACATCCACCTGCACTTTGGAAGCATCCTACTTAGCGCCCGTGCAGAAGATGGAAATGACTCTGTTTAGGGAAACACAGAAGACCCGTTAAGCACTTTGGGGATATTAAACGTGAATATCTAATCTGATTTTCTCCAAGGCATCACTCTGTATGATGGCAAGTAAACAAGCCAAGGCCCTACGAGGTGTGGGACAGCGTCAGCCCGAGAAAAGGCTGGGAAAACGAACTGCGTCAAGGACGACCGCGGTGGAAAATTACATTCCCTCCTCTGGAACAGATGTTAAGTGCATCCTTACTAATAAAGACTTAGACTCAAACTGCATTAGAATATAGCCGTTTTCAATTCTGAAGCCTCTAAGTTAATTTGCCAAGCTGAATTGGTGGTTAGGTTTACGCCGGCAATAAAAAGACTGCAGATTTGTGTAGAAATATGTCCTAAGAATCACACACATCAGAAGAGTGATGAAAGCCAACCAGGATCATTATTGAATAAGGACAAAATAATTGCAAGATGTTACATCTTCCTTAGAGTTGCATCAATTGCTATTCTATTAGGAATGATTCTTACCTAGGAGACAGCTACTGATCACACACACAAAAAAAGATGTTTAAAATGCAAAAGTCAACCCGATGTAGAAAGTGAAGGGAACTATACAAAGCTACCCAGACATTACCGCACAAAACAGGCTGTGCTATGTCAGAGTTAAAGCATGACCCCCCCCAAAAAAATATAATACTGTCTTCATAACCTATAATTCACTCAGAATTAAATGACTTCATTTACTTGAATGCTACCGTCTAGAGAACATTTAAATTTTTCTTAAGATCCCTACGATGTAAACATACATTAGTGATTGTTTGTGTTGTTAATGAAAATGAAGGATAAGTAATGAGTTCGTATTCCTGTTCCATTTCTTTTAACACGGCATATCCAATTTTAAAATAACACATGGAAAAGCGCCCACAGAGGCAGCTCTTAGCTGCCAGAAAAAGAAATTCTGATAGGGGAGGTGTGGGCTCAATGAAAGCAATTATCCTCAAAAAATGGATGCTCTTATTGGAATTTCAGCAAACAAATCTAAATAAGTCTTTCTTTGATTTCAGTGTACCGTGTAATTCTAGCCAGCTAATTGCCCCTGGAGTCAGCAACGAGCTGTGACTCTACACCTGGCTTCTCCGATCATACACGCCGAGGGGAGGGCCTCCCTCCTCCACTTTCATTTCCTCTCTCTACGGTGAGTTTGAATATTAAAGAAAAACACTCACACGTCTTATATACACAATGATGGACAGCCGGCTTCCTGGAAATCGTGATCTACAAAGAGAGGGGGAAATCTTAATGCAATACTTATGTGGAAGGGGATTAGGTGCCGGGTAAGCCAAGGGTAATATGATCAACAGCATCCGTCTTGGCTATTGTTTTTGCATTCAGAGATTTGAAGTTGAGGACGGTTAATATTAATTGACTGGTCACCCAGGTTATGATTCGGATCCATAAACTATTAAAGAGCCTACGTGCACTCTCTTCGATTGCTCACCAATTCAAATTTACAAGAACAATGTTTTGGGAAAAAATAAAACAGGTCTTTTTTTTAATTTTATTTCTGGAAATAAAAATAAGGCATTCCATAAGCAACGTACCTAGGTGCCTGATGATATGAAAACAGCAATAGTTTTAGATCAATGAAGCATTCCGGGAGAATGTTTCCCAAATAAGCAAGTGGCATAAATGTCTCATCTGGTTACCTTTTTATTTCTGCTTCTGCACATCCAGCATGCCTTCCTCTGCAGATTTATTCCCAACACTCATAAGCATTTGCTTAATAGAGTGCTCTGTGCCTTTCTTTCTAAATTAGCAACCATCATTCCACCAAGATAGAGCACAAAGAACGCCGACGAAGGCTCTGCCAAAAAGCCACAAGTCCTGCGAGTACGTGCCAGAACACTTACCATTAAACGATCGTTTCTCTCTCTCTCTCTCAAACTTCCACTGCCAAAGTGCTCGCACAATCTGGAAGCTCCGAGACAGGTTTCAAGCGCAATTAAATTCTCCCAGAGCAAAAAAAAAAAACTGTACCAAAAAAAAAAAAAAAAATACACGCCGCCCTTCTTATGTCACCATTTTATAGGCAACATTTTCTCAGGATCTTAATTAAGATAACCACGCACACCTGTGTCAACATTCTCCCGGCAGGACAGCCTTATCAATCATAATCCTTTAAGTACACTCCAAAACAGCCCAGTGATATGACAGAAGCAATCTGCTGCCTCTCCTGCTGTGGGTGCCGTGCGTCTCCCACAAGAAGGATGAGACCTTCACAGGAAGGCAGACCTGCTTTTACGAGTCTTTAAAGTTTTCACTGTAAACACCGATTACGCTCCATAAACAGGAATAACCTCTTTTGCGCTTGATTTACACAAGGACGGCTCTGCAGCCAGAAACTGGAAGAGCGAGCTCAGCCCGGCTGCCCAAGTCTTCCCAGGGCAACTGTGTGGGTCCCACTGCCAACGCTTTCCATGCCAGGAGTTTGGGCATAACTGGGACCCGTGTAGACGCGACACCCCGAGAAACCCCTCGGATGGCTTTACCATGAGGACATGGGAAGTCCGACAGGAAGGACCATGAGGACAGACCTATCCCCTGGTCCAAGTGAGAATGTTCAGAAGAAGATAAAATGCAAAAGCAAGCCCACCTCCCAACTGTCCCCCCTACTGTCCCCCAAAAAGGGGAACGGGTCGCCTTGGTAACCTGAAATAAGAGGAAGATAGCTCCCTCCTCTGCTGGGGGCAGAAAGCTTCAGGAGCATCAGCCCAGGGACAAGACTGCTAACAAGACATCTGCTCCCAAATGGAAAACAAACAAACAAACAAAAAACCTGATGAATAAAAAAGGAGGGAAACGGGAAGGAAAGGGGGGGAGGAGAGAAGGAGAGGAGGAGGAGGAGGGGGAGGTCACCACTACCAAGATAAAAAGTTTAAAACCTTTTTTTTTTTTTTTAACCAGTCCAAACCTGAACGCTTTCACGGGAAAACGGAGAAAAACCCGCTGCCCATGGCTACCGGAGTCCCGCCTGCTAATGAATGACCCGATTTCTCCGGGAGTGAACCTCCCTTTGGGGTGGGAGCACAAGTCTGTGCCCGCGGCCAGCGCGCGCCCGGCCATCCCGGCGCAAAGGAAGCAGCAAATAGAGACGTCTGTCCTTCAGCAGGAGCCTGGGGTCTGACAGGGAGGGAGGTGACAGGCCCAGCAGCAGAGCCACACCTTCCAAAGGCCCCCCATCTCTCCGGATCCATTCTCCGGCCACGGGAGAGAAGCGGTGGAGGAAGAGCGGCGGACGCGGCGGGGGTGGAGGTGGGATGGGGGGCGGCCCGGGGGGCAGGATGGTGGGATGGGGGTGTCTGCGGGACAGGGCTCGGATGCTCAAGTGGGTGGCACACACCTCCGGGGCCCCATTTCGGAAATCAGCGCCCTGGTCCCCAGCCCAGAGGGTGAAGCTGCCGCGCGCGCGTGGACGGAGGGGGACACACGCGCGCGCGCGCGCCCGCGGTCCGGGGCACCTGGGGAGGCCCTGCGCACGGGTCTGTCCGGTTCAGGAGGGGACTCGGACGCGGACGCGGCGGCTCGAGATGCGGGAAAGCCGGGAGGAGCGACAGGGCGGGGGGCCGGCCGGTGGGACCGGGGCGCAGGGCTCACCTCGGAGTCTCGTCGCGGGAGCGCGGGCCGCGGACGCTCCCTCGTGGCCGCCGGGAGCCCCCGGCGGGCGGCGCGCGCGGGCCGCTAGGCAGGGCCGCTCCCGACCGTTACCACCGCGAGGGGCTGAGCTGGCGGCGGGCGGAGCCGGGGGCGGGCGCTGCGCGGCGGCGGCGGGGCCGCGAGAGGCGGGAGCAGCGAAGGGAACGGGGCGGGGACGCTGCGAGCACCCCGGCCCCGCCGCGCCCAGGAGGACCCCCGCGCCCTGGCTGCCCGGCGGCCGCCGCTGGCCGGGCCCGCGCTCCCTTCCCGTCCGGCGGTCCGGCCGGCCGCGCGGCCTCGCTCGGTCCCCGCCGGCTCGCGGCCACCTCTGCGCCGCCGGCCGGGCCGCCGCCGCTGCCACTGGCTTCCCGTCTCCATGACAATAGCGCGCCGACGCCCCGCCCCCCGGCGCCCTGACTCGCAGGGAGGCGGGCCCATCACCTGGGGGGGCGGGGTCAATGCGGGCCGGCGTCCAATCAGAGGTGACGGCAGGGAGAGGCGGGGCCGCGGGGATCGCTTGGGTCCGGAGAATAGCCGCTGGAGGGGCGGAGCCTGGGAAGCCGGCGGAGGGGGAGGAGTCGGAGTCGGCGCGCGTGCGCGTTGTCGCGCACCCGGCTCCAGTGCCAGGGCCGGCGGAGCCCAGGATCTGTTTCTCGCCCGTCCAAGTCATCACGGGACTCTGTGTGTGTGTCTAGTCGTGCTTGCGTGTGACCCCACTAATAAAAGCGCACAAATCCCCCGATAGACTGAGCGCCAGCGGAGTGCCCACCCGTGCGCCCTCCCCCGTCCTGGTTCGCCAGCGCCCCTGTCTGTCCCTGAGACCCAGCGCGTCCGTGGCTCGTGGCGGCGGCGCGGGGAGGAGGAGAGACCTGCGGTGTCTGTTCTGCACTCGGGCTGCGTGGTGGGCAGGGGCTCTCTCTGTCTGTGACTCAGTGGTGTGTGTTTGCCTGGCCAGCGCCTCGCTGAGCAAACAGGGGTTGGGTTGGGCACTGCGCTCTGTGGAGTGTTTACAGTGGCGCTTGGGCGGGGGTGGGGGTGCGAGTGCATTCGGAGGGGAAAGGGGACCCTCTCATCCACCACCAGCACACCACCGGCCTCCTCGGCAGGCAGGGCGAGCTGCGGGGGGGAAAGCGCCCAGATCTAAACAGCGAGGTTCCCAACAGATTGGGGAGGAGGAGAGGAGAGGTCCGGAGACCTGCTCTTGCTCATTGCCACCCCCCCCCCCAACACACACACCCTCGTTCCAGGCCCCCCAGTGTCTTCTCCCTCGAAGCCTGTCAGGGAGCTGGTGGAAGCAAAAGCGGGTCGATTAGGTGCAGATGCCCAAGGCCCGGCTCTGGCCCACCTGCTGCTGCTGCTGGCGAAGGACAGTCTCCCCCCGGACTCTCTCTGCCCCGGACGGGGGCACCCGTGGCACTCACTCTCCCAGGGACCTTCATTCCGAAACTCCAGCTCGTCCTCGGGCCCCTGCCTTGTGGGAGAAAGAAGCCAGGGGAGGCGGCGGGACGGCGATCCGAGAAATCCGCTAACTCCGGGGGGGGGGGGGGAGAGCCAGCATCCGCCGCCGCTGCGCCCTGGCCCTCCTCCGCCTGGGTCCCTTTGTACTTTGGGGCGGCCAGGCCCGCCACCAAAGGGGCCCGCGGGGCTTCTTCGGCTTCGCCTCGGCGCCCGGACTCGGCCGAAGAGGAAAGTTGGAAGAGATGGGCGGCGCGCCTGGGATGTGATTGTCATCCTGGGGCTGGCGCTCGAGAGTCTGAGAGCGAGCGAGGCGGGGTGGGGGTGAGGGCGGAGGAGGGGAGGGGAGGGGAGGGGGCAGAGAGACCAGGGAAGGGAGGGGGGGGAGACGGAGAGGAGGGCGGAGAGACGGGCGGGAGGGAGGGGCGAGGGGGCGCGCCAAAGAGAGAGAGAGGGAGCCGGGGAGGAGGCAGAGGGCGAGGGCGAGGCGCGCCCGGCGGCCGGGTTGGCTGCGGCCGCCCAGAGGCTCCTGCCAGTCCAACCGCCGGCTACACCCCGGGAAGGAGGAGCTTCGGGGCGCGCACAAGGCGTCAGGATCCTCAATTTCCAACTTAGCATCTTGGCAGGACCTTCGCGGAGCCAAAAGCGGAGCCCCCCGGTGCAAAGAGAGAGAGAGAGAGAGAGAGAGGAGGGGGTAAAAAAAAAAAAGAGAGAGAGAGAGAGAGAGAGAGGGAGGGAGAGAAAGCAGCAAGGGAGGGGGCGAAGCCCAGCCGGGCGCAGAGAGAGAGGCGCGCACGGGAGCGGGCTCGGCGGCCGCAGTCGGAGGCGCGCGGGAAGCCACCGAGGAGGAGGAGGAGGAGGAGGCGCGGAGAACCGGCGCTCGGAAGCCAGCGGGGCCCGAGGAGCGGAGCGGCGGCCCGGCAGGGGCGGCCAGCCAGCCGGAGGCCAGGCGCCCGCCCGCCCGCCCGCTCGCCCTCGCAGGGCGCCGCCGGCTCGTTGGCGGCCGCGGCGCGGCGCGCCCCATGCCCGCGCGTGGCCATGTCCTACCCGCAGGGCTACTTGTACCAGCCGTCCGCCTCGCTGGCGCTCTACTCGTGCCCCGCGTACAGCGCCGGCGTCCTGTCGGGGCCCCGCACGGATGAGCTGGGCCGCTCGTCGTCGGGCTCCGCGTTCTCGCCCTACGCCGGCTCCACGGCGTTCTCGGCGCCCTCGCCGGGCTACAGCTCGCACCTCCAGTACGGAGCCGCCGACCCCGCCGCGGCCGCCGCCGCCGCCTTCTCCTCCTACGTGGTGAGTGAGCCGCCGGGGCCGGGCGGGCGGGCGAGGGCGGCCCGGGGCCGGGCGAGCGGGGGCGGCGGGGGCCGCGGGGACCGAGGGCCGGCCGCCCCCCGCCCGGCCTCCGCGCCGCCCCGGCCAAACTTGGGCGATCGTCTCCCTGGGCTCGCGCGGGCCTCGGGCTCCCGGAGTCGCCGCTGGGAGCGGAGAGCCCCGGGTCTCGCTCGCTCGGACCGCCGAGCTGGCCCAAAGCGTTTGGGGAGGAGGAGAGAGGTCGCTGGCCACGAAAAAGAGCAGCCTTGGGTGCACACGGGAGCTCCGGGCCGCCCTGCCATGTGCATTTTTTTTTAATTTTTTTTTTTTAAGTTTTGCAATTTTTGGAAAAACTAGATCCAAAGAGAAAAATAGACCGGGCATCGGAGCGGAAAGCATGCAAAGTGCGTGTAAATGTGTCTGGCTTCGCCTCTCATTAGTCCTCCTCCGAAATGTGGCAAATCCGTAATCCCATCCCCGCAATCCGATTGGGACGCCTTAGGTTTCTGAGGAGCCGGCGGCCGCGCGCTGCGGTGCACCCGGGATTTCTGGGCCGGCCCGGGGCGCTTCCCGGGAGAGCCCGCCGCTCCGGTTCGGGGGAAGGTGTTTTTGGGGGGAGTGGGGGAGCGGAGTGCCTGCCTCGCCAGCCTCCGCTTTTCGATCGCCTTTTTGGGGGAGAGGAAAATAAATGCCTTTCCTTCCCCGGCTCTCCCGCCGGCGCCTTCGCAGTGCAGCCACCCCGGCTGGGAGCGGAGCGTGGCCGCCGCCGCCGCCGCCCGGACCGCTCTGGGCGGAGGCCCGGCCGCGGGGGTCGGATCCGCACACCCGGGACCAACCGGACCGGCCCCTGGGGCCCTGCAGGGTTCGGGCCCAGGCCCGGGTGGCTTCAGACGCCCAGTAGGAACCGGCGGGTTCCGGAGTTGGCGCTCCCGCTGGGCTCCGAGGAGGGGGAAGGGGTGCGCCCTGAGCTCCGTGCCCACCGGCGGCGGAAGCAGGAGTTTGGGCCTGGGCCGCCGCCCGCAGACCCCGGGGCGCGGGGGGGACAGTGTGCTTCGGTCCCCCAGGTGGCATTGGGGACCCTGGCCCCTCTCTCACCTCCTCTCCCTTGCCTGTTCCCTCGCAGGGCTCTCCCTACGACCACGCGCCGGGCATGGCGGGCTCCTTGGGGTACCACCCCTACGCCGCGCCCCTGGGCTCCTACCCGTACGGGGACCCCGCGTACCGCAAGAACGCCACGCGGGACGCCACGGCCACGCTCAAGGCCTGGCTCAACGAGCACCGCAAGAACCCCTACCCCACCAAGGGCGAGAAGATCATGCTGGCCATCATCACCAAGATGACGCTCACCCAGGTGTCCACCTGGTTCGCCAACGCGCGCCGGCGCCTCAAGAAGGAGAACAAGATGACGTGGACGCCGCGGAACCGGAGCGAGGACGAGGAGGAGGAGGAGAACATCGACCTGGAGAAGAACGATGAGGACGAGCCGCAGAAGCCCGAGGACAGGGGCGACCCCGCGGGCCCCGACGCAGGTGGGTGAGCTCAAGGGGCGTGTGGAGCGAGAGGAACCGCATGGAAAAGGCGCAAGGTGGGGGGTAGGGGGGGTGGAGAAGGGGCTCACAGGGCCCGGGGTTGGGTTGGATCTTTGCTTGGCGGCTGGGATGTCTCTCCCCCCTCCTCCTCCCCATCCCCTCTGCCCGGAGGCCTCCAGGCGGTTCACGGCCTGCATTTCGCCCGCAGGAGGAGCGGAGCCGAAGGCGGCGGCTGCGGGCTGCGAGCGGCTGCAGGGCCCGGCCAGCCCCGCCGGCCAGGAGACCACCGAGGGCAGCCTCAGCGACTCGGATTTTAAGGAGCCGCCCTCCGAGGGTCGCCTGGACGCGCTGCCCGGGCCCCCGCGCCCCGGCGGGCCCTCCGCCGAGGACCAGGGTCCCCACTATCCTCCGGGCGCCCCGGCCGCAGGCGCGCACCCGGCCGCCGGGGAACTGCCGCCCGGGCCCTCGGTCATCCACTCCCCGCCGCCGCCGCCCCCGCCGCCCCAGGCGGTGCTCGCCAAGCCCAAACTGTGGTCCCTGGCGGAGATCGCGACCTCCTCGGACAAGGTCAAGGACGGGGGCGGCGGCGGGGGCGAGAGCTCTCCATGCCCACCGTGCGCCGGGCCCATCGCCGCCGCCAGCCGCGCCTCGCCGGCCCCGGCGCCCCCGGCGCGCTCACCCTCGGCGGCGCAGTGCCCCTTCCCGGGCGGGACGGTGCTGTCCCGGCCCCTGTACTACACGGCGGCGCCCTTCTACCCCGGCTACACGAACTATGGCTCCTTCGGACATCTCCACCACCACGGCCACCACCCCGGGCCCGGGCCAGGCCCTGCGACCACCACCGGCCCGGGCTCGCCTTTCAATGGATTAAACCAGGCGGTGTTGAATCGGGCGGACGCTTTGGCTAAAGATCCGAAAATATTGCTGCGGAGCCAGTCCCAGCTAGACCTGAGCAAAGACTCTCCCTATGAACTGAAGAAAGGTATGTCCGACATTTAGCGCGGGCTGCGTCGGTCCCTTCCCGGACTTTCCTAATTTATTTAAAACAACAACAACAAAACAAAACAGAAACAAAACATGCCCTTGGCAGTTATTTTTCCATCCGCAAGAGAGAGAGAATGACCCCCTCCTATTAAAAAGTTTATAGTTCATGGAGATGGATGACATAAAAATGTAAACATCTCCACACAGACACATACACACACACACACACACACACACACAGGTCTTAACCCACCGAAAAGAAAAGTTAAAGGGTTTGTATTAAATCGTATTCTGTATATTTAATGTAGCATTTTGTATTTAAATGGATAATTCAATATCTTTGAAGTAAATTATGAAATTCAGACACCTCTACAGGCATCTAATGTTTTTTTTGTAATATAAGTATATATACATTTGTGTCCCTCCCCCCTCCAAAAAAAATAACCTGTTTCATAGTTTAAAAAGACAAGTTTAATTTAATTTTTTTTTACACCTATTGATTTTTTTTTCCTGGGTATGAGCTAAAGTATTATTACGGAAAGGAATCAGGTTATACGCTTAGATTTAAAAAAGTAAAAGGAACCGCAGCCGCCTTTGTAAAATGCAAAGTATTTAATTAAAAGAGATTTTACCATAATCAGAGCCTCGGTTGCTTTTTAGAAGCCTTGACACGCTGTCCATCCACCTTGGACTCCAAGGTGCAAACTGCAACTTTTTTTCCTTTCCAAGTGGGGAGGGAAAGGTTCCATGGAATCTCGGGGTGCCAGAGGCTCATCTGGGGCAGCAAGCCCTGGGGAGCATGGCCCCGCACAAGGCAGGTTTGGGGGAGATCGGACGCTGGAGGAAGGAGGAGAGAGACCCAAGTGTATTCCCAGAAAGGAGAGAGGATGGCAAAGTCAGCTGGAGACAAGCACCAGCCAGAGCTCCCTAGCCTAACCTGATTACTTCCAATCAGTGTCGTGTTTTATGCAAAGCAATCAGCTGGTGAACTTTGCTAATGAGTTCGATTTTATGCCGGATTTAGCCCTTATTACTATTTCAAAGGTGCTGCGGGCTACTGGGGGGCGGGGAGCATTAGGGGGTGCCAAGGAGAAGGCCTGCCCAAGTCCCTTGTCTGCGTTCCCCCCTTCCAAATTGGCCATTGGTCTCTTCTTTGGGTTTGATCAAATTAGTCAGCGTCCTATTGTGGATGGTGTGGAGGGTAGGTGGTCGGGTAGATCCCCCGGTGCAGTCTCGGGGGGCTGGGGCCGGCCAGGGGACGGTTCCCCCCTCTCACAGGTAGGTGTCACACTTGTCCTGAATTTCAAGCCTGCCCTTTGCAGGAGGGATTGGAGAGTGGGCGGAAGCGGGGGGAGGGGGCGTCACAGGGGCTTGCGGGAGGAGAGGGGGGGACCCTGAAAGGATCTGGAGAAGCCCTCGCCGCCCCCGCCCTCACCCCTGCCGCGGGGGCCCCCCCGTTTTGTCCCAGTGACCTTCCCAAGTTGGAGGGAACGCGCCTCCCCCATTAGGTTTGCCTCCGCGCACGCCGGCGGGCTTGTTGTCATCACTTTAGCACGTTTCTATCTCGGGTTCAAGAGTTCCCACAGCTCAGGGAGTATTTTCTGAGGTTGTGACAGTCTCTTCTTCATCCCGCATCTCCCACCACCCCCCCACCCCCCAGCGTGGGAAAGGTCGGCATGCGACTCGATCCCCCCACAGAAAGGAGACGCGGCCCCCGTGGTCTGCGCTCGGGTCTCCATTTCGCGCGCGGACGTGCGGAACTGCGGACGTGTTTCGCTTCGTGGGAAATTCTCAGCGATGGGGGGCGGGGGGGAGGGTTTGCTGGAAGGAGAAAAACAAAACAAACAAACAAAAAAACAACACACACCTCCAGCGAGGGGAATGAACGTGCTCTCTGAAACTCCTGCCCGAGTGTAGACAGAATGCGTGTGCACATAACACCGGCTTAATTAGGCTGCATCAGGGGCGCGCTGGTTTGCATTGCTGGCTTTTCTCATCTCGACTGGCTTTTTGAAACACCCCCCCCCCCCCAACTTTCATCGGAGTTTTGATTCGTGCTGGGGATTTTTTTTTAAATTTATTTATTTTTTTTTGGTTTGGATGTTGTTGTTGAAGCAGCCACGGAGAGCTCCTTGAGCTCTCCCTAACTTAAAAGAGTTTGAAAGCTTTCTCCAGATGTGTTTCTCCCCTACCTCCCCGGTCCCGTCCCCACCCCCACCCCCCCACTCCCCTGGAACAGCGGTGGGCTTCAGATTTTAAATGAGTGAGAAAATTCACGCAGGGAAAAAAAATGGTTTCAAAGCTGGGAGTGTGCGCGATTAAATATGCATGAGGCGATCGTATTTTATTTTGTCCCTTTAATTATAAATGATTTTTTTTAAACAATTGAATTCCAGAGATGACTTGCCCTCCTCCTCCTCTCCCCTGCCCCCCCCCTCGCGCCCGGGCCCCCTCCCCCCGCTGCCCCCCGCTGCCCCCCGCTGCCCGGCTCACAATCCCACAATCCGCTTTCTCGCCCTGTTGATTATGCAGCCCCAGGAGTCACCTTGTCTTTCTCTCAAAAAGTCAGAAGAATAGGCCGGTCCTCCTCTCTCTGGAGAGAGAGAGAGAGAGGGAGTTTCAGGACGACCTCGGCTCTGCCGGGTTTGGGAAGCCCTGGCCCCACAGACACCCCGGGCCCGACAGGCACCCCGGACTGGTGATATTTGTGTTTTGTTTTTTATATGAGAAAATTACAGGCCTCCTGTGTTCCCAGGGATATGGGAATGGCATGGCACGGGGCCTTCCCAAGCCTGGCTGCAGGGGTTCTGGGGGATGCGGGGCCAACACCCGCGGGGCTGCCTGGGGACTGGAGCCGCACCCCCCCCTCCCCCGGGGAGCCCCTCGGCGCCTGTCCTTGACGGGGTGCCGCTCGCTCGGGGAGCCCCGCGGCTGGGGAGCAGAACTAACGGGGAGCTGGAAGGCTGGTGCCGGCATCTCTCCGCTGCTCCCCGCATCCCCCCCGCCCCGGCCTCTGCGGGGTCTGCGCTTTAATTTGCGTAACTTCGTCTCGGATGAAGTTGACGGGTTTCTCTTCGCGGAGCCGGGTTTTCGGTGGCCAGTGGCGGTGTCGCGGACGTCTGGGGTCCTCGCCGTTTGGGGGCGGCCTGCCGGGCAGATGGAGGTGTGGGCATGGAGAAAGCGCCCCGGGCGCTGAAGCCCAGAAGGAGCTGCTGGTCTGCGGGGGCCCTCCGGCCTGGCCTAGCGCAAGGCAGTGCGCCTCCGAGGAGAGGGAGAGGAGAGGGAGGAAAACCTCAGGCGGGTGCCAGCCTGGCCTGGGGTGGGTTCGAGGAAGTGGAGCGAGACAGCGGCTGGGACACCTCCGTGCTGGGGCTTGGAGCGCCTTTGCCACCTGCGCTCGGCTGCACTGGCACCAGCCCCGCAAGGCGAGCCGAGGCTGGCACTTAAGAACCAGGAGGCCCTGGATCCCTGGCAATAGAAACCATGGGGGGGGGATCACCGAGTTGGTTCTATGCAGTCCATCCCCCACCCCACCCCCCCAGAGGCAGAGCCCCACGGGGGACCGGGTGGGGTCCTGGGCTCCTTCCTTCACCCTCGGTGCCAGGAGGAATCCGTTCCTGGGACTTGGCGATGAGGACGCGTAAGAGGGCATGGAGGAGAGGCCGTGGAGGGGGCCTTTCCCTCCCCTGCGCCTCGCTCGCCTCGCGGGGCCAGGGCCTGACACGCTCCCTGGTCTGGGTGCGGGGCCTGCATGGAGGCCTCCTAGTTTGCAAAGCGCTCAGGGCCGCTCATTCCCCAGCGAAGGGCGCGGGAGGTGGGAGTGGGCGGGGGGAGGGGGTCGTCGTGCGTGCGGTTTCAAAGCGGGCGGTGTCTTTCAGCTCCCCTTTCTCCCTCCACCCACCCCCACGCCCCTGCAAGGAGCTGCCAGCTGGGCAGAAGCCTGGCAGGGCGCTCCGCGAGGCGCCCAAAGTGAAAGGAACGTGATTGCGCTCCGCTCCGGGGAGACGGCCGGGCGCGGCTGCCGCTGGGAAAGGGCGCCGCCTACCGGCCCCCCGGCGCCGCGCGGCCGGCAGCGGAGGAATCCTGCGAGGCCGGCCCGGCACCCCCACCCGCAGCTGGGCCCGAGCTCCGAACCCCGAGCGGGTCCAACGCGAACCGCTCCACCACCTCCTTGGCTTCTGCCCGGGCCCCGGACCTGTTTACACACCAGGGAGCAGGACCCAGAGTTACTAGGACTATTTGAATCCTGCCTATGGCCACCGCGACTCAGGCGCCGCCTGCACAAACAGGCGGGAAGCCACGGAGAAACAGGCCCCGCGGCTGAACTAGCCCGAGGGTGGGGGGCTGGGGCTGTGCGCATCCTCGCCAGTCGGGGTCCCGGGGGTGTCTGCTGGCCCGGGCTCTGGGGGAGCCCCGCACAGTTTGGTCCCCTGCGCCGTTCAGCATAGCTGAGGTCTGCCTTGCAACCTGGCCCCGAAGGCCAAGGCCGGTTCTGACTTGGGGACTGTGGTTGGACATCTGTAGGACAAAACAAAACAAAACAAAACAACAACAACAAAAAACAAAACAAAAATTCCCTCCGATGCTTCAACCCCTCCTATTTCGAAAGAACCTTTAACGAGGTCAACGTGGCGAGGTAGGAGGTGCTTATGTGGGGGTCCCGGACCTAGGGCCCCTCCCAAAGCGCAATAGGGTAGAACCAACTGTCCCCCCACCCATCCCTGCAGGGATATTGGGGGAAAGGCGAGCGAGCCTTCTGCTGGTCTCTTCCCATCCCTCACCACTCGGCCACCGGCCACCAAACAGGAGGAAAAGCGGGCCTGACCAGCATCTGGCCGCCCGGACTGGGCTAAATCCCCGCGGGACTGCCCGGAGCCCCACCCCGCGGGTCCCCCTCGGTGACCCGACTGGAGCGGGGCTCCCTTTCGTTGGAGCGCGCTCAGTGCGAGTTGGGTCGCAGCACATGGTGTGGCCCAGGTTGTGGATTAAGGGGGGGGGGGCGTTGATGGCTCTGGCTGCACCCCTTGCTCTGGCCTGCCCCTCGGGGGGATGTAGGGGGGTCTCTGGCCTCCCGTGGACCGCAGGCCCCAGCCCCAGCCCCCCAAGGCCGCCGGCCGGGCCGCGCTCGTTGTCAGCGCCCGGTGCCTGCGGCCCGGCGCGGCCCGGACGGCCACGTTTCCCGGGGAAACCTGCTTCTCTTTGCTCCAAGCAAACCCGGGGCCTTGGGCGCCTCCGCCTGATGGATGCAGATGTAAATGCGCGTTTATTTAATTGGATCAGGCCCCCAGATGAAAGAGATAAACGGCTCCCCGTTTGGTTTGCGGACTTTTCTCTTCGGAGGCGCGCGGCGCCGGTGGAGCAGAGGGAGGGAGGACGGGCGGCCAACGACGGCGGCGCGGCGCTGCGGCTCCCGGCCGCCCGCTCGGCTAGAGCCGCGGGCCCGGCATCCGCCGGCTGTGCCCGGGCCCTGCCCGCCGGGAGGTCCCCGCGGGCCCTCTGGGCACCGGGACGGGACATGCGACGGCGCGGCGTGGGCTTCGGGCTTGCGCGCACCTCGCACCCTGACCACATTCTCCGGCCGGTGCCCCTCCGTTCTCACCCAGCGCAAGAGCCACTGCTGGAAGGCCCCCCGTCTTTCACCCCGGATGGCATTTTTTATTATTATTATTATTATTATTATTATTATTTTGAGAAAAAGATGAGCGCGCCATGAAAAAGATGAGGCTCAGACCCCCTGTCCAGCAAGGACCTGGGAAGCCGCCCTGGAGACGGAAGGACCCTCCTCTGTTCTCCCCCCCCCCATGGCCTCCAGTGGAGCCTGAGATTTATTTCTCTGAGAGAGGGCTGGAAACCACGCCCCGGATGGTGCCCTTCCCCCGATAATGCACCAAGCAGTATTCACACAGCCCTTGCATGTAATTTCAAGGTGTCTGCGAACCCCAACTTCCAGGTGTCTGCGAACCCCAACTCCCAGGCTTTGGGGGGAGAAAGGGCTTCCGGATGCGGTCCTCCCAGGGGTGGGGGGCTGGAGTCCGGAACTTCAGCGCCTGCGCGCCCTGCCCCGCCACCCCCAGGTTCGTCCCCAGATCTGGGGCCTCGGTTTTCCCCGAAAGTTTCTCTTCTGCTCAGAAGAGTCCGGGCGCAAGGTGATGTGGGCGAGGGCAAGAGGCCGCAGGAAGGGGTGCAGAGGAGCGGGCACAGCGGGCGGAGACCCTCGCCCAGGAGTCCCCCCCCCCCAGGCCGGCGGGGTGCGGGGCCGGCGGGGCGGGGTGCGGCGGGGCCGCCCCGTCTCCCGCGCTGATGGATTGGCTTGTCAGGAGGGCTCCGTGCGCCGGGCCCATCAGAAAGCACTTACCTCGCTAAGCTGGAATCACTGTCTTTTCAGGAGCTAATTTGTGTAACTCCCATGGAGGGGCTTGGAGGGGGTTTGATGAGGCATAAAATGATGATTAATGAATGGATGGCCCGCTGCTCCTCACACAGGGGCTGGCGGGCTCGGGTTCGGGCCGGTGGTGGCCTGGGGGCGGCGCTCAGCACAGACGGGTCTGGCCTCTCCCCAGGCTGAGCGCCCACCGGGTTTGTCTGTCCTAGAACCCACGAAGGCTGCCCTGGACGCTTTCCTGGGCTTCAGCTGCTTTCTGATTCGGATGAGGCTCCAGATTCTAGCTGTGCCTCCATCGCCCCCTGCGGGCTGGCGGCTCAGCCTGGGGGAGGCCAGGGCTCCTGAGGGTGCAGGCAGGCCCAGAGAGAGGAGGGGGTGAGGCTGAGGGGAGGAGACAGGGCCTCTTTGGGGGCCTCAGGCTCATGGAAAACAGGGCTCCCAGTGTGACCAGGGCAGCCCAGTCAGTATGGAGAGGGAGACCTCAGTTGTTGCTTACGGGTCTGGGCCCTGGCTCAGTCCTCCCTCTGCAACTTAGGGCACTGCTGTGCGTCTTCCAGGGATCCAGCAACCCCTCTGAACCCCAGGGGTTCCTCCGTAAGAGGGGCCCTGGTTTGTGAGGATTCTAGCAGGTGGTGTAGAGTTGTTCAGTGCAGTTACTGGGGCTGTGTTGTTCTAAAACATCCCTTCAATGAGACACTAGCCCAAGCCTCCTCTTCCCCACCTCTTCTGGCCAGGCATCCCTCCCTGGGGATCGGTCTGGGGGTACCCTGGGGAGCCTGGAAAGGCAGGGAGACAGGAGTGTGACCCTATCGATCGGGGTTGAATGTTGGGGAGCCGGCTGGACCTGACTGGGGACAGGATTGAGTTTCAGGTTTGTCCCCAGGGCCCTTCAGAGCTCCTCCTCCTTAGAACCCGCCCTTTGTCTGCAGGCTCCCGGCTTTTGAAATCTGTCCACAGGGGCCTTTGAGCTACTTCCTCTGGCTAAGAACCTGCAGCCTTGGGAACGGATACATTTAGCCAGGATTCTTTACCTACCTGCTCCCCTTTCCCCCCTCTGTCCTCCCCCTCCCCCCCTCCCCCCTGCCCCCTGCCCTCACAGGCCCGCCCAGTGACTCCTTAGCACAGTGTTCTGCTTGGCAAACTCATCAGTCCACAGAGCCAGATACCAACAGCACAACAATTGAAATTTCTTTGGAGAGCCACATTTTTTTAAAACATAAACTATGTAGGTAGGTGCCTTGTTGTTAACTTAATGAGGGTCCTCCTAAGCTGGCCTTTGGTAAAAGCCCAAGGGGCCAAAGAGCCGCAGGTGGCTCCAGAGCCCCAGTTTGCCGACCATCGGCCTAGCACATGCTGCTCTGAGGACTCAGAGCCCAGGAGAGACCCTGGCATTGGCCTCGCCGGTGGAACGCTGAGGCTGGCCTCCAGTTAGCACAGTTCCACTTAAATAAACTGCTCCTTTCCCTGACTCCTTTGTACACGGATGGAGCACCTAGGATACCCCAGATACAGGGTTCCAGGTGCCCCGGGTCGCAGAGATAAACAAAGCAAAGCCACTGCCCCACCCCATCCCGCCCCGCCCCGCCCTGAGGCCTACTGTTAGAGGAGAGAGGGAAGGCAAACAGAGGAGAGTGATAATGCCTTCTCCTGGGGACCAGGTGATGAGTGCGATGAGTGCGGGGAGGAAGAGGAAGGACGGGGACTCGGAGGGAGTGAGCTCCTGCCAGGGCTGTGTGGGAAGGGACCCTTAGAAACCATTTGACCAGAGGCCTGAAAAAATTAGGGACTGGGCCCCAGAGGTATTTGGGGAGCAGGAATGGCACAGGCAAGGGTCCTGAGGTGGGAGCAGGTGCAGACAGCAGCAAGGAGATGATTGTGGGAGGGGCTAAGGCCCAGGCTAGGTTACAGGTCCTGTTCGGTCCTGGTGAGATCTTTATTTTTTTTTAATATGTTTTTACTGATTTCAGAAAGGGAGGGAGGGAGGGAGGGAGAAAGAGAGAGAGACATCAATGATGAGAGAGAATCATCCACTGGCTGCCTCCCACACGCCCCTCAGTGAGGATGGAGCCTGCAGGTGCCCCACCCAACCGGAAGCTGCACCGTGACCTCCTGGTTCATAGGATGGTGCTCAACCACGGAGCCACACGGGCCAGACAGAACTTTGGGTTTCATGATGAGAGAGAAGAAGACGGGAGAGTTTTCAGAGGAGTGTCAGGGTCGAATGTACGGTTTAAGGTCAAGGGGAAGACCTAAGGCTTTTGGAAGGCAAGAGCAGAAGCAGGGGCCAGTGGGGGGGATGATGGAGAATCCAGGGGCAGGTTATGCTGCCCTGGACCAGTGAGGAGCCAGAGAGGTGGGCCGGAGTGATCAGATGTGAGCTGGGTTTTGAAGGTAGAGTCAAGAGGCTTTGCTGATGGATTGGGTGTGCAGGACGAGAGGAGGGGCGTTCTGGATGCCACCGGGCTTGGGGTGACTGGTGCTTGCTGAGATGTCAAAACAAGGCAAACCCTACTGCAAACACACATCTTCCCTCGGAAACCAGAGGCCTCAGAGCTCTCTGACCACGGCATCCTCTCCTTTATACCTTCTTTCTTGTCTCCCCCCCCCACCCATGGAGAAACCGAGGTTTGGGAAGTGCAAATGACCCGCCCAGGCTCACAGGGCGGCCAGCCAGAGGCAGAGGCCCTTTGCAAAAGGAAGAGGAAGGACGGGAGCTCTCTCCGGACGCCCAGGCTCTCTCTCTCCCTCCGCCTGGCCCAATCTGAGTTCTCCGGGACATCTCTATCTTAACAGGGAACTCCTGGGAACAAAATGCATGCACAGAGAAGAATGAATTTATAATGGTGGCGCCTCAGACACTGTGACAGGCTGTCAAGGGAGATATTTTTAGGCCGGGCTGAGAAACATCTTAGCCCTCCTGCAGGCGGCCGGGCCGGGCTGCCTCCGCAGGCCTCCCTCCGTGTGCCTCCGTGTGCCTCCGTGTGTGAGGTGCAGATGAGGGGGCGCCAGGCAGGCCACGTCTCCCCGACACTCCATGGCCAGGAAGAGCAGGGACGGTCGCCCCTGTCGGTGGCGGGGGGGGGGAGGGGGGGGAGGGAGGGGGGCTGCGTCCTTCTTTAAATAATTGCTCCCCGAAAGGATTGGCTCATTTCTCCTGTTGGGAGTTGATTTCCAGCCTGGCCACCACCATCTCCCATAACACAAGCCACAATGAATGCTCCTGGGTCCATCATTTCACAGAGCAAACGGAGAGCTGCGGTGGAGGGGAGTTCCTGAATGAGGGGGCTTTCAGGCATGTGTTTGAACTTCTTTCTTTCCTCCCTTCCTTCCTCCCTTCCTTCCTCCCTTCCTTCCTTCCTTCCTTCCTTCCTTCCTTCCTTCCTCCCTTCCTTCCTTCCTTCCTTCCTTCCTTCCTTCCTTCCTTCCTTCCTTCCTTCCTTCCTTCCTTCTCTCTGTGTCTCAGCTTGACGTTTCCCCCCTCCATCCTTCTCTCGCCTGCTGGTGATGTCTCCGGGGCTGTGTTCTGGGAGACTCTCGGTGGCTTGGGCCCCCGGGGACCCAGCAGCATCCTGATACCTTCCAGGCAGAGTGAGACATCTGCTCGCTCTCAGTTCCGAGCACCCTCCCCGCTCCAGGGCCCCAGACACCTTCCGCCCAGCTAATGCGGTTTGACATCAGACTAACCACACAGTTGTCACAGCCCGGCTTTCTTTTTTCAGATCCAAACCGCAAGGGTGTGTTTTTTGTTTTTTTTTTTGCTGTTTGTTTGTTAGCTCTGTTGGGCCTCTATTTGTAGCCAGCATCTAAATCCAAACTCTGTGGCTCTTTTTTTCTTCTTCTTCTTCTTTTTTTCCAAAGACTCTCCTCCGCTGCAGATGGTCCCTGGCTGGCGGGGACCGGTTTTCCTGGATGACATGGGAGAGGGGATGAGTGGCAACGTAGAGAAAAGAGCTCATTTGGAGTAAACACCACCTCTTCGCTCCGTGAAGAGTGTGGTGGAAAGACCGTCGGCTGGTTTATTTTGGTGGGTGGAATTGTTTCTCTGTCCAGATTTTTTTTTTCCTTCTTTCTTACTCTTTTTTTTTTTTTTTTTTTAAACATTCCCTTTTAATCTGGGAAGTGGCTGGCAGGTCCTAGCAGATGTAAGGGTGTCTGGGAAGCCTCCCTAGGACCGGAGACTGCAAGGACGGGGTGCCCAGTGCCCCTCGAAACGGACTCCTCTGAACCCCACCCTCCGGTCACTCACCTTAGCCTCCGACGGTTGATACTGGTTTCGCCATTACCGTAGCGGCATCCCTATTTCTTTCAGAATAAATAAGTGGTGACAAAACTTGAAGGACATTTTTTTTTTTTTCTGCAAGTGGTAGTTTCAGAAACTCTTAACGGAACGTGTCCCTCGCCAGCAACTCTTAACGGAACGTGTCCCTCGCCATTCCTCTCCCGCCTCAGCCCCAGATCCGCTCCTGTCACCTTCCTCCCTGCAGGCACCTTCCTCCCTGCAGGCACCTTCCTCCCTGCAGGCACCGCTGTCAGCGCAAGGGCTTGGAAACACGCAGACCTCTCCCCCCTCAGCCTCCCACACAGGCGCTCCTCACGACCACAGATCCTTCTGAGAGCTCTTCTCCCCCTCCCCTCCTCTGCTCTCCTCGGAGCCTGTGCCATCTGTGGACAGGCGACAGCTGACCCTCCTGCCTGGCTCGCTGCCCCAGTGGTCTTCGCAGACCCGTGGTCGGCAAACTCATTCGTCCACAGAGCCAAATATCAACAGGACAACGACTGACATTTCTTTTCTTTTTTTTTTTTTTTTGAAAGCCACGTTTTTTAAACTTCAACATCTTCTAACGCCGCTTCTTCAACATAGACTCGCCCAGGCCGGGGTATTTTGTAGCAGAGCCACACCCAAGGGGCCAAAGAGCCGCATGTCTAATAACACAGTCATTAGACCAACACAAGGTCCGAGGCCTGGAGCTCCCTGCCTCTTCAATACATGTTGGTGGAGGCGCAAACAAGCGCACGGCTCTCCAGGCAATGTCCTTGCTTGTGTCTTCCCGTGAGAATATGCGTTTTGAAACGGCGCTGGGGGCAGGCGGAGGGAAGGTCAAATCCTGACTGCACTCCCGTCCCCTGAGTGTGTGAGAGAGACATCAAATGACCGGGAAATCTACACCGAGGGGCGAGGCCCCCCGAGGTGATGGAGAAGGGGAGCCCAGCCTCTCTGAAAGTCGGGGTTCAAGGACATCCTGTAAGCCAAGCTCACCGACACAATGTGAGCCCTGACCATGATTACTCCATAAATATGGTTTCATCTTAGCACAAGGGACACCCTCTGAGAATTTCCAATACCATGTAGCGTGTTTTCCCCAGTCCTTCACTATGTCTTTTTGCTGACCGGCAATAGTTAAGATGTCTAGAGTTAAAAAAAAAAAAAAAAAAAGCTTATTTTAAGAATCGTTCCTTGGAACATTATTTCATTACTTAAACTTTCTGCTGACTCATCTGTTCCTTGGTAACTGAGTCTTTCTTTACCAATAACTTTAATTATATCAATCACTCATTCCCGAATCTGCTGAATCATGAAAACTATCTGCAATAGCATGGACTTCTGTCACACAAGCATGGGCTTGTAGAGCAGGTTTTCCTTCTTTCCTTCCTTCCTTCCTTCCTTCCTTTTCCCTCCCTTCTTTCTTCCCTTCCTCCCTCCCTCCCTTTCTCTCTCCTTTCATTCCTTCTTTCCTTTCTTTCGAATAGCCATCAGTACTTCAAACAGGCAAACTATGTTTAGCTTTTGTGATTTGCTATCTGTCCATCTATCTTTCTATCAATTTATAATTAGCAATCTCCATAGCAGGAGGAATGACAACTCATAACTTCTCGAATTGCACGGAATGAAATTTGTTCCATCTGATATTTCTGAATCATGAGGCTCGCGTCTCCACCTACTTGGGGATAAAATAAATGATGTTTGAGAATCCCCACACCTTTGCTAATGGCTGCTAATGGCAAGGGTTAACATATTACCTAAATAATTATTTTGTTGTCAATAATAACAGCTACCCTATCGAGCTCTTAGTACATGCCAGCTATTGGACGAAAGGCTTCACATACATGATTTCAGAAGAGCTTCATCCAACCTATGGAGTAGGTGCTACTATTATCCCCATTTGACAGATGAGAAAACCAAGGCACAGAATGGTTTACTTGTGTAAGGAGATGTCAGAGTGGGCTATAAACCTAGGAATGTCTGACTCTCCTTTTCTGGGCCTCGATGGAGCTGGGGGGTAGGCGTGGGGGAAGAATTACTGGCTGCTCTTCGCTGCTTTAGGCTATTCATGGTTCCGGTCTACCGCGAGTCGATTAAGGTACTGCCTATTCTCTGAGCTTGAAATGTCACCTGATGCTGCGGGGAAGCAGTGGTCCTCCGTTGGGTGAGAGGAGGCAGATGCAGGTGGGGTGTGGAGGGTGCCTCTCACACAACCCTGCCCCAAAGTGCGTGCTCTTCCTCCCTCCCCTGCAGGCCCTAGTCGTCTGTCTGCCTCTGAGACTGAGACAGCAGCCTCTAACGGGCCTCTCCGTCCCAGGCTCTCCCTGCACCTTTCCATCGTCACACTCTCGCCTCACCAGCCAGGAGACAGAGGCCAGGGAGCCAGGAGGCTGTAGAGGAGGAGAAGAACTAAACTGGAGCTGAACTTCCAAATGATTCAAGCCCCAGTTCCTCCCTGAGTCACCTGAAGCTCTTCATCTGCCTGACCCCATTCTCTGATGTGACCCCGTTTCCCCAAACCCTTCATGGGCATTTTGATGGGGTTATACTGGCTAAATGGTCACCCTCTTCTCCCCCATAAAAAGCCCTTTTTCCAGGCTGGTTCTTCTCCCTCAGAGCAGTCCATCCCAATCGCATTGTCTCAGTCCACTCACAGTTCTGAGATGGATGGACCCATCTCTTTGGAGAGCCATCCTATATAGTAGACGTGTGATTTTATCTGTGTGTTATTCTTGGACCCTTATTCTGGTCCAGCATCCTTCATTTCTCTCAGGAGCCATCTCTCCTCTCTCCTGGACCCATATGGTTTGGTTTGGATGAAGTTAATTCAATTCTGATTCTCAAGCAAAAGGCATTATTTAGGCCTGACCAACAGTCTGTGCCGCTGGATGCAGTGATTGGTTCAGGAATGTGCACGTTTGGCTCCGTACGATGGAGATCTAAGGTGTTATTAACATTGGGGAGAGGGAGAGGCCTTCTCTTCCCATTGAACTTGAACCCTGGGACTATGAAACTCGAGAGCAAAGCCCACATGGAAGGGAACAGAGCTGAGCGATGGCAAGGGACCAGACCTTAGAGACATGGAGCCCTTGGATTGAGCTTTTGCCTGAAGACAGAGCTACCACTGGATTTGTGTGTGTGTGTGTGTGTGTGTGTGTGTGTGTGTTTGGTGAGGCAATAAATTCCCTTTGGTTTAAGTAGTTTGAGTTTTACCTTCTAGTTTTGTAATCCCAATTAGTACAGATCCTTCCCAGGCCCAGAGTCCTGGAATCTCTGAGAGGTAGATATGCAGGCTGTTCCCAAACCTCCCAGCTGTCCCCCTCCTGGGCATGTGGTGGGATTGTACTTCCCACGCGCTGTGAGGAAGGCGTGTGGCACGTGACTTCCTTTGCCAATGAAATGCGAGTAGAAGTGACTTGGGTCAATTCTGGGGGGGCTCTTCGAAAGTCAGTGCGCGATTCACCACTCTTTCTCTTTCCCTCCCATCATGATGTTCCAGATGGAGGAGGTTCCATCAGCCTGGGTCCCAGACTGAGGACAATGTGGAGCCGAGAGCCCTGCTGACCCTCGATGGAGATGTACCGTGAGCAAGAAATAAACTCCGTTGTTTTAAGCCATCGAGATTCTGGGTCCTTTGTTACAACCCCAACTCCTTAGTCCAGTGGCCGGCAAACTCATTAGTCCACAGAGCCAAATATCAACAGTACGATATTGAAATTCCTTTTGAGAGCCAAATTTTTTAAACTTAAACTCTATAGGTAGGCACATTGTTATTAACTTAATTAGGATCCTCCTCAGCTGGCCTTTGCTAAACACTCAAGGGGCCAAAGAGCCGCATGTGGCTTGCGAGCCGCGGTTTGCTGATCACTGCCTTAGTCTATCCTGAATAATATACTCAGAATTCTTCTTCTCGTCTTCCCACTTCTCCTCCTCCTCCTCTTCCCTCCTTCTCCTCCTCTTTCTCCTCCTCCTTCTTATCCTTTTTTCTCCCTCTTCTCCTCTCCCAATGCTGCCTTGCTTTGCCCAGGAGTCAAATATAAAAAAATATAAATATAAATATATATATATATATATATATATATATATATATAAACTTCATCCAATAGATGTTAAAAGGCATCCATGATTGTTCATCTCCTGCCTTCCCAATGCTTCCCAATGATATCCAAGTGGGTATTGGCAGAGATAACCACCCTCCGCCTACAAAACCATGCCCCTGGCATCACCACCTGTGCCAATCAATGGCAGCATAAGTCAGGCATCCTTCCCAGCACTGGCATGAGCAGGCCAACTTCCTAATCATATTACTGGGCTCATAGGGCCCTGAGTTCTGGAAGAAAACCTTCTGCGGTAATCCCCACTCATTAGCTTAGGACAATTAACCAGATCCTGAAGGTTGTGCTACAACATAGAGCTCTGCCAAGATTAAATAAAAAATCAAAAAAAATCGATGACTAAAAAAACAAGCTACATTGGCCTTCATTGTTAATAAGCAATTTCTGAGTGGATCGGTTAATTAGGCCTGTGCTCAGGATCCTGCAGCTGGGGCGGAGGCTTGGCAATGACGAAGTTCTTTGGAAAGCAGAAGAGTAGAAGCAGAAACATTCCTGAGACCTGAACGCGATCATCATCACCATTACCCTATAGGACACTGGTGCAGCTCAGGTGACGCACTTTCCTGCCGACAAGGGCCGGACAGCCCACGCCCACAGGCACACCGCAGGCCTCATGGGAGTGGCGGGGACGGCAGGGCACTTCACAGTGACACCTTACCTACATTCGGCTCTCCCCGATCGTCACCACACAGGAATGCAGGCCCAGTGTTACTAGTTCTTTCCAAATCCATAGAAATCGCCATTGACACCACATTTCCCCTAAAACACTCCTGTGCCACCCAAGCTTAGTGAGCAACCAACCGCAGGCAGAAGGTTTGATAGTAAGTAACAGGGTCACCCTTAGTACCTCGTTGCGTTGGGAATGGTCTCCACTTTACAGATTAGGAAACGGAGGCTCAGAGGAAAGGTGAATGACTCACCCACCAGGACATGGCCAGACTCTGAAACGCAAATCCATACCCACTGATCCAACGCTACTGCTTTCTCTTCTGCCCCCGCTCTCTCCTCGCAGCTCAAGTATGCGGTAGAGAGGCTAACTGCTCACCCCAGGTTCCTGCTTCCACTTCTGAAGGATACTACCGTGTTTCCCCGAAAATAAGACATCCTCCAAAAATAAGACCTACTTACAGGTTTCCTTCTGAGTGAAATATAAGGCACCCCCCGAAAATAAGCCCCCCCCCCAGGCTAAACATGAGAGATTTGGTCCACTGATTCTGAAAGAAATGGAGTCACAAGAAATTCACCAGGAAATTTAGGAACTGGATTGTTATGATGATGTTCCAGAAGATGAGGACATGATTGTCCTTGACTAAATGAGTCAATTCTTGATACTGTAGGATTCACAGTTTGTCTGGTTTGTGTTGACAACTACCGTACTACCCTACCATATACAGATAATATACAGATAATAAATTTCATTTTCATTTAACAATAAATGTGTACCGTATTCTTCTTCATGAAAAATAAGACATCCCCTGAAAATAAGACCTCACGCATCTTTGGGAGCAAAAATTAATATAAGACACTGACTTATTTTAGGGGAAACAGGGTAGTTAGGTTATCCATGGGAAGCCACTGCCAGGACTACATTTCCCAACCTCCATCTGGGGGAGGTCATGTGACTAGTTCTTGCCAATGGAATGTGATGGCTGTTATCTCCAGGCATCAGCAATTAAGACATTGAGTGTGCTTTCCCTACTCTCCCTTCTCCCACCATTGGGTTACAGATGAACCCAGCAAGCTTGGCAACCCTTGTCAGAGATAACAGGATCACAAGGCAATAAATCTGGGTTTCTGAATCACCCTTTTGAGGAAATCTACCTCCAATCGGGAGCTTTCCTTGGGACTTGACATCAGGGAAAAATAAGTCTCTCTTGCATTGGACCCATTATACATTTTTGGTTTTACTTGTTACAGCTACTAGCATTGCCTTGATCATAAAAAATATGAATGGATTTTTAAAAATACCCCTCCCCCCTTTTCTGTTTCAGTGGGAGGACTTTGTAATGGGCCTGTCCTCTACCTGAATCGAACAGAACTCGGGTGGGAGAATGACTCGTGTTAAGTTGGGTTTCTGGGGGTGGGGGTTGAGTGGCCCTGAGTGTCACCGCATCTTGCCTCTCCTCCTCTCCACCCTCCCCTCTCCCTCCTCCCCCCTCAACCTTTCTTTGAAGAAGGACTTGTTCATATTTCAGCTGGAGATGAACATATCATCATATGAGCCCTCCTGGAGGAAGACAAAATACAAAACAAGCATTTGGCCTGTCTGGGCCACACACCCTCACCCAGATAGGAGTCAGCATGTTTGAGAACATCAAAGACGGTGTGATATCTTAAGCACAAGGAGATTAACATGTACAAAGGTTTGCCCCTCGGCCTGTTCCCAGGAATCCAGCAGACACAGCCAGAAGGGGCAATTCACATCACCCACCTACGGAGGGGTTCTCTGGCAGCTCACGTGTGAGCTTTCTGCCAGATGGGGGGTGAAGGAGCAAAGCCTGGTCTCATATTTGAACGAGAACCCTCCATACATGGGGGTGGAGGGGGGTGTTAAAATGCCCTGGGAAACGAGAGCATGGGTACCACGTTCTGGGGGGAGAATTCTGCCCCCACTCATGCCAAGCCACAAGCCTAGGGAGAAAGAGAGAGAGAGAGAGAGCGAGAGAGCGCCTGAGAGACTCTTTACCCACCTTATAGTCAGAAGCAGTCAGCGCCCTCCTAAGCCAGCCAGTCTGCACAAAAGCGGGGCAGAGAGGGCCTTCGAGAAAGGAGGAGGGGGCGAGGAGGCACTGCGTTGCCTCTTTGAAGCCAGAGGCCAAGAATATCTCAACACACTCGCAAGTACCAGCAACAGTAGGCAATGGACGGGGACCAAAATCCCTTACAGCTGTTGGAAACCATACCCTATTCAGAGATAATTGGCAATTAGTTAAACAACTCCTGTTTAAAACACTCCTCCTCTCCACCCTCCGAGACAGCTGTGTTTAAAAAAGGGGTGGGGAGAGACTTCTGAAGAAATGTGGAAACCTAATCTTCAAGTCAATAAAACAAAACAGGGGTGAGCGAGTGAGAGGGTTTAAAAAATATGGAGCATCTCTCGAAAACCCGCTGCTTCCTATTCCGCTTGCAGCCTGAGGGGGATGTGGGGGGAGGTCAGAAAGGCCGGGGTCTGAGTACCTGCTCTGCCATTTGCCAGCTCTGCGGGTTTGGCAAGTTGCTGAAACTTGCTGAGAGCCAGTTTTCCCACCTGTGAAATGGGGATGACAGTGGTTGTGCTGGGAAGATGAAGTGAGAGGGTGCATGAGGCCTGGTACACAGTGTGTACTCAGAGCTCTAAGGCATGAATGCTTCTCCAAATCCAAACTCCTCAGCCTGGTATTCAGGGCCCTCCACCATCTGTCGCCGACCTGCTCTCCCACACTTCCCCCCATTTTTATGTCCTCTGTGAACTAGCAACGGAAAGAAATAGGTCCCGTTAGGCCTTCGTTTCCCAATCCGTGAAATGGGATAGACGAACCGGATTCTCTCTAAGGTCCCTATCAACCCTCTCCTCCCATCTCAGATGTCAGTCACGCCAAGTCCTCCAGATCAGGCTCTAGGGCTGCCCCGAAGCCTTTGCTGGGAAGGAAGTGATTCTACCTATAAAGCTCAAACCGCTTGAAATATATATTTTATTGATCGTTTACAGAGAGAAAGGGAGAGGGACATAGAGTTAGAAACATCGATCAGCCTCCTACACACCGCCCACTGGGGATGTGACTGCAACCAAGGTACATGCCCTTGACCCAAATTGAACCTGGGACCCTTGAGTCTGCAGACCGACGCTCTATCCACTGAACCAAATCGATGGATATATTTTTAAACATCAGAAACTATTGCAAACAAACAAACAAATTGGGGGATTTCCAGCTTCTCTAAAATAAGTCAGAAGACCTGGCAAATCTGGCCCCACATTCCTGGACCAAAGCTATCTGATGACGATGGGTCAGTGCTGCCCCCTGCAGGTGGGGCAGACACTTGCAGGTTTCTCCACCTGAGCTGTTTCGCTGACTCCCTTTGCCTGCCTGAGCCCTGGGATCATCATCTTCCCCACTCCGTCCCTCCTCCTCCTCACACTCCTCTTTCTATTATTTTTCTCTTGTAGGAACCACTTACTGCTTTTTAAAATATATTTTTATTGATTTCATAGAGGGAGAGAGAGAGAGAGAGAGAGAGAGAGAGAGAGAAACATCAATGATGAAAGGGAATCACTGATTGTCTGCCCTCCTGCACGCCCCCTACTGGGGATGGAGCCCCCAACCCGGGCATATGCCCTGACCGGGAATCAAGCCCGGGACCCTTCAGTCCACAGGGCCGATGCTCTCTCTCCGCTGAGCCACACCAGTTGGGGCCGTTGATTGCTTTCTGCCAGCAGCTACTGCCACCCTCTCGACCATCACAGCCCTTCTCCCTCGGCCTGCCGCCCCGACCTGTGTCCTCACTAAACTTCAACGGCCCCCCTGCCTCCAAGGCTGGGAAGAGTCAACCACCGCAGAGCCATTGACCGCGATAGCAATGAGACAGCGCCGGGGAGAGGGCGGGAGGCAGATTCATAATTCATGGCGTGGCCGAGTGTGAGTGGCAGGCAGCAGCGGGAGGCTTCAGCGCCCGATCGATCCTTTCAGAAAACCCGAGAAAGGGCCCCGTGCTGAGGGCGGAGGGAGGCGTCGGAGGTGCAGGCAGGGGGGGCAAGTCCATTAAGGACGCACTGCAACCAGGCTGGCCGCCGGGTGGGCGGGGGGCTCGGGCAGGTGGGGCGAGCACACACACACACACACACACACGCACACGCACACACATGCTTCCGATCGATGACACCATGTCAAACCATAAAATGCATGCTTTGGCTCTTAAGCCAAATGCGCGTGAGATTTTTTAAAAGCATTGATTCGGGCCGGATCAATGGGAATTGAAGCCTGGCTATGCCTTCCCCGAGCAAAAAGGGGGTAATGACACTTTGCAGAGAGGCATCTGGCTGGGTGAGAAGAGGGAGCGGCCTGTGAGGCCTGCCTTCTCCTTCCCTGGACCCCAGAGAGCCGGGGAGGGGGGGGAGGAGGCCAAGGTGTCTGCAGCCTCTCTCCTGCCCTCCCCCAGGGGAGGCACTCACTGCAACTGGGGCGCCCCCTGTCAGCATCCGAGAATGAGTCCCCTCTTTCTCCTCTCCCCCAGCAAATCCAGCCAGCTCACCAGCAGCATACATCCAGAACCCCTACACCCCACCCCAGCCCCACGCCCTTCCCTCCTCCCTTTTACACTGGCACTGCCACACCCGGCCCACTCTCACCGGACTATGGCCTCATCGGCCAGCTTCTCACCCAGAGGCCAGACGCCTCCCCTCGCACCCAGAGTCAAGGTGGGCCCTGCGGGATCTGAGCATCCTCCCGGCCTGACCTCGCCTCCTCCCACAATTCCGCTTGCTCACCGACCCTGGTGCCCCCTGCCCACCTAGCCCACCCCAGCCCACCCTGCCTCCTTCTGTGACCCTTGTACATTCTTTGGCCACAGCACTTGGTGCTATGGGCAGCACTGCTGGGGGCGGGGTGTGTGTGTGTGTGTGTGTGTGTGTTGTCTGTGGGTTTTGAATAGGAAGCGGGTTACGTGAGGGCAGGGACCGCGTGTGTCGTGTGCACTCGTATGGTCCCAGAGCTCAGGGTTTGGCGCAGAGTGGGTGCTCAGCAAATATTTGTGGAAATAAGGGAAATAGGGAATGAGAGAGGGAGGGAGGGAAGGAAGGAAGGGAGGAAGGAAGGAAGGAAGGAAGGAAGGAAGGAAGGAAGGAAGAAGGGAAGGAGGGAGGGAGGAAAAGAGGGAGGAAAAGAGGGAGGGAGAGAGGGAGGGAGGGAGGGAGGGAAGAAGGAAGGAAGGAAGGAAGGAAGGAAGGAAGGAAGGAAGGAAGGAAAGGAAGCGTTACACCAAAGTAGGAGACCGCAGCCCAGAGCTGCACTGTGGGAATAAAACAGAAAAACAACAGCAAACTCACCATTGGGACCGACCTGCAGACTTTCTGGGCCGCTCACCTGGACCAGGATTCTAACCAGACGCTCTGCATTTGGGGTTTCGAACCATCCAGAAACGCCTCTTATCCGAAGTTGCTCTTTTGGGGGTCGGACTCACCTTTTTGCCTGAATGGGTGACATTCCAGCAGCCCCCTCCCCTCCAGCGATCCATGGAGCCTACCCCACGCCTTGGGAGCGGAGGGGCATCATCGGGGGCGAACCTCTCTCATCCCGGGGCCCGGGAGGGTAGCAGAGGCTCCTGTCCTAAACCGGGGGACTCAGGGCTGTGGGCTTGGTTGGCATCTGAGGGGAGCCCCGGGCCCTGTGGCACCCTGGGCGCTGGCACCAGGCGCTCAGGCGGGGATGGAGGCTGGAGGCGGCCTGCTTTTATTTCCCGGTGCCCTTCCCCGAGCCACCTGTCATTCCTCACTGTCGGGAGCACTTACCTGGCCCGGACAGTCAGACACGGTGATGGGATGAAATGAATCTTCGCCTCCCGCCAGAGAGCCGGGCCGGGGGAGAGATGATTCCACCAGCAGGCCTGTGACCCGGCCCCCTCCCGCACCACCCGCCCCATCTCGAAAGAAACGGTGGGAGAGAATCATTTTATGTGGCCAGTGTTCACGGAGCTGATTATTTTCCAAGACCTCAGTCTCGTTCAATGTGATATTGATAGGATAGCTTAATCACGGACTCTGGGGTTGTGGGGGGAGAGTGGGGGGATGAGGCGAGAGGGAGACAGGGATGGGGGAAAGAGTATCGGGGAGGAGGGCAGAGGAGAGATTAGAAAGCGCTTGCTCCAGATGATTCTCTCTCCTTCTGCTCTTTTCCCCCCAATTGCTTCAGTATGTCTCTCTCGTTTCCCTTCCCATTCCCACCCGCCACCCGCCCCCCTCCTCTCCTCTCTGCCTGCTTCTCTTTCCGTCTTAACAGGCCCCCTCTCTCATCTTCCCTCTTCCCCTGCCTTGTCCTGCAGCCAGGCTCGCAGACAAACTTGACCCCTAATCATCCCTGACAGGGAGATCACCTGCGTGGAGCTACCACCAGGCACACCCTGTGGGCTTCCGTCAGCGAGGACTCGGCCCCTGGGGAACTGGAACAAGAGCGGCTCCTTCTCAGGTCCTGGCTGTTCAGGCCGAGGGCCCCCCGCCCCCACCCCCAACCCCGAGCTGGTCTCTACCAGGAAGCCTTCAGCCATTCTTTGGGTGCTGCTCAGAGTCGGGGGTGGGGGGAGGTAGAGTCTCTCAGATACCTTCTCTGGCTCCTGGGTGCTCAGGCTGCACAGTGGTAAGAGCCCCGGGGCAGGGGGCTGAGCCAGCCGGCTGATCAATATTTCTCTCTCATCCATGGTCCTAACTCTCTATCCCTTTCCCTTCTTCTCTCTGTAAAAATAAATAAATAAATAAATAAATAAATAAAATCAATTATATATATATTGACTTCTGAGAGGAAGGGAGAAGGAGAGAGAGAGAAACATCAACGAGGAGAGAGAACCATGGACCGGCTGCCTCCTGCACACCCCCTACCAGGGATCGAGCCCACAACCCGGGCATGAGCCCTTGACTGGAATCGAACCCGGGACCCTTCAGTCCCCAGGCCTACACTCTATCCTCTGAGCCAAACCAGCCAGGGCACCCACTCAGGGTTGATTGAGTGGATGGATGGATAGACGGATGGACGGATCCATGCATGCATAATGGAGCTGAGATCCTAATTGAGTCCACGTTCTTCCCACCACATTCATTCCAACACTGCCCAATGGTTGGAAAGGGGGGGTTCTATCCTCATCCAAGTCAAGGCCAAGGTCAGTGGGGACGGATCAGGTCAGAGCACAGGATCCAGACGTGCCAACTCCTTTCGACGAGGCAATCGTGACCCCGGGATCCCATGCGTCCGATTCCTCATTTCCATTAAAGAGGGCTGCGGCAGGTGCAAGGACCGGAGATTATCCCCAGAATTAAGATATGAGAAGCATGTTAGATCACTAAACTCCAATTAGGGAAATTAAATTGTGCACACTTTCCCTCCCGACGCAGTACCGGGCGCTTGCATTAGCTCTGGGCTCCGGCTCTAATAAAATTAGAGAATAACACTTTAATTGAATTGCGCTTAAAAGGATCATGCTGACAAATGTGATTGTATCTAGCTGGGACGCACACCTTCCCCGGCAATCGTTAAACCCAATGAAATGCCAGCCCGGAGATCCTGACAGTTTTCCTGAAACAATCCGTGAACCGTGCCGTATCTCGGAGAATCTAATCAATTTAGAGCCGCCTCATTAGGACTTGGCTGCGGACGGATACTTAGAAATCAAAGCAAATTACTGCACTCCGCGGATAACTAGCTAATCATATCGATACAACATGGATGGATTGTGTTGCAACAATTCATTTCCTCTTTAAGAAGCCTCTGTCAGCCATAATTTGGGGATTGAGATTCATAAGCCTGGCACAGACAGCTCGGATGTCAACGGTTTTCCCGGGCTCAGCACGGAGCGGGTGCACGCTCCCCCAATGAGGAGGGGAGGAGGGGTGAGGCCAGAGACAGTCTCTTCACTCCTCTTATTGATATTCAAACTGCTCCTCCGGCTCCTTCCCGGATGCAGAGTCTGAGACTTCTATTGTGCAGAAGAGGAATCGCAAGCTCAGGGACAGACAGCGGGGCGACCCGGCCCGTCCTAATGGGGAGAATCGTCATGCCAGCGTCGAGGTCTTAGGGTCCCAGTGAGTGGTGGGTGCCCATATTGCTTTTCAAGACTTAAGGCAGACCTGTTCAGACCACGCCCCCCCCTGGCACCCAGCTCATGCCTGCCAGATATGCCTGTTCATATACTCCTGTTGTATTTTTGAAAAAAAATATTTTTTATTGCCCTACCTGGTTAGGCTCAGTGGATAGAGCACCAGCCTGCAGACTGAAGGGTCCCAGGTTCGAGTCCGGACAAGGGCATGTACTTTGGTTGCGGGCACATCCCCAGTAGGGGGTGTGCAGGAGGCAACTGATCGATGTTTCTGACTCTCTATCCCTCTCCCTTCCTCTCTGTAAAAAATCAATAAAATATATTTGTTTTTAAAATATATATATATATATATATATATTTTTTTTTCTTATTGATTTCAGAGAGGAATGGGGAGGGGGAGAGAGAGCTAGAAACATCAATGATGAGAGAGGGTCATCCATCAACTGCCTCCTGCACACCCCATACTGGGCATCGAGCCTGCAACCCTGGCATGTGCCCTGACCGGGAATCGAACCGGGACCTCCTGGTTCATAGGCCGATGCTCAACCACTGAGCCACGCTGGCTGGGCTGCTCCTTTGTAGACATCTGATGTAGTCCCCAGAGGTAAACATTGTCCAGCAGGTACTTCTTGAGCCAGGATTTACCAACGAGGACTGGCTCTCTGATGGGACAAGTCCATGCACAGTGACCATCGGAAGGGACCTTTCTGCACCATTTCACCACCCCCCCCTACCCTCCCCCATCCTGCCAGGCCCCAGCCTGAGTAAGTGGCAGCCCTGGATGCGGCAGGAGTGAGGAAGACTCCGTGGGTATGTTCCCCTAAACACGCCTCACCAGGGGCCTTGCGGGAGGAATCTGAAGGATGGGGCTCTGGGAGAGAGCCGGAGCCCCGGCCCTGGACCAGGGAGAGGGGGGGAAAGCCTGCGGAGAGTGCACCCAGCTTCACCAGATGCGTGCCCCCTGCACGCCCTATCTGCGCCGGCTAGGACGGTAATTGCAGCCCGTCCCCGCCTCGGAGAGAGGGCCTGCTATTATCATGTCCTCCCAGGCACAGCGGCGTGTTTACGGGACGGCTGTGGACCGCAGGGCGATTGTCTGGTGGCTCCAGCGGCCAGGGCTCACCCCCATCCCCTGCGTGCTCTTGGGCCGATGGCCAGCAATCCTAAGGCTCAGTCCTCGGGCGCCCCTCACCAGGATGCTGGGGGGCAGACATGTAACTGTTGTCCATGACCAGTTCCCCATTCATGCCTCAGGTCCTCCCCATCTGCCACGGCCCAGAAAAGGCCCAGTACAGCCCAGCGAGGCTGCTCTGCGGGAGTGGATTCTGGAGGGCCTCTCCCCATGCATATCTGTCTTTCCATCTATAATAATAATAAAAGTGTAATAGGCTAATGAGACCAAAAGGCCCAGCGGCCTTCTGGATGACCTTCTGGACGAAGCCAGGGCTTCAAGGGCCAAGCCCCTCGCACGAATTTCGTGCACGGGACCTCTAGTTTTAAAATAAGCGTCCCACTAGATTAGCGCGTATCACATTTAAAAGGCGAAAGATTTATGCGATCTGAAGAGAAACCAGAGTATCACATTTAGATGATACACCCAATCCTATTGGAGAGGCGTGTTTCCTGTGGACGCTGAGGCTTGGCACAGATTAGTTTCATGCTAATATCGCTTCAGTACTCGGACGCGTGTTGCAAACAACAGGAAACAGCGGTGGCTATTGTAAGCGGAAAACATGGAAGGCCACAGAGGGGCGACAGACCCTCCCTGAAGACTAAGGAACGAGGATGGAGGCCCCGTAACATCACATCGAGTGACAGAGCCAGTCCTGCAGAGCCTGAGGTGGGGGTCTCCGCTGGGTCGGAGGCCAGAGTTGTCTCTGAGACGCCACCCATGCGCTACCCAGGCGTGGCAGCCGCCACAGCCAACAACATCCCCTGAGAGGGAGCCACACAGTCTCTCTCCTTCCTTCCTTCGCGAACTTCTGATCTGTCTGGTGAGAGTGCGTCTGAGGGGTGGGCCCAGGTCATGTGATCTTTCTCTCCCTCCTGCAAGGGAGGTTAGGAAAGCAAATGGCTGGCATTTCCAGCTTCTCCATTCAGAAATAGACCCTGATTCATAACACGGGGATTCCGCTGTCATAGGAAGAGGAACTGGTGGCCGGTGTCTAGCCAAATGGACCTATCAAATTCACCGCCAGACCAACCAAGATCCATCTCCAGAACATGCCCTGGGGAGAGGCAGGCCCATGAACAATAACGAAAGGCCATGTGTGCCATGACCACACACACACAGACTTCCACGTGTGATATCTCCATGATCTTAGCTCCTTTAACAACTACAAGGCCTCCGAGGAAGGAGGAAAGCCCCAGGATACAGGACACCCATCCTGGGAGAGAGGCAAGGCAAGGATGGTGAGTTCCATTTTGCAGCCAGGGAAACTGAGGCCCAAAGAGAGGGGCTTGGCTCTCAGACACCAAAGATCACGGCGCTGGACATGGTGGAGCTGAGAACTCAAGCCCAGGTCTGTTGGATCCAAAAACCCGTGTTCTTCACCTCTGGGTCTTGTTTCCATCCAACTGTTCCTCGAGGCAAATGGGATACCAGCAGGGCAGGTAGTAACGCCTGTTCCACCTGGTAAGCGATGCTACAGAGACGGAGAGAAGTCAAATGACTTCGAGGTACATGTGGGTCCAGAAGAGGATCCTGGCTCTCTTTCCACTGGTTCCTCTTTAATAGAACCCAGCTGAGTGCACTTTTCTAGCTACAATCTTCCTCGAACATCTGTTCTAGCTTTCTGCTTTGTGAGAGAGAGAGAGAGAAAAAAAAAAAAGAAGGCAGGGAAGATTACAAGGTAGTTTTGGTTCCTAAAATGCTCTCTGGACCTTTATTCATAGAAGCATAAGTGAGGCAGGGCCCTGGGCCAAAGCGGGCAGCATCTGCCTTGGCGGGTTCAGGCCTGGGTCCTGGAGAGGGCGGGCACGGGATGCTCCTCTGGGGCCACTGGCAGGTCAAGGTCACAGACGTTCCTGCTCAGAGGGCTCTGCCCAGGACTTGCTAAGGCAAAGCAAGGACAGGACTGGGAGGCATTCCGAGTGTGGAAGTCTGGGTCAAGCTCTTGCCTGGGTCACCTCTTGCCTCTGCCACTGATCAATGTGGGACTCGGAGCACTAAAAGCCTGGCATCTCTCTGGGCGTCCGTTTTCTCATCTGTAGGATGGAGATAGTAACCTCAACCTCCCAGGGGGACCCCAGTCCAGCCTACCTTCTACTCATCCAGGCCTGGTGCCACTTCCTCCACTGACAAATGTCCCGTGGGCCTGGGAAATCGGGAAGGCTTGCATGGAGGGTGGAGATACCTTGGGGCCGTCTCATCTTTTTTATTTTTATTTTTTTAAAAATATTTTTACTCAGTTTATTTATTTCAGACAGAAAGGGAGAAGGAGAGATAGAAACATCAATGATGAGAGAGAATCATTGGTCGGCTGCCTCCCGGAGGCCCCACATATGGGGATCGAGTCCGCACCGAGGCATATGCCCTGACCGGGGATCGAACCCATGACCTCCAGGTAAATAACCACTGAGCCACACTGACTGGGCGGGGCCATCTCATCTTTTCCTCACCTCTCCTTCCTCCCTCCATTAATACACTTCCTTCACTTCTGCAAGATGGCCGCCGCTCATTGCAGCTGGCAAGTCAATGTCACTGGCGCCTGCTCCCCAAGGGTAAGCAGGTCCAGAGAAAGGGAGGGAGCATGGAATCCAGACCCAGCCCTGGGCCCTGCCCCTCCCCAAGCAGGAGCTGGGCCCCTCCCCGATAAAGCTGCTGGGGAGGGGGGGGGACCAGCCACCTTTTTTATGTCCACATCCCAAAGAAAACCCGCCAGGTCTGTCCTTCTGTCGCGCTGGCCTTGCCCCTCGCTTACGTCACCCCAGCCCTTGTTTTCGCCTCCTGCAGGCCCCGGTCCCGCGGGACTCCTCTGTAAACTTTACCTCTCGTCAATAGTCCCCGTTCAGGAAAATTGGCTCCTTTGACACCGTTTTAGACAAACCATAATGTGTGTGGAGCTGACAGAGGTTCTATTTACAAGTCTTCAGGAAATAGCTCTGGGCAGAGGAGGGTAATTGTAGGGTGCAGGTTCCCCAGGGGCCCCGAGGAGTGGGAGCACCGCCCTGGGGACAGGGCGCTGGGGTGGGTGACAGCGAGGGCAGGGGCTGCCTCGACCCCCAGGACCTGCCGGGGACAGAAGGGTGTAGGAAGGGTGCCAAGGTCTCTCCTTCCCTCTCCTCCAAGCACCCTGTCCCCTCAGCGCGCTGTGCCTCACACCTTCTCCCAGGATGCTCTTCCCCAGGAAGTTGAATGGCTCGTACTCTCACTTCCTTAGCATGCTGGTTCACATATGACCTTCCTGGATCACCACTGCCAGCCCCTTGCACAATCTCACACACATGTACACACACACACGCGTGCATGCACACATACACGTATATACAGCCCAGAGATATACACATGTATACACACAAATGTGCACACACACATATACATATATAATACATTCCTTATTTCTTGTCTTTAAATATTTCTAAAAATTGATTTCAGAGAGGAAGAGTGAGGACGAGAGATAAAAACATTAATGATGAGAGGGAATCATGGGCCGGCTGCCTGCGCAAGTCCCACACTGGGGATCGAGCCTGCAACCTGGATACGTGCCCTGACCGGAAGTCAAACCGTGACCATATGGTTCATAGGTCAACCCTCAACCGCGGAGCCACGCTGGCTGGGCTTCCCTGTTTCTTTAACCCTGCTTTATCCATGTTCATGGCATCCGACATCGCCAACCACATGGTTTCATTTGTACCTGCATGTTTGTCTGTTCTGCCTACAGCGTAAGTTCCATGAACCTGAGGGGGCAAGTTCCCACTGCATTGCCCGGGCCTAGGAGAATGCCTGGATAGGGCATGCTCCGAGTGAGTGAATGAATGGAGGACTAGATCCCAACCTCAAGGGCCTCTAGCTTCGCTCCCCCGATGGGCCCCCTCTCCCTGGGTAGAGGTGGGCTCCCCTATGCAGTACACTGTGCCCTTAAAGTTGAATACACCACAGATCCCCCTTCAGTTGGAGCATCTGTCTGGAGGAACCCACAGGGAGTCCCAGAGAGCTTCCGCAAGGTGGCCAGAGCCAACAGTCTGAAGCCCAGAAGTGGGGTGATCGGCCTGAGCTCACCCAAGATCAAGGTGTGATGGGAGGCTCAGAAGTCCCCCTGCTCCGGGTCCCTAAGCCCACCCGCTTAGCAGATGAGAAAACAGGGCAGAGAGAGACCACTGAACACCGGGGTCCTCATGCTGCCATCCTGGAGGCGGTGGCCTTGACTTATGGGATTTCGATGTGTGGAGAAGGGGCAGGGGTGGGGAGGGCTGGTGGGGTGCGGGCAGAGGTGAGGGGAGACATCATCACACAGATTTCTCCCACACCATATCCCAAGAGGATGCCACATGGACTATGATGGTCTTTGCTTCACTTGCAGCTGCTTCTCAACATCCCCGACATCTGGCCTGGCCGGTGTGGCTCTGCGGTTGAGCATCCACCTCTGAACAAGGAGGTCACAGGTTCGATTCCCGGCCAGAGCACATGACCAGGTTGCAGACTTGATCCCCAGTAGGGCGCATGCAGGAGGCTGCCTATCAATGATTCTCTCTCATCATGGATGTTTCTCCCTCTCTTCCTTCTCCTTTCCTCTCTGAAATCAATAAAAATACATATATATTTTTTAAATTCCCCAACATCTGTCCTTTACATGGCGTGACCCCGGCAGGTCGCTTAACCCCCGTGGGACCTCCCAGCGAATGGCGGCCATGATGAACAGGAGCCAGAAGAGAAGAGCTGACGGTGGGTTTGAGCCCCAGCAGCCTGCCCCTGAGAGGCCAGCACGAGGTTCCCCTCACCCAGGACAGGAGGCCGGGCCCAGGCGAGGGTAGAGGCCAGTCACCGGGTCTGGCCCGGGTATTTTTAGCATCTTCCCTCCTTTCCTCCTGCCCACAAGCCACTCGCCCACTCCTTGCCCAAATAACAGTCACCGAAATAGCCTGGCAGTTGACCGAGGGGGACTGGGAGGGTCCCCTCCCTCCCTCCCTCCTGCCGGTCAGTGGTCAGTCAGGCCTGAGCAAGGCCCCGGGGCTGGGCGAGGCTGGAGCGGAGGCTGTTAATTGCACCTTTGGCCGGAATAAAAAAATAGTTCTCCCAGGGCTGATTGCAGCCGCGGTCCCAGCAGCCAGGTGTCTGCCACTCGCTGGCCTGGGCTCGCTAGGCCTGACGCCCTGGAGTCTGCAGGCGGCCTGTGCCCCAGGAGGCAGCAGCATGGTAGGCGATGTGATCTGAGAGAACATCTCCCTGTCACACACGCTACACCGATCGAGGGCCAGAGAGGACAGTGAGCTCCAGGTCACTGGCTCAGAAAGCCTTCACTGACCATCCCGCCTCCTCCCCAGCCTCTCAGCTGCCTCCGTTTTCGTCCTAGTGCCTGCCACTCACTGCCCGGCATGGCATCATGCATCTGTTTACACTAATAAAAGAGTAAGATGCAAATTGGCTGTACCTTCGTGATGCTCACCAGCCAATCAGGAATGAGTATGCAAATTAACTCAACAAAGATGGCAGCATAATTTGCATATTCAAATACTGAGCAGCCAGGGGTGGGGCTGAATGCTTGCTGCTCTGGGCCTCTGGGCAGCATGGGAAGGCAAAAAGGTGGCTCCGGGCCAGAGCAAAGATGGTGCCAGTATCTTTCCTCTTCTCCTTTACCCAGAACTTCACCCTTGCGTCCCACCAACCCTTATCTCTTTTTCTTATATGGAGCAGCTACTTGACATTAATTACTTGACCTCTGTCTTCATGCTCTGCCTCTCCTGGGAGAATGTCAGCTCCATGAGGGCTGTCTCACCGTGCACCTCTGCAGCCCCCTGAGCTTGGCACAGAACCGGGCACCAGGGGAGGGAGGAGCTCAGAGATCTTTGCGGAGTGTGAGATTCATTTGCCCAACACACGTGTGGCAAAGCCACACCACCAGCAAGGTCTCCTGGCGACTTCCTCCCTCAGGGTCTGCCAGGGACCTGGCTCCCCCCTCGGAGGGCTGTAACCCAGGCCACGAGCACACCCCCACAGCTCGGGGTGACCCACAGGCCTTGGTAGGAGACACTGTTTCCACCTGGGGGGTCCACAAAGCCCCCTCAGGGTTCTCTGCCACCCTCCCCACACGGTGAACACAGCAGAACAGGCCCCGTGACGGGATTCACACACGGAGGCTCCCCAAGGTTTTGTCTGAAGAAAGGATCTCACAAAACAGCAACCAAGTTTGAAAAAACTCTGCTCTAAGTGTTTTGTTTTTTTTTAAAAATATATTTTATTGATTTTTTACAGAGAGGAAGGGAGAGGGATAGAGAGCCAGAAACATCAGTGAGAGAGAAGAATTGGCCAGCTGCCTCCTGCACACTCCCTACTGGGGATGTGCCTGCAACCAAGATACATGCCCTTGACCGGAATGGAACCTGGGACCCTTGAGTCTGCAGGCTGACGCTCTATCCACTGAGATGAACTGGTTAGGGCAGCTTTAAGTTGTTTTTTTAAAGAACAGAGCAGCACCCGGCTGGTATGGCTCAGCGGTTGAGCATCCACGCAGGAACCAAGAGTTTGCCGGTTTGATTCCCGGTCAGCACACAGACCTGGGCTGTGGGCTTGATCTCTAGTGGGGGCAGTGCAGGAGGCAGCCAATCGATGACTTACTCTCTCATCCATGTTTCTATCTCTCTTCCTCTAATTTCCTCTCTCTCTAAAAGAAAAAATCAATAAAATAATAATAGTGAAAATAGAGCAGCGTATCTGGTCCCAGGGCAGAGATCAGCAAAGGCCTCCTGGCGGCCTAGGCAGTCACCATGTCGGCGCCGTGGCCCTGGGTCTCAGTAGCTCTGCCTTCAGAACCGGGAAGCAGCCACGGGGACCGGGACACGGGGGAGCGTCTGGGTTCCTTTGTGATGGACACTTCCATGCAACTTGATGGTCACGAGCCACGTCACCTGCTTCTTCTGATTCCCGGCTCTCAGACCATTAGGAAATTGCAGGCGGCAGGCAGGATCGCCCCTGCGCCCGCGTTTGCTGGCCCTCGGGTTCGAGTCCCACGTGGCCATCGGCTCATCCAGCAGCCTTGAGCAGCTAGTGACGTTAGCCTATCTCAGTGGCCGGCAAACTGTGGCCTGTGAGCCACATGCAGCTCTTTGGCCCCTGGAGTGTGGCTCTTCCACAAAATACCACGGCCTGGGCAGGCTATGTTGAAGAAGTGGCATTAGGAGAAGTGTAAGCTTAAAAAATGTGGCTCTCCCAAGAAATGTCAATCATTGTGCTGTTGGTATTTGGCTCTCATTGGATGAATGAGTTTGCCGACCACTGGCTTCCCTGGGGCTCAGCGTCCCCCTTGGCAGAAGGAAGGCCTGGTCCTGATGGTCTCCAGGCCCTAGCTACGCTAACACCGAAGGGTGGACATTGCGGGAATCTTGCTCGGTGGGTGGACAGGACACTTCTGCCAGGAGTGAGCGAAGAAGCCCTGTGGGGGGGGACCCCCTCAGACCCCATCATCTGGGACGAGCAGAGGGGGGGTCTCCTTGGCTACGCCTAGCTTCAGTGTCCACTGGAAGTAGAGCGGGTCTGGGGGTCTCAGGGAGCCCGGGAACCCTGGGCAAAGAGTGTTTGGCTGGAACATCAGAAGCGATCCTTCCCACCCCCTTCCCAGCTCCCAGCCGGGCCCCTCACCCTCATGCCCACCCTCCCTCCCCCCTCCTCCTCCCGCCCCATCCATGCCTTGCTTAACAAAGACAGAGACAGCAGTTAACACTGTAATGTTGAAAATTGCTTGTTTCGGAACATCCCATAAACAAGCCCGTCTTTGTTTTAATCCCGGCCTGGCTCGCTGCAGTTAATTATAGGAATTTGTGGCTATTTATGTGAGCCCACGACAGGCGAAAACATTCATTTGCCGGCCGTGTAAGTGCCGGGTGGGAAGGGGGCGCCGAGCGCCGGGAGGACCTGGGTAGCATTTGTCCCGGGGGCTGTGCGAGGTGGGGAAGGGCCCAGGTGTGTAATTATCCCCTCTGCCAACCCCCGCTCCCCGAAAAGAGAGAGAAGGCCGGCGTAGAAAGTGACACCTAATGACTGTTTTCAGCCAGCGGGGACTAACGGGACGGGCCCCGTGGTTAAGGCAATCGCCCGAGATGCGAGTCTCACACCTGCCAGGTGAGCCGAGCTATTTCGGGGTCGACCCAGCACCACGTCCCGTGTCCCCGTCCTCCCCCCGTGGGTCTGGCCGGACGACGGAAGCGGGGTGCAGGTTTCCCAGGGGCTGGAGGAGCCGGGGAGCGGGGCAGTGAGGGCACAGGGGCCGCCCTCCTCCCCCTGCTCCAGCCCCAGAGGAGCCGCAGTTAGCGAGGAATGCTAACAAAGAGGAGACAGCGCTGGCTAAACAGAGGCCCCGCGACCGTTCGGGCCCAAACAAAGCCGCCCGGCCCCCACCCTCCCAGCCCCGAAAACAAGCCAGGCCTTTGTGCGCACTCGGTCATTATCACCCGCAATTACGCAGGAGGGCAGCGGGCCGGGCCGGGGCGGCGGGCACGCAGGGGGCACCTCAAAAGGCTCTGGGCATCGGGGCTACAGAGGCTGCTGCTGCTGCTGCTCAGGCCGATGCTCTAGGCCCGTGGTCGGTAAACGGCGGCCTGAGAGCCGCCTGCGGCCCTTTGGCCCCTGGCGTGTGGCTCTTCCACACAACACCACGGCCTGGGCGAGCCTATTTGGAAGAAGTGGTATTAGGAGAAGTTTACGTTTAAAAAAATAGGGCTCTCCTAAGACACGTCAGTCGCTGCGCTGTTGATGTTTGGCTCTGTGGACGGATGCGTTTGCCGACCACAGCGCTAGGCCATGGCCTACTGGGTTCTGGGTGCCCTGGACTTCCGCTCCCGGCCCGGCTATCGGGACTCAGCCCCCATATGCACCGTGAGCCCACACATCTGGTGGGTTCAGGCCTGCATTCTACGCTGACCTCTCAACCCTGCAACTCCCACCGTCCGTCTCTGGTCCCTCCCATGTCCGTCTCTCTGCGTTCTGGTCCCGGCCTTCTGCTCACGTCTTTTGTCCTTCTCACGTTCTCCAGCGACAGAGCCTGCCTCTTCCAGGAAGCCCACCGGGACTGCTCCAACCCCATGCGTACCTCTGCTTGCCTGGCCTTTTCCAAGTTGGCGGTTCACTATCTTGTCCCTGTGTCTTGTGCATTGTGTGTGTTTGTTCGTGTGTGTTTGTTCGTGTGTGTCCGTGTGTGTGTGTGTGTGTGATCCTAACCCCACGGCAATCATGACGCTCACCATGTACCGAGTGCTTACTATGGACCGGGCACAGCTCTAAGAGCTTCCTGGGAATTTTTCCATTTAAATCTTTTTCTTTTTTTTAAAATATATTTTATTGATTTTTTTACAGAAAGGAAGGGAGGGGGATAGAGAATTAGAAGCCTCGATGAGAGAGAGAAACATCTATCAGCTGCCTTCTGCACACTCCCTACTAGGGATGTGCCCGAAACCAAGGTACATGCCCTTGACCGGAATGGAACCTGGGACCTTTCAGTCCGCAGGCAGACGCTCTGTCCACTGAGCCAAACTGGTTAGGGCTCCATTTAAATCTTAACTTGAATCCTAAGACGTCGGCGCTATGGCCGTGCCCACCTCACCCTGGAGGAACCGGAGGCCCAGAGAGGTTGGGTCTGAGGCCGCAGAGCAGCACGCGGGAGAGCTGGAGCCTGGGCTGGAGCCTGGGCTGGCGTGTAAGCTTGTGAGCCGATCGCATGCATCTCTCCGCGCCCGCCCTCCCCCGCCCCTGCTTTCAATGCCTTGAAACCAGCCATGGCGGCCATGTTTCCATTGGGACCATCAGCAAACACCAGCATGAAGGGTCCCTCCCCTCCGCCGGGAAAACCGACTGTCAGCCATTCCCAGGCACACCCCTGGCCCGGCCTCCAGCCGTCCATCCGGCCCCCGAGCCCGTGCTGCCTGCGGGATGGGTGAGCGTGTTTGCACATCGTCCCTGCTGATGCCCTGGGGGCATCGGAGGCCGGCTCGCTCCTCTGTCCGCTCGGAGGAGCAGGTGGTTTTGGGGGGGGCAGGGTTCGACAGGCAGAGGCAGTTTGGCTTTATCCCGCAGGCCTTTGGCCTACAAGGTCCCTGTGAGGCCCTCGTGAGCCCAGAGTAAGGTGACCAGGCGTCCCGCTTCTGGCGGGACAGCCCCGATTCTTAACAATTCGTCCCGCATCCCACGGCGTTTTAAAAAAGTCCAAAAGAGCCAAAACCGGTTTGGCTCAATGGATAGAGCGTCGGCTTGGGGACTGCAGGGTCCCGGGTTCGATTCCAGTCAAGGGCATGTACCTTGATTGCGGGCATATCCCCAGTAGGGGGTGTGCAAGAGGCAGCTGATCAATGACTCTCTCTCATCGATGTTTCTAACTCTCTGTCTCTCTCCCTTCCTCTCTGTGCAAAATCAATAAAATATATTTAAAAAAAAAAAAAGTCCAAAAGATGTAAAAGATTCTTTCCAAAAACCGGGACTTTTTTTTTAAAAAACGCCGCGGGACGCAGGACAAATTATTAAAAATCGGGACTGTCCCGCCAGAAGCGGGACGCCTGGTCACCTTAGCCCAGAGCCCTGGGCCGCCATGGGTCCCTGGGGCGAGAGAACCTCCTCCGGGCTTAACCCCGGCAGAGGCCCCGCCTCTCTGTCCAGCTGCTGGGCAGACCCAGGAATGGCAGACGCAGATCAATTAGAGGCTAGCTTCGCTGTTGCTTCCAAAAAGGCGAGTCAAGAAAAGCTGTGGATAATGTTAGAAAGGCCCAGGGTTCACTTTTTTTTTTTCTTTCTTTCTTTCTTCTTCTTTCTTTTCTGAGAGCCTCAGGAGGGCCGGGCCCGCACGGCCGTCTCATAAAGTTATTTCGGTTTTCCCGCCTGGTGGCTTGGAGCAATTTGCTTGGCACCCGCAGGCCAGAGAGGCCAGGAGGCCACCGCCATGGGGAGCTGCCATGGTGCGCCAGGGTAATGATGGTTTCTGGCCAGGAGAGATCAATGGCGGGTAAAAATAGGCTTCCGTCCCATCTGGACGCCGGCTCCGGGTTCCTAGACGGCTCCGAGGCAGCCTGGATGGAAGGAGCTGGGCTGGAAACCGCCGGACGGGGCAGGTCTGGCCGAGCTCTGCAGGAAAGGGCTGCCTTCCCCCCCTGCCTCCCAGCCCCTCGAGGTGCCGTGGCCCCCAGACCCGAACGGGGAGAATGCCATGTGGGGAAGGCCATGTGGTACCCACATTCCCACCAGTTTCCTCAGGGAAGCCCCTCCCAGCTGCCCGTGGAGCAGACAGAGTGTGGCAGAGGGGCTCGGGCCAGCTCGCGCGGGTGTTTGTCTGCGACTCTTGTGCCCGCAGAGAACCCGGAGTCCGGGCCCGGCCGCAGCCCGGGGAGCAGATAGCACGGCACAGAGCAGGAGCCCTGCGGGCCTGCTCTTGGAGGGAAGCTGGGCCCTCAAAACTCAGGATGCACTAGCCCAGCGGTCGGCAAACTCATCCGTCCACAGAGCCAAAATTCAACAGGACAACGACTGACATGTTTTAAACGTACACTTCTTCTAACGCCGCTTCTGCCACACGGACTCGCCCAGGCCGTGGTATGTTGTGGAAGAGCCGCCCTCCTGGGGCCAGAGAGCCGCCTGTGGATCAAGCGTCGCGGTTTGCCGACCACGAGCCTAAACATTCCTCAACCGGAGCACGTGTCCTGCGTTCACGTCCTTTCTCCAAGGCCTTGGCCGGCTCTTTGCAATGTCTCTTTCCGGCGATTCCAGCCCAGGTCACACTGTCTGCGAAAGTGTTGGAATATGGCCCCAGCCAGTGTGGCTCAGTGGGTTGGGCATCAACCCCAGCACTGGAAGGGTGTGGGCTCGGTTCCCGGGGAGAGGGTGTGAGGGAGGCAGCCGATCAGCGTCCTGCTCTCACAACGTTCTCCCTCTCCTTCCTCTCTTTCTCCCTCTCCTTTCTCTAAGAATCAACAAAAACATGTCTTAAAAATATTGACATCTACTCCACCAGCTGGCAAACGGCTGTTATCTCAGGGCCCCGAGAACCGTCCCCCACGGCTCCATGGCCCCGTGTAGGACCCCTGGCTCCCCACAACTGGAGCAATTAAAGGGGGAAGCCTGACTCAGGGCGGGGGTCCCCGGGCCGGGCTCCTGACAGCCTGTGGGGGGGGCTCATTAAACATTTGGAACCTCACCCCCATCCTGCTCCTCCAGGACCGCGTTTTGTCGGCCGGCCGCCCCCAGAGATAGGTAAGGTCAACCTTCTCCTGGTCCCTGGACGTATGTCCTCCACCCTCCAGCCTCCGTTCCCCTCGTCCGCCCAGACAGGGTGAGAGCAGAGGCCGCCGCGCCCCGCTTGGCCTCCCGCCACCCCTCCCACCGGCGGGAGAGGAAGGCTGTGGGCCTGTCGCTCCGCAGGGAGAGCTTCCTCTGGGCAGAAAGCTGGGGGCCCCTAAGGCAAGTGCTCGTTTTTCAGGAAGGTGACAGGTGTGTGGGGACCGGGCACCGGCTCCTTCTGATCCCCAGAGAGCAAGGGTGGGGGCTGAGCTCCTTCCGGGAGAAACCAGACTCCATCCAGGCGGGGACGGGCCCAGGGAGTTCCGGCTCTGTCTCAGGAGCTGGGCTGCCTTCTTCTCTCCCCGCCCCCCCCCCACTCCCTGCCCCGCCCTTTGTGTGTCTGAAATATTCTGTCCTCATTAGGACACAGTGGAGAAAAATGGTATCGATGGCAAAGCCTCTCTCGGCGCCCTTCATCTCCTGCAGAGGAGAGGCTGCGACACTCGTTCCCCAGGGCACAAGGTCATTCCCAAGGTCACACGCAGCGCCTGCAGAGCCCGCTGACGCCACCGCCTGCCTGTTCCCGCCAGGCTGCAGCCTTCCTCGGGTCTAGGCCAGTGGTCGGCAAACTCATTCGTCCACAGAGCCGACTGTCAGCAGGACAACGATTGACATCTCTTTGGAGAGCCACATTTTTTAAACTTAAACCTCTTCCAACGCCACTTCTCATACCATAGACTCGCCCAGGCCGTGGTATTTCGTGGAAGAGCCGCACTCGCGAGCCGCCGTTTGCCGACCACGGGCCTAGAGAAAGCCAGGCCGTGCACGTGTCAGATCCACTGGCCACCACCAAGGAAGGCTTCCTGGCAGAGGGGACGCTTCGGCCAGGTCCCAGGAAAGCTCAGACTTAAAGGGCCAGGCCCTTTCCCATGGGTTGTTTTCATTTCACATGCTCATCCCCATTTCACAGATGGGGAAAGTGAGGGAGGCCCGGGGCACAGGGGCAAGCGGCGGAGCTGAAACTCAAACCACTGGGTCCTGGCACCCAGTCCACGCTGCATCCGGCTCCGTGACATCCTTTCTGCTCCTCACCAACACGGGTGGGACGTGTGCGACCTTGGACCGGTGGCCTGGGCCCTCCCCACAATGAAGTGAGCATGTGGGACCCGGCGATCTCCTAAGAAACACGCCTGCTCCCCGAGGAGCCAGCTGTCCCGTGGGCTTGTCCCGTGGGCAGCTGTGGGCACCGGGTGGGACTCACTGCCACTCCCCTCCCCTCTCTCAGCCCCTCCTGGCTTTTCAGAATGAACTTCCCTTCCACTGGGCATCGAGCCCCGTCGTGGCCCCTACAATCCTGCCTCCGGAGACCGGGAGGGAGCACCTTGGCCCGGGAACCCCTGCCATCTCGGCTGCCGAGGCTCCCCACCCCACCCCCACCCCCACCCCCAGCGCCCTGCCTCGGCCCGCCCACCCCAGGCTCCCGGGGAACATCCCCCCGACTCTGTTTCTTTAAACTGATCGTCGATTTCCCTGTTATGAAAATTAACGCTGGCTAGGAAATGCCCTGAAAAATACATCAAGGCGAGGCAAATGGCTTTTTGAGATCAATCCCGGCCGCGCACACCGGTTCGGGGCGGACTTCATCTGATTTCCTCTCCGAACCTGGGCTGGCCGGCAGGCCGGGGAGCCCGCGGAGGGATGGCGGGAGCCCCACCCGCACCAGGCAGACCGCCTTCTGCTTCCCGGGTAATCAGGTCCCCTGCGGCTGCCACGTGCGGGGGTCTCCCCCCTCCCCCACGCCCCTCCCCGCTCCCCGCACGGCTCTCCTCAAGGTATTTCGACTTAATTTTGTTTGGAAATGTGAAAAGCAAGGAGAAGGGCAGCATGATTATAGACTTTATTTAAAGGTTTGATTTAGGTTTCTCTCTGTTCTTATATCAAAGATAAAGTGGAAGTGCTGGGAGCATGTTCAGGTAATGAGATTTTATATTAAAAAGAATAAATTAAGCTCATAAAACCGTAAGGTGGAAGGGCCAGGCGGGGCCGACTCGCTCGCGGAGGAGGCCTGCACATGTATGGAACCAGTACCCACCACCGTGACCGGGAGTCCCGCTTTGGGCCCGGACCTCTAAACCAGGAGCCGTCTTTCCCCACTTCCTGTTTGGAAATGTCTCCCCCACACCCCCGGCCCCGAGGCCCTCAGGGATGAGATTCTGGGGTCCCTCCCGGGAGTCAGAAGCAACTGTGAAATCCCTCCCTTTGCTGTTGATTGGCTGTGTGACTCTGGGCAAGTCGCTTGACCTCTCTGATCGTCCCTTTCCTCTCCTCTGAAATGGAGGTCACACTGGCATTTACGCTCCAGGGGTGGTGGTGTGAGGTGGTATGTGTAACGTATACGCAGTTAGTACTCAGTATCAACCGCAGGACGTATCTGAGCGTCCGTTTCCTCGTCTGAGAAACGGGGGTATCGCCATCCGCCTTCTAAACCCATCAGGATGAGTCCATGAAAGAAGAAAGTGAAGGTCTTAGTGCAAAATAATAAAACGCTCCTTCCAGCATGCTCTGGAAGAACCTTCCCGTGTTTTCCAAGAAGCGCGAAGCTCTCTGTCAGACGCTCGGCTGGGCAGGAGGCTGGTGGAAATCACCAGACACGCCAGCCTTCCTCCCGCCCTCCCCCCACACCTCACCCCCACCCCCTTTTCCTTGTGAACAATAAAACAAGATACAAAGGACGGGAGTCAAAGAAAGACCCCCGACACGGAGCCGTCTGTGGTCATTTTCAAACGGATCCCTTTTTTTTTTTTTTTTTTTTGAAAAGCCGGGTGACATTTTCCTCTAACGCCTGATTTTTTATTTTTTTTAATGCCGGCTGCATTTTTTAAGCGCTTGTAACTAGCCCAGGCAGTACAGCAGCTGCGCCGACGGTACCATTTGATCATTAATTTAACACAGTTCTAGCAGTTTGTCTGACAGGTGATAGCACTTTCATCTAATGAACCCACGGCCAGGGTGGGGTGGGGTGGGCTGGGCAGCCGGGCCCGACCAGCCTGCAGGGGGTCAGGTGCGTGTTACCTCTTACTGGCTCGCTTCCATGCCTGGGACCACGGAAGGCCCAGAACGTGGCTTCCCCATGGGGCCGGGGGTTCCTTATCCTGGCTCCAGATAAGGCTGAGAAGGCTCCCCAGTGAGTCCAGGACAAGAGGAACCCGTGGCTGACACCCCAGCTTCCGTCACTGGAAAAGTCCCAGCATCAGCCAGGATGAGCTCGGTGATGCTGCAGTAACAAATACCTCGCCAGCCCCCAGCCCCAGAGGCTTCCAGCAGCAAAGCAGACGCTTCACGCATGTGCCCTGTCCCCAGAGGGGAGGTGGTGGGGTGTCTGTTTGGCATAGCCACCCTGGGGACCCATGAATGGATCCCCCGTCTCCCAGAGGGAGGAAGGAAAGCCTGGCATGCTGAGTCCTCTCACAACTTCTGTTCGAAGGGACGTGTCATTTCTCTCCCATGACATTGGCCAAAGCCACTCACGTGGCCAGGCTCAAGTGCAGAAGGCAGGCAGAGAAGTGTGTCTACCATGGGCCCCCAGACAAGAAACCCACGTATTTGTCAACAGTCCCGATGAGATGACTACTGTTGTCGTAAATCCTGCTCCTAAGACCAGCTCTGCCCCCTTCGTGTATTCTAGGTCCCTGCATGCATCCACCTTTCTTCATGCTCTGCCACTCCCTTTGCCCCGTCTGCCATCATCTTTCCTATCCTAATGCCACCCTGGGCCCCGGGCCTCAGGGAGTCCCATGCTTCAGGGTCATGTTCTTGCCAGTCTGTGAGACGCAGTCCCCCTTCCAGTGCCTGGAACTCGCTGGGGCCAGCAGGACCACGGGCCACCCCAGAGGAGGCAGGACTTGTGTAGACATTGGATCTGATCCTCTGTCCTTGCTCCTCACACACACTGGGTAGACCAGATGCCTCCAGGAGCTCCAGAACTTGCACCGGTGGGGTCACCTAGGGGCCCGGCCACCGTCCCAGGAGCGCGGTGTGGCAGGCAGATCACCCACGGGATCTGGTGAATGCTGGCTATCGGAGTGGGGCCGACTCATTCTTCTGGCATGATCCACATTATTATTATTATTTTTAAAATATATTTTATTGATATTTTACAGAGAGGAAGGGAGAGGGATAGAGAGTTAAAAACGTTGAAGAGAGAGGAACATCGATCAGCTGCCTCCTGCACACCTCCTACTGGGGATGTGACAGCAACCAAGGTACATGCCCTTGACCAAAATCGAACTTGGGGCCCTTTAGTCCGCAGGCCAACGCTCTATCCACTGAGCCAAACTGGTCAGGGCTGATTCACATTGTTAATATAAACCAAGTCCCCCCCAAAGAAAGAAAGAAAGAAAGCCCACAAAAACATCTCCCCAGGGCCCTGAAATGCTTTGGCTCTCTCAGCGTGCCCTGCCTTTGGAAAGTCCTCCTGTGGATTCTACCGCGCTGGGTAGACTCCTTCCATTGGTCCACCAGGCCTTCCATCACCGGTGTCTCCTTGGTGCTCTGTAGAACCCCTAGGGGAGCTTTGGGAACAGGCTGTGGCCTGGACCCCATCTTAGGCCGATGACACCAGAATCTCTAGGGAGGATGGGTTGAAGGGCTGCCTGGGAAGAACTCCCAACTTCCACAACCTAACGCCCCAGCTCCCATCTTATACCCCTCTCCTCCTCGTCCTGTGCTTGGCCACGCCCCTCTCCTTTCCCCCAAAGCCCCAAGTGCAAGTTCTCCCGCCTGCTCCCGGGACAATGGCAGGTGCTGTCTGTGCTGCTGGCAGTGTTGTCTCCCCTCAAATAGCGCCCAGGCTTCTGTTGTCTCGCCACTTTGCTCTCGGAGCCCATGCTCCGTTCACAAAGACGCCTCTTCTGACTTTCCAAGGCAGCAATGGCCCCTCTGCACCGCCCACCCTGTCATTTTCAGAGCTACCCATTTTCTCTTCTCGTCTTGTGTGTGTACGTGGTGTTGTTTCTTGCACAGCATATGTTTTCCTTCACCAAAATATACTTTGTGAGGAGGGCAGCGGCCGGTGCTTGGTGAGCTTTCCTCATCCCATAACCCCAGCCCTCTCCACACCTGGCATCTTGCACAATAACTAGGTGCCGAGGGGATCGATGGGAAGGCTACCATTTATAGACCGCTTCCTGAGGTCAGGTATCTTGGTTGATTATTTTCAGAGTTTAATTCCAGGAAAGGGAAAAAAATAAATAAATAAAAATAAAGGTCGTGTCTCTTGAACAACGTGTAAGCGTGGATTTTCTTTCCAACAGGTAATTGTCTGGGCTAATTCTGGCGTCATAAATTTAGCCCCGAGCTTCCTGGGACCCGAGGTAAAAAGGGTCAGGTGAACCACAGACGCTATGTTGGTCGATGTGGCCGGTCCATTGGCCTCTTCCTCCTCCTCCTTCCTCCCGGTCTTTGATTTTTCCATGTCTATTTTCACAGCGGCTGATTACAAGCTGTCTCCGCTCCTTTTTGGAAGCAGGCAGGGTATAAATAGCTGGGGACACAAACAACGGGCCCGTGTGTGTGTCATGCCTGCTTTACAGACGTGCCATACACGTCCCGGGCAGGTGGGGCGGCTTGTCTGAGAGCACACAGCCCGGGCGAGAGTCCAGGGCCCCTGTTTGCTCTGGCCGCTCCAGGCCTGGCACGGCGTTGGCGATCCCATTAGTATCAGTCCCTTTTCTCCAAGGAAAATGGAACCGGAGAGATTCAGTAGTGGCCCAAGGTCACCCAGCAAGTTAGGGACCGAGCACCTGCCATTGTCCCGGGAGCAGGCGGGAGAACTTGCACTTGGAGCTTTGGGGGAAAGGAGAGGGGCGTGGCCAAGCACAGGACAAGGAGGAGAGGGGTATGAGATGGGATCTGGGGACTTAGGTCGCGGGGTTGGGTGTTCTTCCCAGGCAGCCCTTCAACCCATCCTCCCTAGAGATCCTGATGTCCTTCGCCTAAGGTGGGGTCCAGGCCCCAGAGGACATGGTGTGGATCGGAAGGCACCATCTCTGCCCCGGCCATGGGGAGACTGCCCCCCGATAATTCACTGCGTTCAGGGGTGAGAAACCAGCGGTGCAAAGAGGAAAATGGAGCCATTTGAGCATTACCTGCTCAGGGGTCCTAACTGCTTTCCACCCAAACTGCCACCTGATGGAAAGAGCCATCTTCTTCTACTCTTCTCTTCTCTTCTCTTCTCTTCTCTTCTCTTCTCTTCTCTTCTCTTCTCTTCTCTTCTCCTCTCTTCCTTCTCCTCCTCATTGTTGTTGTTCTTCTCCTCCTCTTCCTTGTTGTTGTTGTTGTTATTCTCCTCCTCCTCCTCCTCCTCCTCCTCCTTCTCCTCCTCCCTCCTTCTTCCTCTTCCTCTTCCTCACCAGAGGATATTTTTCCTCTGGGCTGATCTGATAGACGGACGTCCCCTTGCCCAGACCCTTTGATGGGAAAGGTCTCCCACACAGCTCCTCCAACACAGAAGAGCGAGAGGAGACCACGCAGTGACCACGGACAGGAATGGGAAGCCGGGGCCCTGGCTTTGTCAGTCACATGAAAATAGCCCCTGTCAATTACCGCACACCTGCCGGGTGCCAGGCCCTGGACTCGCCTCGCCAGGCGGGTTTTCTTATCTGGTCCACCCTCTGCAGAAGGCGTTGCCGTGTCTACTTCCCACCGTGGGAAACTGAGGCCCAGGGAACGCCAAGCACCTTCTGGAGGCGACGTGGCGGGGACAATGACGGATGGGCTGTGTCCCGAATGCCGGGGAGCCTCCTAGGGCTTCCTATCGGTCAGCTGGCTCCTCACAAAAGTCCCATGGGATCGGGCCTGTCATCCGCCCCACCGACAGGCGAAGCCTCCGAGGTGTGGAGGGAAAGGGACCCAGCCAAGGGCCCCAGCGGCCATGACAGGCCTGGAACCTGGGCCCCGCGGGCAGAGGCTCTGCGCTTCGGTCCCATGCGAGATGGAAGTTGAACAACTTGCCCCCTGGGTGTGCCACCCAGCCTCCCAACCCCGATGCCCCGTCTCTGCTGATCTGTGTCCCGTGGGGAGGGTGCCTGCCGGTCCTAAGACTCTGTAAAGAGCGGCTCAATCTGCCCGGGACCAGGTGGGTGCTGGTTGGCATGGGAAACAAGACTCTAGGGTGTCCCGGCTGGGACCACGTGGTATTGGCTACAACAAGGGGAGCAAGGTCACCGTCAGTGGGGGTGGCCCAGCCCCGAGCATCCAGCTCTGGCCGTTTGGTGGCACGGGGTTCAGCAAGAAAGGACAACACCCCAGGGTCTGCATGGCACAGGCCAAGCCAGGTCTAGCCACGAACCTGGGCCTGATGGCGCTCGGCCTCGGGTACCTGGTTTGAACAGCGGCAAGGATCTCTTAAAGCTGGGGTACTGGCTGAAGTGGGGGCGCAGAGGCTCCGCTGAGAAGCTGGTTCCTCTCCTCGTAGCGCCTGTGCCTGTGCCGAGGGCTGGGTGGGGACCTGGGAGATGGTCTGGGGGAGAGTCACAGGGCACCTGCTCCCACCTCGGGGACAGCCCCTTCCCGGGTGTAACTGGCTTGATCGTGTGCGTGTGGGGTTGAACCTCCTGTCAGAGGCCCCCCGAAATCCAGGCTTCTTCATCTCGGTTCATATCGGGAGCCACGGAGGCTGTGATGAAGACCTGCTTTCAAGAGCAGCGAAGAATAATTCATGATCCTTTATAATTAGCGCCTGGCAGTGGCAATTTGCATGCACAGCCCCTGGGGAGCTGCTTGTGTTCCGAAGGCCAAACCTGCCCCCTGCAGTCTTGAGGCTGGACTCTCAGGGCCGTTCCCGAGGGCAGCCCCAGAGGAAACTCCCAGAGTCCCCGCGGCACCAGGCGGGCCTTGTCAGAGCTTCTTTCCTCCTCCTCCTCCTCCTCCTCCTCCTCCTCCTCCTCCTCCTCCTTCCCCTCCTCCTCCTCCTCCTCCTCCTCCTCCTCCTCTTCCTCTTCCTCCTCCTCCTCCTCCTCTTCCTCTTCCTCCTCCTCCTCCTCTTCCTTCTCTTCCTCCTCCTCCTCCACTCCTCCTCCACCTCCTCCTCCACCTCCTCCTTCCTCTTCCTCACCAGAGGATATTTTTCCATTGCTTTTTTAGGGAGGGGAAGACAGAGGGAAAGACAGAGAGGAACATCGATGTGAGAGAAACACATCCACTGATTGCCTCCTGCTCGCTCCCCAGCCAGGGCCTGGCCAGGGAGGAGCCTGCAACCAAGGCACGTGCCCTTGATCAGAATCGAACCTGGGACCCGTCAGTCCACAGGCCAGCGCTCTAGCCACTGAGCCACACTGGCTAGACTCTACAAATATTCTTGACCTTGGGATCCCAAGCTGGCTTTAGCTCAAATGTACATGGGTGTACTATCACCCAACCATCACAGTCTGAATAACAGCAGAGCCGCTGTAGCCCATGTCAGGGTGCTCTGGACACACCAGTGGGGTGGGGGTGACCCTGCACCCCCAGCCCCAGGGGACAGCTACAATATCTGGAGACATTTCTGAGTATCACGTTGGAAAAAAGGTGCACTGGGAATCAAAAGGGTGGAGGCCAGGGATGTCACTCAACATCATACAATTCAGAGAGGACAGCCCTCTGCCCCCCTCCCAGCAAAAAGAAAACAAATGACTTGCCCCTCAAATGTCAATTGTGGAGACACACTGGGCTACAAAGACCTTGAGGAGGTGGATCACGTGCTGTCTGTGGGCGGGCTGTTCAAGCCATTAGACTCTTCCTCAGGCCCTTCGGTTCGAATGGCCCGTGACACTCCCCGTGTTCCCATGCTGGCGTGGCCTGCCTGCGCTGCCAGAGCAGCGAAGGATGGCTCTTGTCCCGGGCGGAGGAGGCAGAGGCTTTCGCCGTTGCTTGTAAATTGTCCTTCCTGATCGGGGACAGCAGCTGCTCGGGGGGCTTTAGCCTGAGAAGCAAGGCCTCCTGGGATGGCTGATAGATTTTTAACCTATGGCGTGTGCTCTTTAAAAAAAAAAAAAAAATATATATATATATATATATATATATATATATATAATTGATTTTTTACAGAGAGGAAGAGAAAGGGATAGAGAGTTAGAAACATTGACAAGAGAGAATCATCGGTCAGTTGCCTCTTGCACATCCCCCACTGGGGATGTGCCCGCAGTGGGGGATGTGCCCGCAACCAAGGTACATGCCCTTGACCGGAATCGAACCTGGGACCTTTCAGTCCGCAGGCCAAAGCTTTATCCACTGAGCCAAACCGGTTTCGGCTGCCTATGTTTTTATACCAATTGGCTCAGCTTTAGTCGCTGCCAGGTATTCGTCAAAAAGTCAGAAATACAATCACAGTTTAACCCGCTCTGGGTACGTATCCAGAACAATTGAAAGCAGATAGGCGAGGAGAGAGGCAGGCACCCGGGTTCACGGGGAATTATTCACTGAGCCAGAAGGACGGACAAAGCGACCCACGAGCAAGTGATGGGTGAAGGGATACATAGGAGGTGGTGTTTCCACACATGGACTGTTACAGTATTCCTTCTTCAGAAGGCAGACAGTCTGGCACATGCTACAACACGGATGCACCCTGGCCTGTCACGTCAACACAAACCCCGTGTGATTCCACTTTGATGAGGTCCCCAGACTAGAGTCACCAGACTCATAGGAACAGGTGGTCGCCGGGGGCCTTGCGGGGAGGGGAACGTAGAGCTGCTGTTGAGGGTACGAGCACGTTCTGGAGATTGGTTGCACAACCGTGTGAATAGGCTAGTCCTCACCACTGCAGAACGGTACCCTTAAACATGGTTAAAACGGTAAAAGTTATGCTACATGTATTTTACTACAATTAAAATAAAAGGTACTGGCAAGCAGGCACGGGGCACAGACTAGCAAAAAACCAGTGAATCAGTGGAAGAGACTGGGGCACAGGGAAGGGACCGAGTCCCCGAGAGAGGGGCTGGGGTCCGCGTGGCTCCGAGCAGCTCCGGGCTGCGATTGCAACCTGCAGGCCCAGGCGGGAGTGGGGGGGGGGGGGTGACTGTGCTGGAGCTGATGGAGGAGGGGGGAATCGGGGGGAGTGGGAGGGAGAGAGCTGAACCCCTGAGAGCCCTTGCGGCCCGCCCAGCCGCCCCCCTGCAAGGTGTGATTGCCCCTTACAGGAGAAGCTCCGCCAGGCGAGGACAGCGTCAGTCCCCTTCACCGTGCAGAGCCCAGAGCCGGGACCAGCGTCTTCAACATGGCAGGTGCTCAGGTCACGTTTGCACAATAGGTATGTGGGTCCTCGCCACGGCAGCCCGCGTGACCTTCCTAAAGGTCACCGCCGGATGGGCCGGTGCCCCTTTCCCGGTCCCCAGGCCTCCCGCACAAGATGCAGTGGAGATGCCGTGTGGAAGGTGCGAGGCGTTTAGCATTCTGCCCGTTAGGCACCAGCCTCATTCAAATTCCATCCCTCTCCGGCCTTCGCCGGCTCCCAGAACTGCCCTGGGCTTCCTCTCCCACCTGACTGGTGTGTGTTTTTCTTTCTCCACGAAGTTCTCAGCATCTGTAAAATGCTAAACGCCTTCCCGTCCTCTCAGGCACGGCGGAGGCCAGGCAGAGGAGGTGAGGTACTCATGGGAACAAGACCCACGCCCCCAAATCCTGCCCAACTCCACTGGAACCCGCACCACCAGAGGTGATGGTGAGAGGCAGGTGGGTGTGGCTGGCTCTCAGCCCACGGGCAGGCTGGCAGAGGCAAGCCTTTGCTGGGACCAGTGGGACAGAAGGAGGTGGGGGAGGGGATGAGGGAAGGGGGTGAGGGAAGGGGTGTGGGAGCCAGCAGAGGGGGTGCAGGGGGAACCAGGATCCCTGTGTCCTTCGGGAGCACCTTGGGGCACTGGCTCTGAGATGGGCATCGGGGGTGGGGCAGTGGATGGCACCTGGGCTGAGCAGACCCTCAGGGGAAAAGCATGCATGGCTTTGCCTACAGCAGGTGGCCCTGGCCCAAGGCTGGGTCCAGGACCTCCGTATAAAACAGTGCATCGCTAAGGAGGGCAGGGGGCTCAGTCATCTGGGGTGCAAGCTCTGAACCCAGTCAGATCCAGCTTCCAGTCTAGGCTGCCCCATCCTGCATGGCCTTGAACAGGTTCCTCAACCTGTCTGTGTCTCAGTTTCCCAGTTACAATCACACCCACCGGATTGAGTTGGTGTGAGGATTCAAGGAGACAATGCAAGGAAAGGTGTTTATTTAGCATAGGGCTGCACGCACAGAGTTCCACCCTCACAAGACATTGACTATCCTATCTAATGAAGAGGGAATATGCTAATTGACCCTCACACCGTCGCAAAGATGGCGACACCCACGGCCAATAAGGAGGAAATATGCTAATTGACTGTCACATCCTCAAATATGGTGGCACTCACAAAAACAAGATGGCGGTGCCCAATCCCCTCAGCCCTGCAGCTGCCCAGGGCCACCCGAGCTCAGATAACCAGGGCCAGCCAAGGCTTGCGCTGCCGACAGTGGCAGCAGCAGAGATGTATGGGACATCATCTACCTACCCCTAACCGCTGGGTCACCTTCCACCCCTGAGGGCTCCTGGACTGTGAGAGGGGGCAGGTCAGGATGAGGGCCCCCCCTCCCCCTCAGTGCATGAATTTTCATGCACCGGGCCTCTCATTAATAATATCAAATTTCATTATTGATGCAACAAGACATACTCTCGTAGCACTTCATTGCGAACAGGGGACATGGACACCAGTTGCTACATTAGGGCGTTGGCTATGCTCCCCTATGCTCGCTCTATGCTCCCCGTTTCATGCAGGAGGGGCTGACAGACAATGGGTGCCCATCATCTCTTCAATCCTCTCAGTCACACTGGCTGAGTGATCTAAAGACGCCCATTGCTCAGACGTGAGAGCTGAGGCTCAGGGAGGCTTGGGACTGGCATCCACCCAGTAGGCAGGGCTGGAACCCCAGGTCAGTCTGACTCAAGCTGGTATCTTTGCCAAGAGTGCCAGAGGAGGGCGGGGAGGAGAGGCCTGAGGAAGAAGGAGGACTGCCTTGTGGGGGAGTAGGGGCAGGAGCCAGCTCACCCCACCCCCTCCTCTTCAGCACACGGGCCTGGCAGCTTCGGAGAGGAGGCTACCCTGGGCTGTAGGTAGGGGAGGGGGCTGGGGTTCCGCTAGCAAGTGGAGGTGGCCTAGGCCCCCTAGGCCCCTGGGGAGTGGAGAGGCCAGGCCTTGGCAGGCCTTCTGAGCCCCAGAGCCTGCTCTCCAGTCGCCACGGGGGCACTTGATCCCAATTACAGAAAGTGGCTGGGTCAGCCGTCACCTTGCATGAACCACATGATCCGCATGCTTCAGATGGCAGCTGATTAAAACTCAGCCAGCGCGCGCCTGGCCTTGGCCTTGCGTCTGAGAGCCGAGGGGCCCTCCTGGGCCTCCGAGCTGGGCCCAAATGGGCACCATCACCCCTCGTCAGCCCTGGCACCGCTGACAAAGGGATCATGGTGGTGAACCACGGGCTCGGGGACCATATGTAGAGCCCGGGGCCATGGACGTGTCCACAGAACTGAGACATCAGGAAGTGGCCTGGTCCGAGGACACCTGCCTCCCCAGGGCCCGAGCGTGGCTAGTGCATGGCAGGGGCCTGGGCTGTGGGAGAAACACTGAGCTCAGCCACCCCCACTATTCTGAGATCTCTCCTCTTTCCACTCTATGACCCTTAGGGCTGAGCCTGCCACGGGTGCTGGGGTCCGTGGCTTTGCAACAGAGCAGGTTTCGAGGGGTTCGAGAGGCTGAACAAAACCACCCCGGCCCTGTTCGTGGCGGGAGCAGGGACACGGGGGCCCAGGGACAGCCGCCCAGGGCTCGTGCCCGGCGCCCCGCCCCAGCTCCCCCCTCCCGTGGGGAGTTCGAGTGAAGGGCTCACGGGAGGGGGCCTTCCCGCGGCCTCGCCGAGCCGGGTTTTGATTAGGGTTTATGGCCAGGCTGCATTCCACACAGCGCTTTTCCGAGGAACGACCCCAATTCTTCTGGCCCTCTCTCCTCCCCCGTCCTCTCCCTTGCTCTCTCTAAAGTCAATACGTAAACATGAGAAATAAATAAGAAAGTAGACCATCACTCACAGCTGTCAACCTTTCCCATCTCCAGGGAAGACATGGGGCCACAGAGCGTCCCCACAGGTTCACATTTTCCCGTCACCGGAGGGTCCCCTTCCCACGTGCAGTGTTTTCCGATGCAGTATTGTGTCCCAGGGGAACGTTTTCTACCACAGATCCTCCGCGTCCCTATTTTCCTAGAGCCGTGGCGGGCAAACTGAGGCTCGCGAGCCATATGTGGCTCTTTGGCCCCTGGAGTGTGGCTCTTCCACAAAACACCATGGCCTGGGCGAGTCTATTTGGAAGAAGCGGCGTTAGAAGATGTTTAAGTTAAAAAAAAAAATGTGGCTCTTAATCTTAATCGTTGTCCTGTTGGTATTTGGCTCTGCGGACGAACGAGTTTGCCCACCACAGGCCTAGAGGACTCGAAGCATCGTCTAGCCGTTTCTAGAGGAGGACTTAGTGGCGCGTATTCCTCATTGTTCTGCGTTTTACCACACTGAGAAGGTGTGGGAGACACACCCCCCCCCTCCCGTCTCTTGGCACCCAGCGTCCCAAGGAGCTTGTTTGTGTTTTGTCTTGTGTTATTTTATTTATTTATTTTTTTCAAGCCTCCCGTCTGCGTCTCCATGTTTCTCCCCCATTTCCCCACCAGGATGTGGGCTGTGCTTCCTGTTTCCTGACGGGACACGCTGCTGCGACACCCCCTCTGTCCCTGTCCTAATTGGTGCCGCTCCTCTGGACTTGGAGACCACATCACTGAGGTTGTGGGAATCGTCTGTCCGGTAAGAGCCACGGAGCCCTGCGTGAGAGCGCCTGGGGCTCGGCTGTGAGGGGAAAGGGATGGCCGAGGTGACCCCGAGGCGGAGGCTGGGGTTCCGGCCTGCTGAGGTTTCCCATGAACTTGGAGTACCTTGTTCTGGGTGCCGCGTGCTTTTAACATGTAGCCGTTTCCTGAATGGTTCGTGTGCGAGTTAATAGGATCGTTTGTACTGCGAGCACCTAGTAGGTACACAATAAATACCCCTGTGGATTCAGAGGGCGAGTTCTACCCAAACCAGAAGAAGCCAAGTGCACTACACCAGCACAGCCAAGGGTTCATTGAGCCTGACTGGGGGGGAGGGGGGAGGCTGGTGAAGGATGAAGAAAAGACAGACAAAGAGAATAAGCTGGGTTTAGATGGATCTTCTGTGCCTGGCTGAGGCCACAGAACAGATCCAGACGGCTAGCTGATGCTTTATTTTATAGTCAGGGGTAAACAAGGTCTTTTACAATGTTCTTACAAGTTTCACTTGTTTTGGCAGCACTTGCTGCCCCTCCCACAGCCCACTAGCTACCCAGGAAAGATCTGGGGAGCAGTCACAAGATCAAGCTTAGTTATGCTTAGAGGGCTGTGCCCTCAAGTTGGGACTGGTTTGCGACTTTGCCAACAGGTCAGTCTGGTTAACCCTATAACCGCGCCCTACAGTCACTGGAGGAGGGTGGGGTCAGAGAGGCGTGCCCACCTGGAGCCCAGGCCCCGCCTCTCTATGAGGCTCTGGGAACCTGGGCTCCTTAGTTCCTGCCCAAATGGCCCTCCTGCTTCTGGGCCTGTCTCTTGTTGGAGGTCACACCTGCACAGGTGAGCGCCATTCCTGGTCGCTCGGAGGTCAAGGGGTAGCTCCCGGTGAGGAGTCCGTGGACAGAGGTGGATGGCTGGGCTGGAGGGCATACACACAGCCGTGAGGAGCCCTCCCCCCGCCCCCCAGCAAGCCACGGAGTCAGGAGAGGGGAGTCAACAAGGATGGCTTCTTGCCTTTAGCTTCAGATGGCTCTGGGTGATCGCAACATCCTCATCCTTTGCGTTTGGGGTCCAACGTTTTCTAGCACGTTTCACCCTCCCAGCTCGTGTGACGGGTTAGGAAACGTGCCCCCCGACACCCAACCCGAACGTGACCCACGTGGGATGGGATCCCAGGCCGGGCACATCACCTCGCTCCTCCCTCCACGCTAATTCCAACCGATTTGAAAGGACTGGCCTCTCCCCCCATCCCTGGGAAGGGAGGGCCCGGGGTCCAGGTGGGACACGTTTCCAGCCAGCACTTCCCACAGGCCCTTCCTTCCGGGAAGCTGGCTCCCTGTGGGAGTGACACCCCGAGCAGGGCCTGCAGGGAGCCGAAATCCCGGGCAGAGGAGCCAGGCACCTGTTAGCGACAGCTCCCGGAATGCAAAGGGACACGCCATCACTCCCAATACACATCCAGCGCCCAGAGCCGGTGTCGCTGACGGCAAAGAGCAGCGCGGGCAGGGGAGGAGCGGCGACCCCCACAGCTCCGGCTGCTCCGGCTGGCAGAGGAGGGCCTGCCTCCCACATCGGCTCCAGACTCCCCGGGGGCCCCCGAGGTGCTACCCATGCCACGCCACCCTGCTGGCCCAGCGCCGCCCTGCTGGCGTCTCCCTGAGAGGCAGTGCGTCCGGAGCAGCCTTAGTCCCTCCTCCTGGGAGTGGGTAAATCTGCACTGACAGGAGCCTGCGGGCAGCACGGGGGCTCCCGGGCCTCAGTGAGAAGGGGAAGCACAGCCCAGAGGAAGGGAGCCGGGCCTTCTCCACGTCCCTGTGCCACGGGCTCCCAGCCCTTCTGGGGGCCTCGGGCTGGGCGGGCTCTGTGGCCACTGGACTGCAGTGAGGACCAACCGGACTCACCATGAACCTGTACCATTCGGACATCAGGGCCCAGTACCTCCAGCCCTCCCCACAGTAGGTCTGGGAGAACAGGAGGCCGCTCACCGGGATTCGGCTCAGAGAGGGGCGTGACTCTCCTAAAGACACACAGCACAGCCAAAACCCATTTGGCTCAGTGGATAGAGCGTCTGTCTGCGGACTGAAGGACCGGGGTTTGATTCTGATCGAGGGCATGTACCTTGGTTGTGGGCACATCCCTGGTAGGAGGTAGCTGGTCAATGTTTCTCTCTCATCGATGTTTCTAGCTCTCTATCCCTCTCCCTTCCCCTCTGTAAAAAAAAAAAAAAAGACACACAGCACATAGGGAGCTTAATGGGAACCACATCTACGCACACCCACCGCTGTGCCCGTGCCCCCACGGCCCCTGCCTCAGCCAAGACCTTCTACGAGGCCAAGCGTGGGACCGGCTCAGCTCCAGGTCCCAGCCCAGAGCGGGCCCCGCTTGGTGGGAAGAGTCGGGACGATAAGATCATGTTCCCTTTTCCCAACGGGAAGCAAAGAGGCTCCAGAAGCAACGAGCATTCGAACCCATGTCCTGCGGCCTCTACATGTCACACCCCAGAGATTCCTCTCTGGTCCAGAGGCCTCAGGCCACAGGGTCACGCCCTCCCTCGCCTGGGCACTGCACACACACACACACACACCCGGGACCTTTGAAGGCGGCTATAAGTGGCTCCCGCCGGCGTGTGGGCCTGTCTGGGTGGGTGCGTCAGTGGCTTTGGTGACGAACGGGATGGCAGCCTCTATGTTTAGAAAGGTGTCGGCCCCAGCCGGCCGGTCTCGGCGGTCACTAGGAGGTAATCACGAGTGTGTCCAAAACCCCAGGCTGACCTTTCTGCACGCAGACATGGGGCCACAGCGTCACCAGGAGAGACGGCCGTGGCTATGCTGGCAGGCTGCGGGGGGGAGGGGGGGGGGTGTGTGTGCCATCCTTTGTCTGAACAGACGGGGGCCCCAGGCCGAGAGCAGATGCTGGGAAACGGGTTGTCATCTCTCCCCCCTTCTGCCTACACACAGCAAGAGCTGGTCACGCCACACGTGCTCACACGTGTGTACGGCACACACACGTGTACACAGCTGCAACACACTCACAGATGTACATTCACACACGGCTATATTCTAGATAGCCCTTAGCATTTCCCATGTTTAATTACATTTTTCAGGTGTTTATATAGTCTAAAGTATTTTAAAAGCTATCACATAAACAATATTACAGGAAATGTTTAAAATCAAAAGACACAAATGTCAAGGTACATTTCCCAACTGAAACTCACCCGGAGATCATGGCTACATTTCTTGGGGTGCTGTCAAATTATTATTATTTTTAACTTGTGTGTGTGTGTGTGTGTGTGTCTGAATAAAATTCCCCCCACATGCCTTCGTTAAAGTGAAGTGTATTTTGACATTGCAAAGGGGGTGGTTGATAAGAAATAAAATTGTTGCCCCGACCAGTTTGACTAAAGCACCAGCTGGGAATTGGAGGGCCCTGAAGGGCCCTGGGTTCGATTCCGGTCAAGGGCGCATGCTTGGGCTGCAGTGGGGGGCGTGCAGGAGGCAGCCAATCGACAATTCTCCCGCATCATGGATGTTTCTATCTCTCCCTTTCCCACCCTCTCTGAAATCAATAAAGATTATATGTCTAAACAAATAAGTAAAGTAAAATTGTTATTGTTTCAAACTATTTTCGAGGGCGAACAGGACGTGCTTCCTACAATGCAGAAGCAACAAATACTTCGTTACTAAAGGGCATTTCCGTTGCATCCAGCATCTTATGAATCGACCCCCTCCCACCCCCAGCATGGCGAAGACGGGATCCTACAGTCTTCCGGCCTTTTCCGTCTCCCATGAGGACTCGGGGGGCGGAGGGGACGGAGAGCTGGAGGATGAGGGATCCGCCTAGAGAGAGGCTTGGAAGCGAGAGGGACAGCGATCAGGGAAGGTCTGTGTGTCCACGCACAGAGGCCACCGGAGAGACAGAGGAAATGCCATTCTCACGCCATGTTTTAAAACACATCGGACTTCAGCGAAAACCCCCGGTGAACACGGCATTCGCCTTTTAAAGACAGGCTCTGCCCCGCGATGGTGTGACTGACGTCACCGTTCTCACGCCAGCCTGCGGGGCCCTGTCTGGATGTAAGGTTTTCATAGTCATGGATTTATTTATTTATTTATTTATTTAAATTTTATTTTTTTAAAAAATATATTTTATTGATTTTTTTTTACAGAGAGGAAGGGAGAGAGATAGAGAGCTAGAAACATCGATGAGAGAGAAACATAGACCAGCTGCCTCCTGCACACCCCCTACCGGAGATGTGCCCACAACCAACGTACATGCCCCTGACCGGAATTGAACCTGGGACCTTTCAGTCCGCAGACCAACCACTGAGCCAAACTGGTTTCGGCATGGGTTTATTTATTGATGTATGTGCTTTACTTTTTATTTTATTATTTTTTTAAAAAAATATATTTTATTGATTTTCCACAGAGAGAAAGGGAGAGGGGTAGAGAGCTAGAAACATCGGTGAGAGAGAAACATCGACCAGCTGCCTCCTGTACATCCCCTACTGGGGATGTGCCCACAACCAAGGTACATGCCCTTGACCGGAATGGAACCCGGGACCTTTCAGCCTGCAGACCGACGCTCTATCCACTGAGCCAAACCGGTTTTGGCTGTATTTTACTTTTTAAAGAAATAGGGCATTACAATATTTACCTTGATGACTATTTGGGCGCACTCTGAAACCTTGCACCTGAGGTGCGTGCCTTGCTTTTTTCAACCTGGGATGGTGGTGGCTGAAGCCCAGCAGAGAAGCTGCTAAGCCGTCTGACTCTCAGCAGTGCCCTGGTTTGTCTGACAAATGGTAGGGTTACCCCCCACAGCCCTCACGGGGACCTGGGCCCTTGGCATCCGCAGGAGACACTGCCACTCCACAGGGGAGATGTGGACATCCCTTCCTCCTCAGACGCCAGGGCTCCTCCCCACACCCCTGCCCACAGTCCCCCGCCACACCCCCAGGATGCGGGATGCAGGATGCGGGGAGCAGGGTGATGGAGAGAGGTGGCCTCAGGCCGGGCATTGCTATTTCAGGGCAGACGATGGCTCCCTCCCCCAGCCCAAAAGAATTCCTCAGCCTCTCATTAGCGGTTGTGTTTGTGGATAATGGCTATAACGAGGCAGCAATAAAAATCCCCAGCGTGCTGCCTGCCCAGCCTGCCTTGCAGTGCCGGGCAGGCCTGCCAGCCAGGCTGAGGGCTGAGGGCCTAATGACTCTGATGGAGGCCCGGGGCCGGCGCTGGGCATTGGTATTCCAGCTGGATTATTTAATCGCCATTAGTTAAAAACGGCCGGGCCACCGGCCAGCAGCCCGGGAAAATAAGTGGTGACAGGTGAGAGAAACACAGCCTCCCCGCGGCCTCCGCAGCCGCTCCAAAGCCCGCGGCCCTGCCAGGCGATGGAGGCCAAACAGACCCGGTGTCCGGGAAGTGGCCTGGCCAGCGCTGCCGGGCACACGGGAAGGCGGACGGGCAGGGGATGGGGCCGGGCGGGGCTGGCCAGCCCAGGCCCGCGATGGCCCCTGTAATTAGGCCACATACCTTTTCTGTCAGGCCCTGTGCCTTCCCTTTTGGGAGCTGGGAGGACCGGAGGCCAGCGGGCCTGAGCCAGGGCTGGCCTCCTCAGCCCACTGACCCCCACCGGCATCGGGGGCTGGTCCCTGGAGGGAGCAAGCAGTGTGTGTGTGTGTGTGTGTGTGTGTACGGTGTGTGAATGTGCTGTGTGTGTGCAGGCACATGAATGTGTGTTTATGTGATGTGTGGATGCGGTGTGTGTACCTGTGTGTGTGTGATGTGTGTATGTGATATGCGTATATGGGGGATGTGATGTGTCTGGTATACATATGTGTGCACACGGGTATGTGATGTGATATGTGTATGTGGTGTGTGTATGTGTGTGCATGTATGTATATGATGTGTGGGTATAGTGTGTGCGCATGTGCATGTGTGTGGTGTGTGTATATGCTGTGTGTGTGATATGTGTCTGGTATACACTTGTGTGCGCATGGGCATGCAATGTGATATGTGTGATGTATGTATGTGGTCTGTGCGTGTGTGTGCATATATGTATATGGTGTGCATGTGCATGTGTGTGGTGTGTGTATATAGTATGTGTGTCGCGCACGCGCGTGTGTGTCGTGTGTGTGTGATGTGTCTGGTGGGTATGTGATGTGTGTGTGATGTGTGTCATGTACATATGTGGTATGCATGCATGTGGGGGGTCCCTCCCTCTGCACCTCCCTTCCTCTTCCTCCCCGCACTGGGACTCTCACCCAGGAAGGCGCTACCGCTTCCCAGGTCCACTGGGGCCTTGAAGCAGCCTCGCCTCCAGCTACATGTCCCCTTCAGTGTCTAGAACCCCAGCTCAGGGCTGAGGGGGCTGGCTGTTCGGGTGGGGTCTGCAATCAGGGGGGCGCAGGGAAGGAGCCCTCCCCCTCTGAGGGCAAAGGGCAGGTCCAGGCCCCATTGACCCCTCTCCTCCCCGGGGAAGGCTCCATCCAGGCCCCCCAGCGCTCAGCTCCTCAGAGCGGCCAGCGGACCCAGCCAAAGGCCGCGGTTTCCGTAGTTAAGCATTGGACAGCCGCCCTCACGCCTGCTCCTCATGTGACCGACAGCTTCGACCACTCCTGGTTATAATGCTTCTCATTAAGTCAACTCATTTCTTAAACTTACTTTTAAAAGAAACCTCTGATCGCTACCAGAAATGGAAAAATCAATGCCGCTTGGCATGGATAGCAGACCGTGATAAAGAAGGCGCACCGTGGACATAGGAAGCCGTCTCAAAAAACTCAAGCTCGCTCCTTGGCTGTTCCGGGTCCAAGTTCAAGGCCGAGCTCTCTCTTTGTCGGGTGGAAACTCTAAGAAACGTCAGGGCAGTGTGGAGACACTGCAGCACCAAGGTCTTAACTTCTGACGTCAGCCAGAAACGGAGGCCCATCGCCGCTCACTGCGTGGGGCAGGATCTACTGTCACGGGCAGGGGCCACCCAGCCACCGCTACGCCCACAGGTGGCACGGGTGAGCGGTGACACCCCTGGGCTTTGAACTCAGGCCGCCGAGCCACCCTGGGGAGCCCCCCGGGCTCTCAAGCTTGGCTTCCCCTCCCAAGAGTGGGGGCCACCCTCCCCAGACAGCTCTGAAGGAGAGGAGCTTGTTTTGCAAAACCAGACGCTGCCCTTCCGTCACGCTCACATGAAAAGCCGCCTCTGAGCCCAGGGACAGACACCGCATTCTCCGAGCGACGGCGGGCCGAGGTGGCCAGAATCGCCCCATTTCACATTCCTCCGAGCCACCCGGTGGAGCGGCCGGAGCGTGGCCATCATTCAGGATTCAGGACTCGGGTTTCATGAAACAACATCAGAAATGCCTCTGGAACCGCCCGGCTCCCCCGCGGCCCCGGGAGGGAGCGAGGATGCAACCCAAGCTGCGGGCTGCCGGCCTGCTCCTGCCCGAGCCGGGGGCCAGGCTGGCGGCCCAGACAAGCCTGGGCTCTGTCGGCGCTGAGGCCCAGGGCCCATTGCCCGCACGGGCACTGCCTCACTGCCCGCCACAGGGACTGGGAGGCAGGTTTATAAATACGCACCCCGCCGGCCTCTCTCCTTCCCCCTGGGACCAGCGTTTCTGTGGCCACGGGGACAGGAACCCATCTGGCTGCACGGTGCCACTGACGGTGGCCAGAGCTGCCCACGTGCCGAGGGAGGGACGGCGGGGACGGCTGTGGGCTCTGTGCCCTGGTGGTGGCTTCCTTCGTGCCCCAGGTCTGTCTGGGACCATCACGGCCCGGCCCCTCCATCCAGCCTGAAGGCTGTTGCTCTGAAGTCCAGCTCTGGAGTTCTTAAAGCCCACCGGTTCCCCTTGAGCCCCAAAGTAAGCCCTAGAAGTTCCGGGTCATGAACCGAAGGTACATTCGGGGCGAAGGTGCCACTCCTAGGTCCCCCACACCGTGAGCGTTGGCTGCTAAGGGCTCACAGCTGTCCCTGTCTTCAGAGATCGCCTACTGCCGACATGCTGGGAAAATCCATTTCTCCTCCCGCCCGTGGGTCGCTGGGTGGGAAGCCCTGTCTTGCTTCTGTTTCAAGGAGTCCAGCCTAAGACTAGATAGACACATGGATAGAGAGAGAGAGAGAGGAAGGAAGGAGGGCAGGAGGGAGGGAGGAAGGAGGGAGAGAGGAAAGAAGGAAGGAATGAAGGAAGGAGGAAGGAAGGAAGGAAGGAAGGGAGGGAGGAAATTTAGAGGAGCAGAAGTAGGTAAGTTAACAGGTTGGTAATGAATGTTTTTTTAGATTGAAGAATTTGTCTTTCAATTGTGTGTCATGAACCTTTATGGAGCATACAGTCATTAGTTGGCACGTACATGCTAAAATCATCCATTCCATACTTACACACACAACACCATACACGGGCATACACATTTACACAGTCATATGCCCTGCACATTTCCACTTACACAGGTCCATGCCACATGTCCGTGTACATGTAAAGCTTAGCATGTAACCGCATACCATATATCTGCAAACTCTGCCATTTTGTATATATTTGTTTGGACCCTAGATTCATCCACACCCAGACACGCCTTATACACGATATACATACATAAAATCTCATGACGTGAATGCACTCAAGGTCACGAGCCACACCTATGTAGATACAGGCAGACGTCCTTTTATTGCACGTCACAGATACTGCGTTTTTAATGAGCTGAGTCAAGGCCCTCCACCAGCCAAGAAATTGTGATTCAAAGAGGGCTCAGTGGATGGTTAGCATTTTTTTTAGCCATAAAATGGTCTTTGATTTTTTTTTTAATTTTTAAAATTGTTATTGAATGTGTTGGGGTGACATCCTATCTAATAAAGATGGAATATGCAAATTGACCGTAACTCCGAGACAAAAGTTGGTGCCCACAACCAATAAGAAGGGATTATGCAAATTGACACAACAAGGCGAGAGGCAGAATGCGTCTCAGGGCCGGAGCGAAGGCAGTGCTGGCAGCCAGGGGAAGGAAGGCCTATTCTTGCACGAATCTCCATGTGCTGGGCCTCTCGTTGGTTAATAAAACTATATAGGTTTCACGTGCACACTTCTATAAGGCATCCTCTGCAATCTGTATCGTGTGTTCACTACTCCAAGTAACGTCTCCTCCCATCACCATTTATCCTCCCTTATCATGAAGGCATGTATGTTGTTGTTGAGCCATAATGCTACTGCTCCCTTAATAGACTGCCGTAGAGTGTAAACATAACTGTTGTATGCACTGGGCAGGGGGAATGCATGTAACTCCCTTTATTGCGACACTGGCTTCATTGGGGCGGGCAGGCAGGCGGGCGGGCACCGAGCCCGCGGCATCTCCGAGGCAGGCCCGTGTGCGCTGCGCTACTTCCTCTCTGCGTACCCATCTGTAGTCACGCGTCATCTTCACTTACACCGCCGCGCGTACATGCCCTGATTCCCAGATAACGCGGGAGCTTATTTCCTTAACAAGAAGCGCACAATTGATTAATTTTTCTCCCCCCGAGTTCCCCCCGCGTCAGCTGGGAGGAGAGCGTTGTTGTGTTTGTGTATCGGGCCCATTAGCCGAGATAAACTGTTGGCCTCCCGTAATGATTAATGGCGGAATAGTGCAATTGTTGCAGAAATAAGTCATGCGGCGAAGGAGAGAACTGAAGATTATATCTAACGCCGGGGGATGGCTTATTAATCTCACTTCAGGAGGAATTCCTGAGTAAATCAGTCTCCTTTATTAATGATATTTCACTCGGCTCTGCGAGACAGCTTTTATTCAGCCAGAAGGGCAATTATCTATTTAGGCCAGGAAACAATATTAGTCACTGCTCCAGCTCCAGGGCAAGGAGAGCAGCCAGGAGGAGGAGGAGGAGGAGGAGGAGGAGGAGGAGGAGGAGGAGGAGGAGGAGGAGGAAAGAAAGCACAGCAGAGGGTTCCTGCCCTTGCCTATGGGTGCCAGGCTCCCTTAAGCCTCCAAGCAGGTGCCTCCCTGTGTGTGTGTGTGTGTGTGTGTGTGTGTGTATGTGTGTGTTTAGGATGAGGGGACCTGGGGACAGCTGTATTTCTTCTCTGCTTGAAATAGCCAACGTGGACTCATTCATTCATGTGAGCACCTACTAGGTGCAAGGCCTTTGCCAGGGTACCGAGGGCCTGCTGGAGTGAAGACAGGATGGCCCTCACCCTCAGTCCTGGGGTCATTTCTGCTTTGAAACCTTGCTTTCCTCTAACCCTTCTTTTCATCCGTTCTGGGGATTAAGTAGCAGGCCGTGATGGAAAAAGGGGGATATTTTCTAGGTCAAAACCACCATTTTCCCCTGAGTTGCTTATGGTCCACCCCAGGGAGGAGGGTACATAGGTAACAGCAAGAAGCATGCATGGGAGGAGCCGGTGTGGCTGGCTCACCAGGAATAGCAACCAAATCTTGGACACTCTCAGAGGGCACTTAGTAATTCCGCCCATGGCTTGCCCTAGTCGTTTGTTCATTTAGTAGGCATCGATGGAGCGCCACTGTATACTATCCCCGGTGCTAGACTCTGGAGCATCAGCAATGAGTAAGACCTGGTTCTGCTGGTGCAGGGCAGGCCCAATGTGTGTGTGCGCGTGTGTGTGTGTGTGTGTGTGTGTGTGTGTGGTGTGTGTAGCAGGTGGGAGGCATTAGAGAAAATGTGCTTCACCAGAAAGCGCTGTGTTTGACAGCAGCCATATCTGGCTTCCAGCTGGCCGAGTCCCTGATCAGCTCTGGGTCCTGGCAGGTGTCCCCTCGTCTCCCGGAGCTTTGGTTTTCTCATCCAGACAATGGTGCTGGTGATGGCAACGTCCTCTGAGGTTTCATGCCAACACCCCATTATCCTCATGAGTTTTTCTACGCGACCCAATACACAGAGATGCCAATGAACAGAAGCTGTGACAGAGGCACCTGCTGCTGAGTCTCCGTACTGAGAGGCAACCCAATCCTATAGAATAAAAGCCTAATATGCAAACTGACCAAAGGGCAGAACGATTGGTAGAACGACCGGTCACTATGATGCGCACTGACCACCAGGGGGCAGACGCTCAATGCAGGGGCTGCCCTCCAACCTGTAGGTCCCAGGCCAGCCAAACTGGGTGCCAGCAGGGCCCCCTGATTGCCACACTGGTCACCCCACAGAAGGAGGCTACCGGTGGTGGTGGTGGTGAGGGGCAGGGCAGCGAGTGGGTGGCACCAGCCTAGCCAAGGCAGGTGCCCCCCAATTACCCTGCCAATTGCCCCACAAATCAGCCCTGATCACCAGCCAGGTCTAGGGACCCTACTCATACACGAATTTCATGCTCTGGGCCTTTAGTAGAGTCATAATCTCGCTCGCCGTTTCTGAGCGCTCCCCCTAAACCAGGCCCGGGATCCTCTCTCCGGATGAGCCAGATCCTGGAACCCGTGAGCTGGGGAATCATTCTGGATTGAGGACTGAGTGGCCCAGACAGGAACGTGCATTTCACCTTTGGGGAAAGGTACGGGGGAGACCCCGGGGATCATCTCCCCTCGATGCCCCAAGAGTGGACTGCCAACCAGCAGCGCTGGAAATGCTACAGAATCTCGCTTGCCCCCAGCCTCGGGGTCCCCACCTCCTGGCCAGCAGGGGTGGAGAGGCCAGCGCGGTGCAGACGGTGGCTCCTAAGGCGGGGGTGGGAGTGAGCCTGGGCCCAGCCCCTCGTGCAGGGCCGGCTGGGCAGCTGGTGGGCAGCAAGGCCGAGGCCGGCCTGTCTCCCCCAGCTCCGACCGCCCCGGCCCTCCCCATCCGTCATTAAACGCGTCTCTGGAAGAGGAGCCTGTACAGTATGTCATAAAATCTCTCTGAACTACCTATATTTACTCCTGAAAGTGAATTCTTTATAAGACCCAGGATATCAAAGCGGCCAGGGATCAAAGTCGTTTTAATAAGCCAGCCGAGCGCGCCTGCCCGGCCGGCTGGCCTCCTCCTGCCGCTGCCTCCGAAGGCACTTAGGACGCCCCTGGGGCCGCGTTGTCACTCTGATTGCTCCCTGCACACACCTTCGGGGGAGCAGACACGCCGCCCCCTCGCTCCCCGGGCCCTGCCCACCTGCCCCTGCACCCGCCTTGGGTTTTATGTGCCTGGAAGTGTCACTGTAAGTAACCAGCCACGGAGAGCGGTACGGTTAACTCTGTGCAGTATTAAAGATTGGAGCAAAGTCAGGAAAGTGGTTCCCTTGGGGTCAGTGACGGAAGGCGGGACCTCGAAGTGTGTGCTGGTCACCTGCTCTTGATCTGGGGGCCGGTTCCACAGCGTGCGCCCTTTAAGAAAACCCACCAGGCTGGATAAGTCAGATGCGTGCACGTTCCTGTATGTGTGCTAGGCCTCGATGAAACGTTTTTAAAAATCACAGCGGTTCACATACACGCTGCTCGCCCAGGTTCTTGGGAGATCTGGCCGCCACGGTGACAGAGGTGGCCACCAGCCCATCCCTCTCCCACCCTGACACTACCCCGCATCTACACCCTGGCCTGTGTACTAACAGGGAAACCGAGGCCCATGGGGAGGGAGGGAGTTGAAACCAGACCCATCTGTAACCATTGGTCAAGACTTGTTTCCTTATGTCAAGTGTTGGCAAAGTATGGGTGATGGGCCAAATTCACCTGGCCGCTCCATGCCTGCATATGCAAATTAACCCACCATCTTTGTCAGGTTAGTTTGCATACTCACTTCCTGATTGGCTGTGTGCGTAGCGGATATATGGTTAATTTACATATTTGTCTATTATTAGGTAAGATTGGACTGCCTCTCAGTGCAGAGGCTCAGCATCAGGTGCCTCTGTCTGCTGTTTGGTCAATAAAGTTTTATCAGAAGCACTACACCCATTCACTTAGGTGTTGCCTGTGGTGATTTTTGTGCTTCATGGTTTTGTGCGGAGCCATGGAGGCAGAGCCTGCGTGTGGCTCACACAGCCCTGAATAGTCCCGATTGGACCTTGACAGAGAACATTGGCTGACCCCCGCCTTACACCATAATGTCACCCTGTCCCAGCAGCAGCTAAAGCCAGAGTGCTGTCATCCCGTGGCCCTCAAGGTCATCATTCGTCCAGGAGGCTACTCAGTGACCCCCGCTGGACACTGCGCTGGGCCCAGGGTGGGATCTGGAAGTGGGGGTCACGCTCCGCCTCTCCAGGTGGGAGCCGGGACATGCGGGGTGGTGAGGGAGCGGGCTGCTTGGCCACTGCCCGGCATGCGGCCTGGGAAAGGGTGTTGACCTCTGTGGACCTCCGTGAGGCTCACCGGCTACCCCCCAGTTACCGAGCAAAAGCCTGAGAGGTCATGTGACTGAAAGCTCTCTCCTGCAGCGAAAGGCCACCTGTGTGCAGGCCACACCCCAATTCCAGGCCCTGCACACGTGTCCACCTCAGTGAAAGTTTTAAAGTCACAGCAGTACATCTACACCCTGCCCTTCGAAGGCCCTGCTTAGAGGTCACCCTTCTGCTGTGACTGCTGCACCCACTGCTGCACCCACTGCTGCACCCACCCGGAAGCTCACCGCCCACCCGGGTGCCACGGGGAGGAGCTCTGGCCCAGACAGAGAGCTCATTCCTGGACGGGGGGTCATCTCTGCGTCCCCGTGGCTGACAGGGCCTGGACCACGATGCCCACTTAATGGGTGAATGTGCCAAATTCACAAAGTGTGGTCTCTTTTCTGGGCCTCCCGACAGCTCTGGCATGGGGGGCGGGGCGGGGAGGTGTGGTGCAATGGGCTGGGCTGGGGACCATTTTTCCCAGGCTCTTCTGCCTGCCATGGGGCTTGGGACAGAGCGCCAGAAACCTTCCCCAAAGTCCTCTTCCCCCCACTCCCTGGGCCTGGGCATGGAGGGCGGTGGGCACAGCCTCATTCCTAAGCCCCAGAGAGGGCGGGCAAAGAAGCCCCGGCAGGTGGGGGTCAGAACCCCTTCTTGTAGCAAGAAGGCAGGAGGGGGAAGGACAGACTGGAGGCCCGGGAGCCCCGCCCAGGAGGCAGGGGGTGTAATAGCTGTGTGGTCCCTTTGGGGCCCGTTACCTCTATTAGCTTCTTGAGACACACCCCCCCCACACACACATACCTGGGACAGAGAAACTCATCACACCTCGTTTTCAAGGACAAAGACACGGAGGGCCAGAAGGTAAGTAATGTTCTCAAGTCACACAGTTAGCAAGTGGGAGGGCCAGGATCGGGCTCCAGAGCCTGGATGCAGCCCTCCCCAAACACACACACACACACACAAACACACACACACACGCACACACAGTAATTGGTCCACCAGGACACAAAAGTCAGGGGTACGGCCAAGGCACTCATATACAGAGTGAAGGGAAAGGAGAGAGTTAGAAACATCAATCAGCTGCCTCCTGCACACCCCCCACTGGAGATGTGCCTGCAACCAAGGCACATGCCCTTGACCGTAATCGAACCTGGGACCCTTGAGTCCGCAGGCCGACGCCCTATCCACTGAGCCACACCGGTTAGGGCAGGGGGAAAAGCCACATTCCAGCGGTGGCCCAGGTGCCCAGGCTCAAGGAGGGAGGCACCGATGGGAGAACAGGGAAACAAAACACTGAGTTTTCAACCTGAATACTCACCCACCCCTACCTCCCTCCTCCACCCCCCACCCTTGTCCCCAGCCTCCAGCCCCCAGGCCCCGCCAAGCAGTGATAGCTGGTCCCCAGGGAGAACTCGGACAATGAGCAGAGGAGACCAAGGAGGCAGGAGCTCCAGAGGGCGCATTATTTTCTTAGGTCTCACTGGATTCTCGTAAATTCTTGAGGAGCAGGGTCAGCTAGGGGTCACGATGCCCACTTAGCGAAGGAGGAAACTGAGGCTCCTGCAGGGACTGTGAGCCGCCCGAGGGCACCAGCGTGGTGGAGGCCAAGCCTGGGCTGGATGCCGGCCGGCTGGAGCCGTCCCTTCCCTCGAGTCAGAAATCATTCCTCATGCTTTCCTGCTCAGTCGGTGGTCGGCAAACCCATGGGTCCACCGAGCCAAACATCAATAGGATAACCGTTGACATGTCTTCGGAGAGCCACATTTTTTAAACGTAAACTTCCTCTAACGCGCACGTCTTCAACACAGACTCGCCCAGGCCGTGGCATCTTGTGGAAGAGCCAGCCTCAAGGGGCCAAAGAGCCGCCTGTGGCTCTCGAGCCGCAGTTCGCTGATCACGGTGCCAAGCGGGTGGATCCCCTTTTAGCCCCGTCTAGATCAAAGTGCTGATTTTTCCTGGCTAGGCTTTTTTTTTTTTAAAAAAAAACAATGACTTTTGGGTTTTCAAAAGAAAATGCTCTGATAACTGAGACATCAATAGCTCATGTAAAACTGGGGAAATTGCCCTGTTAACTTTTCACAGGCCTCTTCCAGCGCTTACCGCCCCTCCCTGGGCCCTGGGGCAGAGCCTGGGCACCTCTGAGACCTCTGCTCTTCCCACGGCTCACCCCCAGCCCCCCAAGTGCCTCAGCAGGAGCAGGGTCTGTTGACCTGGGGAGGCGGAAGCTGGCGTGGTCACACCCCCCCCCCCTTTTCTCGGGGCAGCAGAGGGGACCTCCTGCCTGAGGTCTGGAAGGCGGCAGGCTGAAGGTGCCGGAGCCAGCTCCTACCTGGACCATAGGAATGCAGGATGGAGAGGCACCCGCCGTAGACACAGGCCAACACGTCTGCTCCTCCCTCTCTGCTGAAATTTCTCTGCCGTGCCCACCCCCAACCCCCCACCCCGCAACATGGGACAAATTGTAAAACATGATAAATGGGGGCTTTGTGTGTGTGTCTTGTTTGAAACCAATATGATCTCAATTCTTCCGTGAGCTTTGAAAGCCCCGTGCAGGAATTCCCCCCTCTCGCTGTAAAGACCCTGCGTCCGGGGCCGTATGGCATGCGATCCGTAATAAACTTCAAAAGAACACCTTTGACATTTTAGATAACTTGCAAATGATGATGCGGAGAGATCTTTTGCCACTACAAAGGGAGAACAAAAGAACCGACATGAAAGAGAAATCAATAAACATATGGCAATTAATAAAACATTTTCTATGAATACCCTACAAAGGGTTTTACAACGGTATAAAAACCCAACAGTTGTTTCAATGTGGACTTAAGAAGTCTCAGCTGGCGCATTAAGACGTCCGCGCCGAGCGGCACTCGGGAAGGCACAGAGACCCCGGGGGCCCGGGCCCGGACTTGTAAATCCATCAGAGGCCGCGGTGCGGACCCGATGGGGTGACCGCCTGGAACAAGGACCCCAGGAGTCAGGCGACGTGCTCGGTTTTAGGGACTGAACGCAGGAAGTGGGGGTGGAGGCACGTGTCTTTCCCGCTGGTGGGCACCTCTGGGGAAGAAACCCATTTGGGAGTCGGGCTGGGGTTCTCCCCCAACCTCATCAGCCAAGCCAAGCCCCAGGCGTGTTCTCAGAGAGGGGTTCTGTGGCAGAGCCTGGAGCCCTCCAGCTTCCCGCTGCCAACCTCCGCCATCCCCCACAGGGTGCCCCGCCCGAGGCCAGGTCTGGGATTTAACGATCGGGAAGGCATTAGCGTTATTATTAATCACACCAATTATAATCATATGAACACTAGAGGCACTGTGCACAAATTCGTGCACCAGTGGGGTCCCTCAGCTTGGGATCAGGCCGAAACTGGCTCTCTGACATCCTCCAAGCGGTCCTGGATTATGAGAGGGCAAGGCCAGGCCGAGGGACTCCACCGGTGCACAATTGGGGCCGGGAGGGACATGAGAGGTTGGCCAGCAGGGGTGGGACCACGGGAGGGCTCCAGGGCATGTCCGGCCCATCTCGCTCAGTCCCGATTGGCCGGAACTCAGCAGCAAGCTAACCTACTGGTTTGAGCATCTGCCCCTTGGTGGTCAGTACACATCCTAGCAACTGGTCAACTTGGTCAACTGCCCCCTGGTGGTCAGTGCATGTCATAGTGAGCAGTTGAGTGGCCTTAGCATATCATTAGCATATTATGCTTTGATTGGTTGAACGGACGACACTTAGCATATGAGGCTTTTATTATGTAGGATATTATGCAATATAGTATGTATTAATATGCTATTAACAATCATGTTAAGAATACGTATTCATTAGTATGGTTAATAATCCAGTCAGGCCTGGGCACTGACCAACCAGAGTGGACTCAGCTGCACAGACCCACGGGTTGGAAGCTCTACTGAGCTCTCCGCTGAATTCTCAGCTGCAACTTCAAACCCCAGGTCCTGTGTTTGACTCCTGCCTCTGATACTGGAGCTTGCTGAGGGGCTTTGGGGGCTCCCTTCAGCCTCAGTTTGCCCTTCTGTACAATGGGAGCAGTGCCATCTGCCCATCCCCACTCCCTTTGGATCCGGACAGATTGACTAAATGCTTTTTGCTAGATCAGGGACTCAGCTACTGATCTTTAAGTAGCTTTCCCTACCACCCCCATAGGACAGTAACCGCTTGGTCAGAGGAAGCCTGGACTAAGGCCACAGGGCCCCCCGAAAGGGCCTCTCCTTCTCGGGGTGCCTTACCCCCACCCTGGCGCCATCAAGCAGGAGGGAGGCCTGGCCTCAAGGCAATCAAATAAATCAGAGACCTCAGTCAGGAGGGCCGGCCCCCAACATCATTCAGACTCAGACCCAACCTCACGCGTGCCAAAGCGTCTCTCACCCTCAGAGTTCACCAGGAGCGCTGCCAACCAACCTTCCCTAGCTAACTCGGCAGATTGGCCAATAGTATCTGCTTCGTCTCCAAATGTCCCATCCGGCACGTCGCTCTCAGGGCGCCCACACTTGTGTGCGCCATGGTAGAACCGGGCAAATTCCTCCCAACTTAGTTTATTTTTAATTCCCCACCTTGGTTACAGACTAGTTCTATGACTGTTCACGTAATTACCCGATTCCATAAAATAGGACACAAACTAATGAAGTGGGAGTGCGAAACCAAGGAAGTGAATGCTGTGGAAGGTCTCAGTCAAGACAACTCTCTTGCCCTAAACGGTGTGGCTCAGTGGATAGAGCGTCTGCCTGAGGACTGGAGGGTCCCAGGTTCAATTCCGGTCAAGGGCATGTCCCTTGGTTGCAAGCACATCCCCAGTAGGGGGTGTGCAGGAGGCAGCTGATCAATGTTTCTCTCTCATGGATGTTTCTAACTTTCTATCCCTCTCCCTTCCTCCCTGTAAAAATCAATAAAATATATTTAAAAAATAAAAATAAAATGGTGGCCATTCGTCATGTAGCAATAGAAAACGAAGGCAGCGCTCCCCCCCCCCATACCCCCAAGAACCCCCAAATACAGCAGAGCTTTCTCGCTGGCCTGCCTGCGGGAAGGAACGCTCTGACCTTGGCGGACAGGGAGCTGACCTTGTGAGGAGAGACTCACTCAAGGTGACCTCTCAATTCCGAGGGACGTCTTGCTTTCCTTCCAGGTAAATTAGCTTTCCGTACGAAACCCGGTTTAAGTAAATGATTAGGAAGGCAGGCCTCCCGCCGCCGCCTCCCCACTCCCGGGGAAGGGCCCCTGCCTCCGCTCCCGTCTCTGAATTAAACATCAATAAAGTGGCCATCATTAGCGCGCCTTCCGATGGAGCTTCTCTAAATTTCATGCCCTGTCAGATCCCCCTCTGCCTAATAAGTTTACTTTTTCCGAGGGGCCCAGGTTCCTTCCCCCCACCACCACCACCACACCCCCCTGCTCCCACACACAGGCAGCTTCTAATTGCCAGGCTCAGCCCCCGGGCCCGGCTTTTAAAAATAAAAGTGCTGGCAAAGGAACCACTTGCAGCCATTTACTAGCTGCTCTGGGTGTCTTCTTCACTGTGGATGGCAGGTGGTCTCTGCCGCTTCCACCAGGCTGAGCGGCGAGGGCCGAGGCCCGCTTCGGTTTGCTCCGTTCTTCCCGGGCCCTCGCGTGAGGCCTGGCAGGGCAGAGGCGCGCCGGCCATGTTTGCAGAAGGAAGGCAGGGAGGAGGGAAACAGCCGAAGGGAGGAAGGAGGGGAATGGGAGAGAAGAGAAGCAGAGAGAAGGGAGGCAGGGACGAGGGGGGCAGGAGGAGGGAAGCGGGGGGTACAGCTCCTCTGGTCTCACACCACGTGGCCTGTGTGCCGGCCACGCAGCCAGTTCCCACCAGAGGCCCTGCAGACCATCCTGGCCTGTCTCCCAGCTTCCCGAGCTCCCAGCCTCCCGAAGCCCCCAACTTCCTGGCCGTGGGAGATGCTCGAACCGTGGTCCACCTGCCGCCAGGACCACGGAGCTGAGGCCAGAAGAGCAGCCCTCCCGGAGGGAGCCGGGAGAACTGGTGGCCGAGTCCTCCAGCTGCCCTGCCCCCGAGCAGGGTGGTTCTGGGTTGTGTGTTACAGTCTCCAGAAGCTTCCGCAAGGAGCCCTCTTAGCACCGAGTTTCGGCCTCCCCCGTCTCACCGGCCCACTTATGCAGGGGGCTTGCTGGCATTGCTTCCCAAATACATTCCTTGCCCTGGACTTGTCTCCGCCCCTGCATAAGTCCAGGGAGCCATCCTCACGGCCTTTTCCTGCCCATCTTGCCTTGGGCCTGGACAGACATCCATCCATCCATCCATCCATCCATCATCTATCCCCGTTTCAGAATCCTGCCCCGGCCAGCTCCGGCAGCCGTGAGGCGCCAGCCTTGGATCAATGGGCCCCGGTTCCCAGAACGCTGTCTCTGGACCTCCTTTCACGGGACCAGTGGCAACCACTGTCCAGACAAGGTGGAAAGGAGGCCCCTCCACCCGCCGAGGGTGGCTTCACGCGCCAGCACCCCCCGTGGCAATGGCCTTGGACCGTGCAGCGCGTGGCACCGAGCACGTCCTCCTCCGCAGGCGCCGTTCCAGACGCTGCCCACGGAGCAACGTCTCTCCCCCCGCAGGCCACCCGCGGCTCTTCCCGCCTCATGTGTAAGCTGGGAAACTGAGGCACGGAGAGGCCAAGTGCCTCGTTGGGGGGCACACAGCTTGTCAGGGGTGGCGCCGGACTCAAAGCCAGGTGGTCACGGAAACAACACTGTCTCTGACAGTGAACGTCCGCCATGCCTCTCGTTCGCAGCCCGGCCAACACTGTGAGACCACACACCTGCCCGAAGCGCAGTGCATCCTGGGAGGGCCTGGGCTACGGAGCACACCTGGCCCTCTGATGGAATGGGGAACAGCGGGGCAGGGGGGGGGGGGCGGTCAGGACCACACAGTGTCTCCTCTGACCACTGGGCCCCTTTGCACTCCCTTCCCAGGCCCTGTCACCCAGCCCATGGCGTCAGGGTGGCACCCGGCGACCACAGGCCTGGGGATTAGGATCGTCCCCTGACAGGCCCCGGTGCGCGGCTGGAAATGAGGCATGTCCAGGGGCCCTCGCGAAGCCCCGAGGCCTTCCTCCAGGAACAAGCCTGCGTGGTCAGTTGCCACCTTATCGGCGAGCAGGAGGGAGGACATGTGCTTCCGCGGCTCCGATCTCTCCCCCGTCTCCCTCCAAAGCTGCTTCCGGGGAGCCCATCGCCGCCTGAGACAGAGCGAGGCCGATAACGCTCTCTCCGGGCTCAGCGGGTGGCTGAACTAATTACGTGCATGTCAGCTGCAGACCCACAGCCGCCCGCGAGGAGGAGGGGTGGGGCCGGGCCCCGGGGTCTGAGAGCTGGGACCTCAGCCTGGAGCTCCTGGAGACCCGGGGGCTGGCCTTGGGGACGATGGGACTGGGGAACCGTAGCAACAGCGGGCATCCTGATGGGCAGCGGGCACCCTGATGGGCAGCAGGCACCCTGATGGACAGCGGGCACCCTGATGGACAGCGGGCACCCTGATGGGCAGCGGGCACCCTGATGGACAGCGGGCACCCTGATGGGCAGCGGGCACCCTGATGGGCAGCGGGCACCCTGATGGGCAGCGGGCACCCTGATGGACAGCGGGCACCCTGATGGGCAGCGGGCACCCTGATGGGCAGCGGGCACCCTGATGGGCAGCGGGCACCCTGATGGGCAGCGGGCACCCTGATGGACAGCGGGCACCCTGATGGGCAGCGGGCACCCTGATTGGCAGAGATGATCCCAGGTTGGGCAGGACCTATTGTCATCCAAGGACTGGAAAGGAAGTTGCTGCTATGATGACTGGCCGTAAGCCTGGCATGGTGCGGGCAGCAGGTGGTGTCACGTGGCAGTGAGAGCCTGCTTGGGCGTGGGCCCTGGCCCCGGAGCGGCTGTGACCTTGCGTGAGTGACTTACTCTCTCCGAGCCTCAGAGTTCTCACCTCTAAAATGGGACTACTGAGAGTTTCCCCTCCAAAGGGGCCTCTGAGAGTTGGACGGGTAAACGCGCGTGAAGAATCGGATTCGCTCACGCAGAGTGGCGGCAGCTGTTTTCGTTCCCTCTTCATTTGGTCCTCGTGGTGGTTCCAGGAAGAGCTGCGATCGTCCCCATTTCACAGAAGGGGAAAACTGAGGCACTGGGGAGTTAGGCCATTGGCCCGAAGGTGCACGGAGGTGGCTGGGCTGGACCACCGCCGCCGTCCTGTGAAGGCGGGACCGTCTTTCTTCCTTGCGGAGCTCAGGGTCATCGGGGGCGACCTTGACGGCCGAGGCCTGGGATTCGCTCTTACTCTCTGAGTCTCTGAGGCCTCCCTGGCTGGTGTGGGCAGGTGCACAAAGGGGTGTTGGCCATGAGAACAGCTGAGAGTCCTTCCTGCTCAGAGATGTCTCGCGGGCGAGGACCGCTCAGTCGCTGGAGGCAGATGTGCGGGATCTCTCTGGCGATGTCCTCTGTCCGGTCCCTCAGCCTCCAGCTGCAGCACCAGCCCAGAGAGTGCTTTTGTAGGAATCAGATATCATTGCCTCCTCCGGGGAGGACTCCAGGTTGCTCTTCAGTCCCCACTTGGGGGCCAGGGCCTGGAGCCTTGGTCGGTGCCCGGCACGTGCTAAGCTCCTTCTAAATGAGAGCCACTGGGGTCAACAGGGAGTCTGGCCCTGGGACCCCCACCCTGCCGCCCCAGGCTGTTCTTACAGCCGACACCCTTCTCGGGGCTCTCCCTGCAGGGGCGCAGTCCGTTGGGCAAAAGACAAAGCCGAGGGTCGGAGTGGGGGAAGGCTTAATGCAACTCGTGGGACCCAGAACCCGTGCAGGCTCTGGGGTCCAATGGGGCAGAGGCTGGAGACGTTAGCTTCCTGTCCAGCGGGCGGACACCTGCTGGCCCCTCCCCAAGGCTCCTCTGTGGGGGTTTGGCTGGGGGGGGAGGGTCAGCCTGGGTCTCTCAGGTCCCACAGCGACCCCTCTTTGCCCTCCCTGTCGCTCCCTCTCAGAGACGGAGCCCCATGTCTGCATGTGCTGTCTGTGCAGAGGGAACCACACGTATCGGCTTATGTACACACACACACACACACACACACACACCACAAGTAAGCACCCATACACTACATGCCCACACAAACATGTAACCTCACACGTGCCCACACACGCAGCAGGTAGGCACGGGCAAATACACCCCACGGGCGCACACCCGTGCACGGGCGTGTTTGCAGGCGCGCACGGCAGATACCTGGAAGCAGCCACAGTCACGTCGGTGTGCACCACCCACGCGCACGCATGCTCACGGACCACAGTATAGGCGCACACATGTGTGGGCACACACCTGGAACACACGCCTGCCGCACAAGTGCATCATGTACCTACTCACACATGCACGTGCAAGCACCCACTGGCACAGACACATACACACACATGCACGCGTGCCTGCGCTCCGAGGCTCCAGCCGCAGCCCCGCCGCCCGCCTGCCTGTAATTGCTCCCAGCCCCGGAGTCTGGCAAATCGCTCTTGCGGGGCGTCGACCGCCACCCCTGATTAATCCCAGCTTTTCCCGCGCCCCCAGCGCCCCTGCACCGCGCTGAGCTGCACAGCCCGCCCGCCCGCCCGCCCGCCTGCCGGCCAGGCCCATCCCCGGCCCGGCTCCTAATCAAAAGGCAGGTTTCCGCGCCGGGCACCTGTTTGCGGCCGTGTTTTATCTCCGCGGCGGCGCTGAATAATTCATGGCCCCGGGTCTGCTTTGCAGTCAAACGCGCCGCTGCGTCCTGTCCGTCCAGGCGCCGCCGCCGCCCGCCGGCCGCTGTGATTTATTATTTACGCCGCGCGGCCGGCCCCGGTGTAAGGTGAGCATTGTGGCCGCTCGCAGAACTGTTACAATCTGGCCTCGTTAGTGGCCTTTCTTGCTGCCTCTCCGAACGGCGGGCCCGCTGATTGATTTCTCCCGTGGAACCTCCGCCGGGGGATCCCTCCACAGCGGCTCCCCGAGAGGCTGCCGTCAAACCAGGCGCGGCCCTCCTCCTCCTCCTCCCCCTCCTCCCCCTCCTCCTCCTCCCCCTCCTCCTCCTCCTCCTCTGGAACAAGAAAAACTCGCGTTTGGATGCGCTTCTTCTTTCATCCATTGTGCCTCCTCCTCTGCCCAGGCGTCCCCGTTAGGGGGTCCCCCCCCCCCCCCGGGCTCCCTCCTTCCCCCAGATGCTGCTGAGAGGAGCATCTAGGCGGAGAGGAGATGCGGGTTTTCTCGCGGTTGTGCAGGCCCGTGGGGGGCGGGCTGCCAGGGGCTTTCGTGGTGGCTAGCCAGACGGAGCCGGCCCGGGGAGAAAAGTTTTCCTGCGTCGGAAGAAGTTTTCAAACGCAGAGGCCGATGCGGGGGGAGAGAGGAGAGGGTGGTGGGCCTGTCTTGCTGCTGCCAGGAAGACGAGGAGGTCTCCGGAGGACCGGGAAGAAGCCAGGCGGGAGAGGGGAGGGAGGCTGGAGGATGGATGCCTGTGTACCGGGCGCCTGCTGGGGCTTCCCCGATTGATCTCAGCCTCAGAGCGATGGCGCCCAGAGAGCTGGAGCCCCAGCTCATCCAAACGGACGCCGCCGCAGAGCGAGCGAGAGGAGGCGCTGGGATTTGAACCCAAGCCCACCGAGGCGAGACCCTGCACGCCTTCTCCCCGGGCCCCTCTGCGGCAGGGCTCAGTCACGTCGGGGCCCAGCCTTGGTGTGGGCTGGGAGCGACCTACTTCTCAGGCCCCCGAGGAATAATCCCGCTCCCCTGTATTGCTGCTGGGTCTGAAATTCTGCCCCGGTAGCCACTCCCCTCCGCATCGAATCGAGGGACCATGGTCTAAACAGGCTGTGGGCCGGGAGGGGAGGGCCTGGGTGCCCCTGGGGGACCAGAGCAGGCCCCACATTTCCTTAAGGAAGCACCTCACCCCTCCGAGCTGGGCGGAGGCTGGCAGGGGACCCTGACACTTGACCTTCTGCAGGGTGTGGGCTCACTCAGCTGACAAGGGAGCAGCTGGCACAGAGGGCCAGGGAAGGGTTGGGGTTGCAGCCCAGCCCCTGTCTGCTCAGGATGGTCACTAACCTGAGGAGGAGGTGACCTGGGGGACCAGGAGTCCACTTGCTTCGGGTGCTGTAGGTTGGGGGACACCCCCCGCCCCCCAATAAATCATGTTGTGCAATTCTCCCCGCAGGGCTCCTGGGTAGGCACGGGGGACAGTGGGGCAAGCAGATTCCCTGCCCAGCGTCGGAGTTCATTCCCCCTACATGCACGGTCGCCTGCATGAGGGCTGGTCCAGGCTACTCACCTCAGCATCAGGAATATTTAGGAGCTGAAAGAATCCATCGTTCTTTATGGTACGGGGTCTCCTGTCCTTTGCAGGGTGCTTATCCCTGGCCTGTATCCACGAGACATCAGTAGCACCTCCCGTACTCCCACCCTAAGCTGGGACAGCCAACACCACCTCCAGTCCTTGCCGCGTGACACCTGGGCCCACAGTGGCCTTGGTGGGGAATCACAGTGACGGAAATAGCCAATGGCCACGCAGTGTGATGACTGTAACGGAGGAATGCAGAGCTTGGCCTCCAGCTGGTCCGGGCTCTGCTCACATGCTCCAGGGATGGGGAGCTCGCTGCCTACAGACGTTCTGTCATCCTTCAGTCCATCACCATCTCGGTCTGAAACCTGTCGCCTGTGGTTCTCATCGATACAGCTGTTGATGGCTCTAAGGGACCATGCCGGCTCCCGTTATAAGCAAAGAATTTGCCTGAGTCTCGGCAGAATGGAGACAGGGGCTTGGGGGCCGTTTCAGCACCTGCCCCTCTCCCCAATGTCTGTATGGCCCTCCCATCCCTATACCACCTTGGAGATCTAGAAGAGACATTTGTAATAATCTAACCCAGTGGTTGGCAAACTCATTAGTCCTCAGAGCCAAATATCAACAGGACAACGATTGACATTTCTTTGGAGAGCCACATTTTTAAAACTTAAACTTCTTCTGACGCCACTCCTTCAACATAGACTCGCCCAGGCCGTGGTAGTTTGTGGAAGAGCCACACTCAAGGGGCCAAAGAGCCGCATGTGGCTCGCGGGCCGCAGTTTATCGACCATGGACCTAACCTCATGCCCGTGTCACCAATAAGTGGGGAACTAAAAGAGAGGAGACTTGGTTGAGGCCATACAGAACATCAGTAGCACAGGTAAGACTACCTACCACCCTATATCTGGCCCTGTGCTCATGCTTCTCACCTTCCCTAGTTACCCTGATTGCCATGGTTTTCTTTCTTTCTTCCAAGAGTATGCCAGGGATAGGCAGGGTGTGTGCAGAGGGCCAAGGGCTGTGTGTCAAAGCCAGGGTCGCCGCCCCACCCCTCTGCTATGCTGAGGGCACAATAGTCTCAGCCACACAACCCCAGCCCCTCAGGAACTATTCTCCTCCAGACACTGCGGACTTTCATGCTATTTGAGTAGGAAAGTCTCCAATTAAAAGAATAAACCACTAGACAAGAAAGCAAGCCTTTTAAAAAGGCAACTATTAACGCTCCTGACAACTAAAAGATATAGAAGAAAGGAGAGCAGTCCCAGTATACCCTATGAGTCAGCTGAGAGTAATATCTTCAAAGTCATAATAATGTGAATTTTTAATGCTATTTTAATCAAATTTATATTGGGAGAACTGGAGAGGAAAAAAGGTGTGGGAGTAAAAGGGGGGAGACCTTCGGTTAGAAATATAAGCCTTGCCGAAACCGATTTGGCTCAGTGGATAGAGCATCAGCCTGCGGACGGAAAGTTCCCAGGTTCGATTCCGGTCAAGGGCATGTACCTTGGTTGCGGGCACATCCCCAGTAGGGGGTGTGCAAGAGGCAGCTGGTTGATGTTCCTCTCTCGTCGATGTTTCTAACTCTCTATCCCTCTCCCTTCCTCTCTGTAAAAAAAAAAAAATCAATAAAATATAAAAAAATAAAAGAGTATGGGAGAGGATGCTGCCCATGGATCTGCAGAAGGTCCCCTGAAAAGCCCAGTAGGGTGCTGACCAGCACATGCATGTGAGAAACCCATCCTGAGGCAGGCAGAGATCCACCCAGAAGGAGGAAAGAGAATTGGGAGCTCACACGGGGTCTGCGATGATACCCGTTTCCACCAGGCAGAGTGGAAACCCTTTACAACTCACAGAGCGTTGAGGAATGGATGCAGAAGGGCCTTGCCTCAATAACAGGGAGGGATTATCCCTCCATGAACCTTGCTGCGGCAGGCCAGAGACAACGTTCATTTTTAGTGATAACGGGTCCCATTCGTCAAGAGCATACAGGAAACCTAAAACACGGATACACTTAATAACGGAGCTTCAAAATATATGAGGCATAGCCTGCTGGGACTGCGAGGAGAAATAGATAAATCTACAATTACAGCTGGAGATTTCAATGCCCTTCTTTCGATAATTGAGAGAAGAAGGAGACAGAAAATCAGTGAGACTTGTACAGCAGTATCCATCAACTTGACCTGATTGGCATTTATAGAACGCTCTGCCCAATGAGAGCAGCATACGCATGCTTCATGAATGCAACTCAGAATATTCACCAGGATAGACCACATTCGGGTCACAAAACAAGTCTCAGTACATTTTAATAGATTCAAAGTTATGGTCACTGACCACATGAAATTACGGTAGAACTTAAGTACAGGAAAAAAATCTGGAAAAATTTCCAAATCTTTGGAAATCACATAACACGCTTTTAAATAAACCATGGGTCAAAGGAAAAAAAGAAAAGAAAGGTAAATTAGATTTCTTGAAATACATGTAATAAAAATATAAAATATAAAATATAAAAGTGTGTGAGATGCATCTACAAGAATATAAAGGGAAAATGATAAACGTACATATTACCAAATAATAAAGGTCTCAAACAAATGACATCCACTTCAATTTTAAGAAACTAAAAAAAAAAAAGTTAAATTAAACTCAAAGCAAGCAGGGAAAATTGAACAATAAAGATCAAAGTGGAAATCAATGAACAGCAAAGAGAAAAACAATTGAGAAAATCATTAACATCAAAAGCTAATATTGTGATGTCAATAAAATTGATAAAATTTTAGCTAGGCTAATCTGGAAACAAAGAAACAAAATATAATACCAGAAGTGAGAGAGGTGAAATCACTATAGAATCTACTGATATTTACAAGATAATAATTGACAAATTCCTTTAAAAGCACATCACCACCACAACTCATGCAAAAATAAATGGAAATTTAAATTAAGTCATAATTTAAATTTTAGTTTAAAAATTCTGCCATATATATTTAAAAAACAAAACAAAACAAAAACTCCAGGCCAATGAGACTTTATTACTAGCACTATTAAACTTAACAGAAACAACAACAAAAAAAAACAAACAATTCTACAAAAACTATTCCAGAAAATTAAAGAAGAGGAAATATTTCCCAACTCTCATAGGCCAGAATTACTCTGAAACCAAAATCTGATAAGGACATTAAAATACAAACCTATAAACCTCATGAACATAGCAGCAAAAGTTCTTAACAAGATTTTAGCAATTTGAATCCAACAATAAATAAAAAGGATACTACATCATGACCAAGTAAGATTTACCCCAGGAATGCAAGGTTAGTTTAAGATTTGAGAATTAATTCATGCAATTCACTATTTTAACAAAATGACAAAGAAAAACCATATGAATATTTCAATAGAGATATACAAAGTCCAATATTAATTTCTGATTTTAAAAAATAATTTTATGATTTTTATGATTTTTATGATTTTAAAAAACAGACTGAGTGAAAAGAAACTTCTCAACTTGATAAAGGTCATGTACAAAACCCCACAGTTAACATTATATCTAATGGTGAAACACTAATTGCTTTCACTCTAAGTTCAAGAACTTAGTCCGCTCTTTTCATTTCTATTTAATATTGATTTAGAGGGGCTAGCCAATGTAATAAGGCAAGAAAAAAAAAAAACTTTTATATTGGAAAGTAATAAATAAAAATGCCCTTATTTACAGACTCGATCATCTTAGTAGAAAATCCAATGGGATCTACAAAAACGCTATAAGAATTAATAAGTAAATGTAAGGAGGTTGCAGAATTCAAGATGAATATACCAAAATCAACTGTATTTCTACATGCTATCACTGAGTAATTGAAAATGGGAATAAAATATGCCATGCACTAGAAAATATAAAACACTTTGAGGATAAACCTGACCAAAGATGTACAAGATCTGTGCACGGAGAGCTACAAAGCATTAAGGAAAAGTATTAAATAAAACCTAAATCAATGAAGAGATATATCAGGTTTATGCATTAGAATAGTGGTCGCCAACTTTTTGGACCTCACGGGCCACCACCAGTGGTCCACAGACCACCGGTTGGCAACTGCTGCATTAGAAGGTTTAATATCGTTATGATCTCAATTATCCCCAAATTGGTCTCTAAATCCAATACAATTTCAATCATAAAACAAATTTCATGGAAACTGACAAGCTCATTTTAAAATTCATCTAGAAATGCGAAGGACCTGGAATAGCCAAAACACTTGAAAATGAAGATCAAAGTTGAAGGACTAACGTTGCCTGACATCAAGTCATCAGTACAGTAATTGATACCATGTAGTGTTGGTGTTTAGAGAGATAAGTAGATTCACAGAACAGATCGGAGTGTCTAAATAGACCCACACATATATGGACAATCAATGTTCAACAAAGATGCAAAGAGAATTTAATGAAGAAACTTTTCAGTAAATTATGGAGAATGATTGGATATCCATAGGCAAATAAGTAAGCCTCAATCTGTCCTTCTCCCAAGGTATAAAAATTAATCATATACCTCAAAAATGGACCAGAGACCTAAAATGTAAAACCTAAAACTACAGAATTCTAGGGGGGGGGGGGCATCCAAAGAACATTTATGACCTTGGGTTAGGTCATAGATTTCTTAAAAAAAAAACACACACACAAAAAAAAAAAAAAAAAAAAAACCCCACAAAAACAAACAACAACAAAAACAAACACACATAAAAGAACAAGCTCCATAAAAGATAAAAAAGATCAAACTGAGCATCATCAATATTAAGAACTTCTGCTCTTTGAAAGGCACTGTTTAGAGAATAAAAAGAAAATATTTGCAAATCACATCTCTTATAAAGGGCTTGTATCCAGAATATATAAAGAACTCTCAAAACTTAATAATAAGGGAATGGCCCAATTTTTTAAAAGAGCCACAGATTTAAACAGGTACTTCTCCAAAGGAAACATACAGATGGCAAATGAGCGCATGGAAACATGCTGAACAGCATCGGACACTAGGTAAATGCGAATTAAATCCACTATGAGATACCACTGTGCACCTGTCAGAATGGCTACAAGTAAAAAGACGGAGCATGATGGAAAGACCTTGACTTTAGATGAAGAGACTGTGACCTCTGGCAAGTTACTTAACCTCTCTGAGCCCCGCTTTCTCCATCTGTATGAGAGACGTGATTATACCACCACCATGTGGGGCTGCTATGAGAAGGAAGTGAGATAATACGTATAAAACTAGAGGCCCCTTGCAGGATATTTGTGCAAGAATAGGCCTTCCTGCCGAAACCGGTTTGGTTCAGTGGACAGAGCGTCAGCCTGCAGACTGAAAGGTCCCAGGTTTGATTCCAGTCAAGGGCATGTACCTTGGTTGTGGGCATATCCCCAGTGGGGGGTATGCAGGAGGCAGCTGATCAATGTTTCTCTCTCATCAATGTTTCTAACTCTCTATCCCTCTCTCTTCCTCTCTGTAAAAAATCAATAAAATATATTTTAAAAAAGAAAAAAGAAAAGGCCTTCCTTCCCCTGGCTTCACTCCCAGCTGCTCATGAGCCATCAGGTCCCAGCTCCCAGCCTGCCTGGAGCCAGCACGTCCTCACTTCTGTCCTGAGTGTGTCTCCCTTAGTTCCCTCCACTGCCCCCCTTCCCCTCATAGCAGGCCTCAGGCTCCTCCCAGAAGCTCTGCCTCCATATGCAAATTAACCTCCATCTTTGTTGGAACAATTTGCATACTCACTCTGATTGGCTGTGGGCATAGGGGAGTGATGGTTAATTTGCATGTTTCTCTTTTATTGGGTAAGTTGCCTAGCACTCAGTAGGTAGTCAATAAATCCTAGTTTCACCCCTGCCCTCTACTCGTCTTGCTCTGCTCCCAAAGGCAGGGACCAGTATGATTCCATAGCACAGTACCTGGTCTGCAGTGAGTCCCCAGGAACGATTTTCAGTTCGTTATTCACTGCTCAAGTACAGTGATGCCTGGGAGAGAAGCCACCCAGATTGCTTCCCCAACAGGCCTGCCCGCGTGGCAGACATATCTATTATAGATGCGTCACATCCCGATAAATATTTTAATGCAAATAAATAAAGGATGCCATGGGCCTCCCAGAGGGTAACTCTTTGCAGCTCACTGTACTCCGTGTCTGTCCCTGATTCCTGCCCACAGTCATGGTGCCCCCTGGGGGCCTCACGGGCACTAGCCAGACACAGTGGATGCCGGCTTGGGGGCGAGAAGAGACAATGGGCTGGCTCCTTGCAAAGGGGAGGAGCCTTCTCACGCCGGGGTGGCCTTTGGAACTCCGGGGAACCTGTTCCCCAGGAGCCTACACTCCAGCGACATCGCCCAGCTCTTCACATCAAATGACCCCTGAGAAGAGACATTGATTGTGCCCGCCGCAATCTGATGTCTGGTCTGTGCCGGAAGTGGCAACCGATGGTGTCTTCAAAGGAGTTGATTATATAGTAGGTCAGGGTCACCTTCCAGCTTACTGGTAACTCTATTCTGCCTTTACCTACCAAGTAGGAAAGTATAAGCTATGCAGCCATTTCATTCATTCATTCATTCATTCAATAAAAGGTTATGAGCACCTGCCACGTGCCTGTATACCTCTATGCAAGGGTCCCCCAGAGGTCCCTTCCCTACCCTCTTAGCGGTTCTGCCTGAATTCAATCCTGTACAATGAACAAGACCGGTGAGATGGCTTATACGTGATGTGAGGACATCTCATCCTCAGCAGGACCCCACCAGGTAGGCCCTACTATCAGCCTCAATTTGCAGATTTGAGCCTTGTCCAAGACTACAGAGCTGGTCAGTGGCAGAACTGGACTCAAACCTTGGTCATCAGGCCCAGAGCCCATGCTCTTAACCCCCAGCTCCTCTGTTGTGTATAGAACGAGGCACTAAGGTACCATCTGCACATAAGGACCTAAGCATGGACGTCTTCCCTGTTTTTATATCTCACCTAGGAGGAGACAAATCACCACGTGTCCAACAGAAACTGATCCATCTTCCCATCCATCCAGCTATCCAGCCACCCAATTATCCTCCCTCCCATTTACTCTTCCTCCCTCCCTTCTTCTCTCCCTCCCTCCCTTCTTCCTTCCTTCCTTTCTTTCTCCCTTCGTTCTTTCCTTTCTCGCTTCCACTGAAAGACTATCTGCGATGCCTCTCCTGCAGGTCAGACATCCAGAGCGCTGCTCAGAACCAGGTCAGAACCCCGGGGTGGCAGAAACAGACGCAGCCCTCACCTCTGAGCAGGCTCCAATTTAACACGTCTTATCAGACTCCAGCCTACAACTCCAAGCAACACAAAGCCAACACACACACACACACACACACACACACCCCTCAAACCTCAGGGTGAAAGCAGTTTCTGAGGACTGGGACTCGCCTTGCTCTGGCTGGACAGACGGACAGACAGGCAGAGAGGCTGTGACCAGGGACAGATGCCATTACGCACCGGGGCCCACAGCCCACCCTGCACCCTTCCGGAAACACGGGGAGCTGCGGGGCGTCAATTATTGAAGCCTCATTAACATAGCTCTGCATGTCTGTTTGGGGGCGCGCGGAGCCACGGCATTGTTCCGGCGGAGAAAAGCGGGGATGAAATATTGATGCGGCGGCCGCCTTTGTTCTGGGCGCGGGCGGGCGGTGGGGAGCGGATCCCCGCCGCCGCCGCGGCTCTAATTAGGGAGGTCGCTGGCTTCTCGGGCGTCCGGGCCGCCTCTAATTTCCACAGAGGGAAGCGGCTCCTGAGTTTTATTGAACACGGCTGAATTTTTATTTTTCAAAAATCAAAACAGAAACAGCTCCTGGCATCTGTGATGAGCGCTGGGTGTTATTTGCTCTTTAGAGATAAAGCTGTTTGTATCCGGGGAGAGCGGGCCGGGGAAGAGAGTGGGCTGGAGGTTTGTCCTGGGAAAGATGCCCAACCGGGAGGCTCGTCAGCAGAAAAATAAACACACACACACACACCGACCCCCCAGGCCCAGCGCGGCCCTGGTTCCCGGCCCCGGCTCTCTGGCTGCCCCAGAAATCCCTTTGACAATGGACAGCTGGAGCTGAGGTTGCGGGTGGTTAACTCTTGGGGCACTGGCCTCTGACTGGGGCTCCAGAAGTTTCTGGGGCAGGAAATGAAGTGGAGAGAAGGCAGGGAGGTCCTAGGGATAGAGAGGGGGGAAGGAGCCAGGCCTGATCTCAGGCAAGCAGGGGAACTGGGGATCGGGGAGGAGAAAGGGGAAGTCCCTGGAAGGGAGGGGCCGGACGGCGCCCCCAAAGGCCAGCGCAGTCTTTGAATGCTCAATCCCAGGCCGCGCGGGGTGGGAGAGGAGGCCTCAGGGAAGCCCGTTAGGTTTCAGTGACATCCTCCTTCCTCCTGCCTTTTGAGGCGATTGGTGGATGGGTTGGCCTATCAAGCATGGGCCTCATGTTCCAGAAGCCCGGCACCTAGCAGGCCCGGGGAGGCCAGTCAGACAGAGGGACAGAGGGACAGAGGGAAAGAGGGAAAGAGGGACAGAGGGCCACAAAAGGGGAGACAAACGCTGGGATAGGGAGGTTTCACTCACTTCAGAAGCAGAATTTGAACTGAAGGAAGGCAGGAAGGAAGGAAGGAAAGAAGGAAGGAAAGAAGGGAGGAAGGAAGGAAGGAAGGAAGGAAGGAAGGAAGGAAGGAAGGAAGGAAGGAAGGAAGGAAAGGAAGGAAGGAAAGAAAGGAGGGAGGTAGAAAAGAAGAAAGGAAAGAAGGGAGGGAGGGAGGGAGGAAGGGAGGGAGGAAGAAGGAAAGAAGAAAAGAAGAAGGGAGGGAGGGAGGGAGGGAGGAAGGAAGGAAGGAAAGAAGGAAGGAAGGAAGGAAGGAAGGAAGGAAGGAAGGAAGGAAGGAAGGAAGGAAAGAAGGAGGAAGGAAGGAAGAAAGAAGGAAGAAAGAAGGAAGGAAGGAAGGAAGGAAGGAAGGAAGGAAGGAAGGAAGGAAAGAAGGGAGGGAGGAAGGAAGGAAGGAAGGAAGGAAGGAAGGAAGGAAGGAAGGAGAAGAGAAAGGGGAGAGGAGGGCGAAAGGACCAGGTATTTCGAGGTCGGAGTGGCAGGCAGGGCAGGGTATCTGCAAGGGCGTGGGCGTGCCAGAGCCGGATCAGAGATGCCCGGAGCTGCAGCGGAGAAAGCCAATGGAACCAGGTCTGCTTCGGGGACGGGGTCAAAGCCGATGGAGGAGCCCTGAGCTGCAGCAGCTCTGCCTGTGCCTCGGGAGCACAGGGATGAGGTGCACGGCGCATGCCCATCATCGAGCCCACGCCGGACTCTGCGGGCAGGCGCTGGCCTCCTCACTTCCGTGGGAATCACGGCCAGAGGGAATGGTGGTGTGGGCGCATGCAGTGAAGTCACTTCTTTGGCTACAAGAATGTTCCCGTTGCAACTGAGCTGGGCTGGCGTGTTTATTCAAGGAGCATGGAGCACCCTCCTGTCGCCCACACTGTGAGAGGACCCCCTGCGACCCTCCCCGTCCCCGAGGGTCCTCCCCTGCCCCGCCCATTCCCACCTCGCTGCACACTGGGCTCAGTTCTGGGTGCGCTGCCTCTTGATGGCCAGCTCCTGGTCTCGCCAGCGGCTGCCCCGCAGTTGCTGGAGCACCCTTGGCCTGCGAGCACAGAGCGGAGCCGAGCAGGTGCATCCTCCGAGAGCACCTGGCGGGTGTGGGTGTAAATGCTCCGCCTCCTCTGCCCCCGAGCAGGACAGCTCAGACCTGTGGTCCATGCAATCTTTCGCTCATGCACCCTCTCCCCTCCTGCCCCTCCCCGCCCCACATCCCCACTTCCATGGTCTGTCCTCACAAATGCTTCCTGACGCATCACCGCCACCCGGGTCTTTGTCTAAGGATCTGCCTTGGGGAACCAGCCTGAGCACCCACCGGGTGCCAGCCGTTTCCTTCCTTTCTGGCATCACAGTATTCGATAAGACTCTCACACACGCACACCCATTCACACCCGCACGCCACCAAGAACATGCCGAGCAGCAATCCGGGTGCTGGGGACGCAGCTAAGAATGAACCTGTCGCGCTGAAACCCGGTTTGGCCCAGTGGATAGAGCGTCAGCCTGCGGACTGAAAGGTCCCGGGTTCAATTCCGGTCAGGGGCATGTACCTTGGTTGCGGGCACATCCCCAGTAGGGGGTGTGCGAGAGGCAGCTGGTCGATGATTCTCTCTCACCGATGTTTCTAACTCTCTATCCCTCTCTCTTCCTCTCTGTAAAAATTCAATAAAATACATTAAAAAAAAAAAAAGAAAGAAAGAAAAAAAAGAAAAAGAATGAACCTGTCGGAGCCGCTGCCCGTGAGGAGCTGCCCCTCCCAGGAGAAAGACAGACAGTGCAAACCCTAAATGGATAATGGGTCTGAAAGGCCTTCCTGGAGGAGCCACTTCTGAGGAGACACCTGGAGCACTTGGGGAGGGAGGATGCACGCCGTGAAAATAACCCCCGTGAGAAGCTGAGCGTGTTCCAGGGGGAGGCAACAGCCGGTGCAAAGGCCCTGGGGCTGCAGGCTTGTGGACTGTTACAGGACTATTGAGGAAGCCAGGGTGGCAGAGGAGGCATGCATAAGGGGGAGGATGAAGGAGACAAGGGTTCCAGGAGAGCTGGGGTGTGGGTCCTGCAGGGTCCCCACACCCCACCGTACACACACTGGCTCTCACTGTGCCTGTGGTGGGCAGCAGCCGAGGGTCCTGGACCTTTGCCTTATGCAGAGCGGTTCCAACCCCATTCAGGAGTCCGAGGGGGAACTTGTGAGGCAGGTCCTGCTCATAGCAGACCTGTGCAGACGGTCTTGCTTAGGTGGAGATGCCCACCCCCACCCCCAACGCCACCCCTAAAAGGCTTTTTGCACCGGCTGCCCCAAGACCGCCTTCCTCCGCGTCTTATTGCATGTGTGTGCATGCAGACATGAAAGGGACCATGGGACACATGCTTGCTGAAGCTGTCTCTCTCTCTCTCTCTCTCTCTCTCTCTCCCTCGCTTATGTATTCAACAGACATTCCTTGTGCTCCTTGACATGTCAGGTGCTTCTCTGGGCCGGGGGACACCCTGGTGAGCGAGGCAAGACGGGGGTCCCTGCCCGAGCTGACCTCACATCCCCCTGGGGGAAATGGATGCTCCACATGATCAGAAAAACATGTAAAAAATGTATTTCGGGGAGTGCCGAGTCCTGTACAGAAAAAATAAAACCGGTTGAACTGGTGGCACTCAACACATGGACAATGTTCGGGGACATTTCTAATCGTCATAACCTTGGGAGGTGGGTGATGCTGGCACCCACCCTCTAGAGATCCTGCCAGCCATCCTACAGCGCTCAGGCACCCTTCCCCCAACAAAGAACTCCCTGGCCCCCCAAGAGCCAAGACTGGAATGCTCTAAGACAGTGGTCTGCAAACTCATCCGCCCACAGAGCCAAATAGCAGCAGGACAACGACTGACATTCCTTTGGAGAGCCAGATTTTTTTAATCGTAAACTTCTTCTAACGCCACTTCTTCAACATAGACTCGCCCAGGCCGTGGTATTCTGTGGAAGAGCCACACTCAAGGGGCCCAAGAGCCGCCTGTGGCTCGCGAGCCGCTGTTTGCCGACCACGGCTCTAAGGTAGAGGGGAAAGAGTGACGTGGGTGCAGAAGAGCGATTGAAGGCCGATGGTCTGGGTGCGCTGTTGTTTTCTCATCTCCTAAGAACCTGCGAAGGGCAGTGGCTCCAACCGCATCTCCCCAACCATCCATCCACTTCACTGGGGGCAGCAGAACCTCAGGGGGAAGCCAGGGCTTGCCCACGTCTTCGCAGACAGGCCGTGCAGGGGCTACGTAGCTCTCCTCACGTCCAAGTTCACCCCCATTCCTTAGCCCCGGTTGCCAGACACAGCACCCCGCCAGCCCCGCACCCCTTCACAAGCAAGGCTGGGCTTTGAGAGTCTCTTTCTCCCAGGCCCCATGCCTTCTTCGCTGTGACATTTCCTTCCCTGCCCCCCCCGTCACCCCTCATCCCACCACCAATCTGCCTCCTAGGCCTCAGCCTCGCTGGAGGCTTTGATTAAAAATGCACCTCCTAATCTCATCAGGGGCCAGAAGCATGCATATATGCAAATCAACATCTGCTCCTCTACTCGGGAAGGATCTTCCCAGGGTGCCCTGGGAGAAGGGAAGGCTCCAGCACGTCAGAAAGTCGCTTCCAACACCCCTGGGTTCCCGGCGAAAAGTCCCTCTCCGTGGAACTGGAGGTTGTGCGTGAAGGAGGAAATGAGGGCGCGGACCCAGCGTGGCCCATCGCAGGCTGTGCTCTCCCTTTCCTCCGGCCTCTCCTGTGCTACATACAGGAGACATGGCTCCACCCCTGATCCGGGAGCGCTGGCCCCGCTGGCTGACGAGGGAAGCAGCAGCAGGGGGCCCCTTCTCGGCTCTGATGGGTGTCCGCTTTGTCAACATGAAGGCCTCGGTCCTCTACTCCGATAATTACTGTCTGTGTGTCTGGGGCCTACAACACCGGAGGCTGTATCTCACTTGTGTGGAGCCCAAAATGGTGCCAGAGATCGGGGGTGAGGATGACCCTGAGCTTAAGGCAAATGTCCCACGGGGACCTCAGCATTCTCTTCAGAGGCTCTTTGGGTACACATCCCATAATAGGCATATCCCATTGGCCAGAACTTAAGTCACATGATCTCGGCTAGCTGCAAGGGAGTCTGGGCAATGCCATCTAGAGGTGCAGCCCGGGGTGTCTGGGTGTTCAGGAGCAGAATACTCCTCTCTCTGACAACTGGGAACTGAAAGAGCACTGACCAGCTCAGGTCTTGGGCTGTAAGTGACACAGAGAGAACATCGTTCGGAATTTTATCGGCAGGATGTCAAGGAATCATCAGCATGGGGTATGATGGGGCTGCTCTGAAAGCCTCGGAAGCAGCCACCACAGCCCTGGGGTCGCCTTAGGAATGGCCTGGCCACAAAGCAAGCCACCACTAGGGTGAGGCAAGCCCTCCCAGGTCTCCATCCTGGCATCGCTGGTGGCAGAACAAGTCCCCTTGAGAGCACCGGATGGGCCACACCTAGGTCCCACCTTGCCCTCCGCTGCTCTTGTCCCGGTGGCTTCCACCCAGCACGGTCTGCACCTGCGTTTGTCATCCTGCCCAAGCTGCCCCTCTGAGGAAGAGGGTGATTCGCCAAAGGAAACCGGGAGGCGGAGCCAGGAGGTGGGGTCAGCCTAGGGTTGCTGGCCATTGGTCCGCCAGAGGATAGAGCCACACAGAGGAAAACTGGCTTAGAGACGGAACGTGGCAGGTCCCTGAGGCTATGGATTAAGTCGCATGCCCCGAACTCCATCTGCGGAAGCTCTAACCCCCGGTGTGGCCGCATGTGGAGAAGGGGCCTTTGAAGAGGTAACAAAGAGTGAATGAGGTCGTCAAGGCAGGGTCCCCATCCCATAGGACCACACATATCAGAAAAGGTGGAGGCGCCGGAGTGCGTCCACTGAAGAAGCCGCCGTATCACATCCGTACTGACGTCACCACAGCTCGTACAGCCTTCAGAGCTACAATGACTGGGTTGAACCGCACAAAACTGACGGTATTAGGCCAATGTTTTTAAATCTATCACAACGGTTCCTTCCGATCGTTCAGCTCTGTACCTGTAATTACTCCTAATCTATATCATCTATTTTTAGTCTACATCTCCGTTTTTCCATAAAAAAAAAAAAGAGACCTCTCATACGAAATCCGGGAGGCACCCCTCATCCCTACCCCCCACCTGGCACCCTGAGATGGAGAGGAAGCTCGGCCTCGGGGAACCTAGGAGAGACTCCCTCCTCTCCCTCCGCTGGCCAGGGGAGGCCCTCATCCGCTACCCACTGCCCCCTCCTCGCCAGAAGGGGGCGATCAGTGGACCGTCTGGCACTGAGTTGCCGGGATGGGCAGGGCAGTGGCAGTGCGCAGGGTACTGGCCCCCAGGCGGGCGGCCTCCCGTTGGGTGAAGTCAGAGGCTGCGGGGCAGAGCCGGGGCGGAGGGAGGCAGGCCCACGCTAGGCCCTGCCCCAGCCCGCCCCGCCTCTCCTTTCCTGTCCCGCTGCTTCTACAAGGGGAACTCGAGGTGACCACCCACCGCCGCCACCCCAGTCCCCCAGTCCCCGCGCAGGCTCGCTTAGCCTGGCCTCCGGGCGCCCCGTCCTCAATCCCCGAGGCCGCTGGCTGCCCACTTGGCCCGGCCGCCTCCTCTCGCCGCGGGGCTGTTTGTGGAGCCGTCCCAGGCAGCCCTGGCCTCTGTCTTCCTGTTTAGACAAACAAACAAAAGCCGGTTCGGTTACCACGGCCGGGCTGTGCGGCGTCCAACACAAACCGAGGCCGCCCGCCTGGCGTCTCCGGGTGCCCCGGGTTCGGCTCGGGCGCTCCCAGGACAGCTGCCTCGTCCCCACTCCGGCCTGTAACCCCCTCCCCGGTGACACCCGCCCCCCCCCCGCCCCCCTTCACAGAGGCCGCGTGACACCCTAGGCTGCAACAGGAGACTGGAAGCTGGAGGTCCCCGGGTCCAGCCCTAGCTGGACCCTCCTTGTCTCCCTCCTCAAAGCTCTAGAAGGGCCCTGTCCACGTGATTTGTCTTGGCCAATGGGACAGCGGCAACTGTGATGCAGGCAGAGCTTGGAAAAGCGCTGGGGCACCAGGGCTTGCCCTCTAGCGGCTCCTAGAACCCCGGAACCTGTGCTAGCCTTCTGGGAGATGGGGGCCCCCGGTTGGCAGGAAGCCCCATTTCTCCCACGGAGACCAGCATCAGCCCAGCCAGCCCCAGCTAGACCCCTCGTGGCCCGCAGCTGCAGGAGCAAGCCTGGCCAAGACCAGCCCAATCCAGCCGAGACCAGAAGCAACGCCTGGCGAAGCTCACCCCAAATTGTGGTGCTGAATGGTGAGAGGATGCACGGTGGCTTGGGGGTGTTTTGTCACCCTGAGAAAGTGACCTGAGTGTTCTTGCGAACTGGCTACACCCCAAGAACACAGAAAAGAGAGAGAGAGAGAGAGAGAGAGAGAGAGAGATGCCATAAGTACTTGGGACCACTTCCGCCTCTTCACACAGAGAGGCAGCGGGTATTGTCCAAACGCCCGGGTCCTTGACTTGCCTTTCCCCAATCCCAGCCCCAACTCCCGTCCTCCCTGGTCCCCACTCTCCCTCCCCTCGGCCTTGGCAAGCCTGGTCCATGGTGACCTCACCGCGCTCCGCGGGGCCCAGGCAGTAACCCGGCGTCAATCGGTGAATGCTTTCTTACCTCAATTAAAAGCCCAAATGGGGATATTGGCAGCTCAGGCCCCTCGTTTGAAAATGGAGCCATATTCCCATTACGAGGAGCGGCTAATTAAAACATCCGTTAAAAGTCCATAACATTAAGTTAATGGGGGGAAAGCCAGGAGGAATTCAATTAGGTTTCCTTTCTGCAAAATTAACATTAGCAACTTTCCAAAAAGAAAAGAAAAAATGTCTCCGATGCTGATCGCCATTCGTCGGCGGCTCTCTGGCCTTCAGGATGTGAGGCTCGTTGAGACCGTCTTAGAGGCGGGCCGCGCTCCCATGAGGCTCCAGCAGAAGGGAGGAAGCGAAGGCGCCAGGTCCCGGGCTGGGGCTGGGGCTGGGGCTGGGAGATGGCGCTCTTGGCCTGGCACCCAGGACTCTCCTATCGTCCTAACGCAGGATGCCCAGGCTGGGCACACGGAGCCCAGGTTCTGGGTGGGGGCCTTGGGCCAAGCCACTTAGTCCGCTTCCCCTTCTGTCCGATAGGACCTGCCCCTTCATGGAGGGCCTGGGAGCCATTAGTGTCTCGTCTGGGTTAAAACTAGAACATTAGCCGAAACCGGTGTGGCTCAGTAAATAGAGCGTCGGCCTGCGGACTGAAGGGTCCCAGGTTCGATTCCGGTCAAGGGCATGTACCTTGGTTGCAGGCACATCCCCAGTGGGGGGTGTGCAGGAGGCAGCTGATCGATGTTTCTAACTCTCTATCCTTCTCCCTTCCTCTCTGTAAAAAAAAAAAAAAAAAAAAATCAATAATATATATGAACATTAGACCAGAGGCAGCTCCAGATCCCTCCTTAAGGAGGGTCTCTCTCTCTCCCACTCTCTCTCTCTCTCTCTCTCTCTCTCTCCCTCTCTCTCTCCTCACCATGCCTCCCCATCTCCAGGGCTTCCTACAGACCCGGGCATCCAGAGCGCAGCTTCCCCCTCCATCCTCCCCGGCCCTCAGCGGCAGTAAAGAGTTGTCAAGCCCAGCACGGATTCCCCTCGGCAGCTCCCTCCCGCCCTGAACAAATGGGACGCCGGGGGCGCAGAGCGAGCCGGAGCCTGGTCCCCGGTCCCCGGTCCCCGGTCGCCCAGCATGCCCGCAGCATCCCCAGGACCGACTCCAGCGCTCCCGAGGCCCAGACACACATGCCTCCCCGGTCCCAGGCGGCGCCTGCACGCTGCCAGGCTCAGCTCCTGGAGGCAGGACCCCAGAGCAGCTGGATCTGCCGTGGAAAACACAGCCAAGGTCACAAGCAGGAGGTGTGATTCTACCCTCTCCCCGCGGGGTAACAAGGGGCCTCCCCTGCTGAGAAGGTCGCAGCTCAGTCACCATCTGCCAGCCACGGCCACAGCACCACTGACACAGGACGTGTCCTTGAGATCTCCGAGCTCAGTGCCTTCCTGGGACCGAAGGTAAACTGAGGCCCGCACAAGACCAGGACAGATGCCGAGACACACGGTGCCCCCTGCAGGGCAGGAGCAGAGCCAGACCCAGCTCCTCTTACCTTTAGTCTGTGGCGGACACGACGCACTCACTGCCTGACCGACAGCCATCCGCACGCCCTTCCGTCCCGCTGGTCCGGCTGCAGCCCATGGCGGCCCTCCCCAGGTGCCGAGGGGAAGCTCGTTAGGAGAAAGCCTCTGCCTCGACCTTCTCCACCTGCCTTGGCTGCAGGTGGCAAGCCTGGCCGATCACCAGCTCTTTGGGGAACCAGGAAGCAAACACGTGAGGTCGACATGCTAAGGACGGCGGAGCTTGACCATGAAACAGACCTTAGGCCTCGGTTAGTCATCGAGCTGCCAATCCAACACCACAAGCCAGCTGCCCGAGAGATCTTGTTCTGGGAGAATCAGGAACCTTCCTTCAGTTAGGTCAGCGTAGCAGGTTTTCCCAATCCTTGAAGCCGGGGGCATTCCTAACGGACAAAGACGTTTCCTACACCAGCGGTCGGCACACCGCGGCTCCCGAGCCACCTGCGGCTCTTTGGCCCCTTGAGTGTTCTAACGCCGCTTCTTCAAAATAGACTCACCCAGGCCGAAAACCGACTTCTGCACACGGAGCCTGAAGTTTCAGTCGCACTGTATGTGCGCGCCCATAAGTGGTATTTTGTGGAAGAGCCACACTCAAGGGGCCAAAGAGCCGCAGGTGGCTTGCGAGCCGCGGTTTGCCTAACACTGTCCTACCCTTCCTTCCTTCCTTCCTTCCTTCCTTCCTTCCTTCCTTCCTTCCTTTCTTTCTCTTTCTTCCTCACCTGAGGGTATTTCTCCTTTGATTTTTTTTAGAGAGGGGAAAGATAAACATGGATGTGAGAGAAACACATGGATTGTTTGCCTCCTGCACACACCTTGACCAGGGCCCGAGCCTGGGAGGAGCAACTAAGATACATGCCCTTGACTGGAATGGAACCTGGGACCCTTTGGTCCTGCAGGCCGACGCTCTACCCACTGAGCCACACCAGCTGGGGCTCCCCCACTATTTCTTCACCGCCCTTGGAAGTGGCCAGGCCACGGGGCGGCACGCCCATAGGGCAGATGGAGAAGCTGTGCTGGGTCTGTGTGGTTTCCAGCTGTCTCCCCTCCAGCCCTCGAAAACTCCAGATCTGCAGAAAAGACGTGCGTGTCATCGAGTCCCCGGCCTGCAGGAAGGGGGCGGAAACGTGCTCTCCAAACAAACACGGCCCCTGCGCGGCGTGTGGGTCCGGCTCTGAGGAATATCAAATAGCCCTGAGTCAGGCCTGGGCGGGAGCCGGCCGCCCCGCTGGCTTCTCTGGGGCCGCGTCCTAGGACCGCGGTGGCGGGGCCGCTGTGGAGGGAGAGGACGCTGGATGGGTCCCGATGACTCAACGGAAAGTGGCTCCATTTTAAAAAGAAAAGAAAAAGGAAAGAAAACAAGCCTTATTCCACCCTCACCCCCACCCCCCCACCCCCCAAAAAATCCTGCCGTTGGAGACTTTTAGCTGAATAAGGGCTCTTTCCGTCGATAAGCAATAAGAAAGGGAAGGATTTGGACATGAATTCCTGCAGGCTGAGCTCTGTAGACCCTCCCCGCTCCCCTGCACCCCAAAGCCTGTTGTTACAACTCCGGCTGAAATGTGTGGAGCCCCAGAACCCCAGCCAACGGCCCCGATCCCCTGGGAGAAGCCGCCAGCCGGTGCCCAGCCCTGGGGTGCACGTGCCTTCCCACCCTGGGCTCCCCTCACCCTGAGACCGGGCCGCTTAGGGCACGATGCTCTCCGTGCTGCCCGGAGCAGCTGCTCTTATAACTAGCAGGAGCCGGCGGTCCCCGGGCGGCAGTGCCTAGCTCCCCCGCATGCCCGGCTTCCTACGTCCAGGCTTCGATCCGCACACCAGCCCCGTGGGTCGGCGAGCTGGCTCTCTCCACCGTAATAAGCAAACCCTCGCCCGTCCGAGGCTCAGGTGCGATGCTTGTTAGTCTAAGGCTGTGGTGGGCAGACTCATTCGTCCACAGAGCCAGATCTCAACAGGACAACGATTGACATTTCTTTGGAGAGCCACATGTTTTAAACTTCAACTTCTTCTAGCGCCATGTCTTCAACACAGACTCCCCCAGGCCGTGGTGTTTTGTGGAAGAGCCGCACTCAAGGGGCCAAAGAGCCGCCTGTGGCTCTCAGAGCCGCGGTTTGCCGACCCCGGGTCTAAGGCAGGAATGTTTGCTGCGCAGACGCCTTCTCCTCGGAGCCTGGGCACTGGAGGTGTCTCTGTGGTGTGCCTCCCTGCTCCCCAGGAAAGAGGCTGGCCCGGCTGCCCTCCAGGGTCACCCCCACATCACCCCAGGGAGGGAGGCAGCCCTGCTTCTCGGGCTCCTCGGGAAACGGAGGTGAAATCACTTGCTCGAAGGCCCCCGGAGGCCAACAGCCTTCAGGGGCACGTCCAACTGTGGGTTCTAAAGCCCCCCAAATAAGCTCAGGTCCACCACCCTGCTCCCCCACTTCTGTCAGCACGAGACCCCAGCCCTAGGGCGCCCTGGGTTCTCGGAGGCTGGCTGTGCCCTCACTCCCCGGACCTCACGATCCTCTGAGCGATACGTTCTGCTCCATCTGCTCCGCCCACTTGGAAGCCCAGAGAGGGAATGCGTTGAGCCCAAGGTCACGCAGCCAGGAAGCGGGGAGCTGTGCGGGCGGGCGGACACACACTCCTCTCCTGCCTCCTCGGCTGCCTTGGCAGGCTGAGCTGGATGCACGGTGGGGTGACAAGCCCGCAGCCTCCTGGGCCGAGAGAGGAAGCTTCCTGACACGCACGATCAGAGGAGCTGGGTGACGGGAGAGGCTTGAGGCGAGAGCCAAAAAAACAGCAAAGGATTCCGAGCTGGAGGCTGAGTGTTTAATAATAAATACATGCCCGGACCGGGCCCTTCCCGCAGAAGCCCGGGGGTGCCTGCCGCCAGCATGGGGTGCCCAGGAAGCCACCGCGCTCGGCCCACAGGGTTCCCTGGTTATGGTCCAAGCCGTTGGTGGGGACAGGGTCTTGGGGGATGATCTCCAGGCCCCAGAGGGGAGGAGGAGGGAATATTTTGGGATGATCCCTTCCCTATACACAAATACAGAGGCCCTTAGAAGTCAGATCGAGTGTCCGAGCTTCCTGACTGTATATTCACCCGCTTTCATGTGAGTGAGGCAACCTGGTCACGGGGGAGAGGAGCAGCTGGACGTGGGACGGGCGGCCCTGGAATCAAAGAGGACCCTCGCTGCGCTGTCGCCTCCGCCTGGGGCTCCCGTGGGCTGGGCTGCCCCGTGGCGGCCCGTCCTCCTCGGGCCCACCGGGCACATGTGTTCCCGGAAGGTGGCCAGAGAGCTCAGGGCCAATGGCAGGGACCAGGGTGGGCGAGGGAGAAAGTCAGACGCCCAAAGGGAGTCAGGGGAGGGGTGGGGGTGAGGGGCTGAGGGTGGCTACACTGACATACAGCCCCAGTGAGAAGAGACCTCCTGATTTTTCAAGAGAAGCCAGAAACCGGGGTGTTCATGGGAAGTCTTCCCCTCTTTAAATATCGAGGGCAAGTTGAGATCCCTAACACGTGACGCAGGCCTAGAAGAAGCCTGTGTGGCCGAAACCGGTTTGGCTCAATGGATAGAGCTTCGGCTTGGAGACTGAAGGGTCCTGGGTTTCATTCCGGTCAAGGGCATGTACCTTGGTTGCGGGCATATCACCAGTTAGGGGGTGTGCAAGATGACTCTCTCTCATCGATCTTTCTAACTCTTTATTTCTCTCCCTTCCTCTCTGTACAAAATTAATAACATATATTTAAAAAAAAAAAAAAAAAAAGAAGAAGAAGAAGAAGCCTGTGCGGGTCGCTGGTGGGTGGCCTCTGCAGGTTCGATGTCATGGGGAGGTTGCTTCCAGGCGTGGAAAGCCATCTGACTGTTGGACTTGGACATATAAAATATTCCTGCTAATTTTCGGCAGGTAAATCATTTAAACACACACACACCCAAAACAAACAAACAAACAAACAAACACACACCCCAGCTGCTGCAGAGTGCTAGGGCCAGTGACGTGGCCCAGACTCCAGGGCCAGCCAGGCGTCTGGCCCCAGAGCACAGCTCCTTCTTGGTCCGGTCTCAACTGGGCGGCCAGCAGGCAGCCCCTGTCCTGTGCCGCTGGGGACGCCTCTCGCTTTGGAATTTGCTGTTCTCTCCAGTCCAGTCTCCCAGCCCCCAGGCCTGGGCTCCTGCCAGCTGCCACAGAGGGTCTCCAGTGGGCTGGCTCCCCCATACAGTCTTCCTCTAACACAGCCGTGCACAGCTAATCCAGGTCCTAATGCAAATGGTGCCAACCCTCCCTCCCACTCCTCTTCTTTAAAAAAAAAAAAAAAATTATTCTCCTTATCCGTAAGGCACTATGCATAACAGAGACCACACAAGCTCACTGGGGCCAGCCAGACCCGCGTTTGAATCCTGGGGCTCACCTCGGACCTCAGGAACGTGAGCTTCCGTTCTTCATTCACGCATTGGGGCTCATGGACCAGGAGGCTGAAGGGAGAAGAGACGGTGGATGCCATGCCATTTTCTCGCGGGCATCCTCCCGGTGTCCGCTCCCCTGGTGGGCTCAGAGGACACTGGGGACTTGGCATCACAGAGCAGACAACCTCTGACCCTTCCTTCACCCAGCTGCCTGAGTGAGGCAGGGACATGGAGGGACATTGTACTTGCCCGGTAGCATCTCAAAGGCTTGATGGAGCCATGGAGTGCTGGCACAGAGTAAGCCACACACATCCCGCAGCCTTGAACATGATCTACCTCACCCAGCCTGCGGAGCTGCCTGCCTTGGCTGTGAACGTAAGCTTATTGGTTTGGGATGCATGCAATAACCCCAGAGCAAGGATGAGAGAGCCAAGGGCAGCTGGGGAAACTCCCTACATGTGTGTGTTGTCAGAGGCTAACTCAACTGTCCTCTTAGCCACCAGGGCTGTCACGTGGAGTCATGTCTGTCAGACAGGAGTTGTAACCCTGAGGTTATCACACGGGGCCAGGGGAGAGGCAGAGGGGCTGCGGGGTCACCTGGGATCCTGTCTCCAGGGGGCACCGTGCTCTCTCTGCAGGGGTCAGGCTCGGAGACAGGTCTTCCCGGCTCCCTCCCAGGTGAGAGGCCGGCCCTGGGAAAACCAGGGCTCCTCCACGGTCCCTTTCCAGAGCGGGTGATGGATTGAGACATATAATTAATCTACGTCTATATATTTTTATATAAAAACCCTTACAAATCACATCCCTCGAGGCAGGTTTTAAATAATGGAAGGCGGTAGATTACTGCTTTATTAGTCCCCTTCCAGAGCTTATAAAAATTATCTCTCGCCGCCGGGAAGACGTTTTATCAGAATTTATGGCAACTCGGAGAGTCCTGAGATGCCAGACTCAGCGCTCGGAAGCTCTCGGCGGCTCCCTCCGAGCAGACAGACCCTCCCCTGCCTCCGTGGGCCTCACAAATGAACATCCCCAACACCATCCTCTTTATGAAATAAGACCCTTGGCTCTCCCGTCCGCAGTGCGCGTCTTAACGGCTGTGGGCTTGAGTAGGCAAAATCCGTAAATGCAGGCGCGGCCCTGGAGTGTGGGGGTGGAGTGACAGAGGGGGACACGGGGGATCTGGAGAGAGGGGAACTCAAACGCACCCCTCTTGAGGGAAGTTCTGATCTGGGAGGTGAGCATGGCTCCAATGGCTTGGGGAGATTTTTCTGGGCAAGCCTGGGTGTCCCCACTATTCCTCAGAAGACTTTCTCCTGGGTCTTGGATTTCTCATCCTGCAGGGTGCTGAGCTGGGCACTGCCATGTACACTTAGTGGCCAGATGATGATGATCTCTGAACGCATAATAATCTGGCCACTCAATATATATATATATATACTGAGGCCCGGTGCATGAATTCATGCATGGGTGGGGTCCGGCTAGCGTGGCCAGGGGGAGGGGACTTCACAGAGGAAAGGAGAAAGAGAAACATCAATGATGAGATGATGAGAATCATTGATTGGCTGCCTCCTGCACGCCCCACACTGGGGATCGAGCCCACAACCCTGTCATGTGCCCTGATCTGAAATCGAACCGTCACCTCCCAGTTCATAGGTTGATGCTCAACCACTGAGCCACCCTGGACCCACAACAATGCCTCTTAACTGTAGAGCGCTTTTACGGCAGAGACAGTGGTGGCCCACCAGAGACCTGTGTCCCCCTGCAGCCCCAGCCTCACTGCCATCAGCAGAGCCACACACTCATCCCGGCCAGCGGGCTGTGAGCAGAAGTGACCAGTGGCCTTTCAGACCCAGAGCACCCAAAGGCTGGCGCGGACCCTTCAGATCTCACGTCCCTGCCGTGCTGACCTGGGAAGCCGTGGGTTGAGATCGCGGAGCCAAAGGATGAACCAGAGAACCTGGCAGGGAGAGACGCGATCTTGTGTTGAAGCCACGGAGAACGCAGGGCTGGTGCGTCACCCTAGCACCGCCTCACCCAGCCCAGTGCAACGTCCCAGCTTCCCCCGCGCCGGGCTAAGCCATGACGTAATCTGCCCTGCCCAGCAGCCCCGGGAGGGCCGTCCTGCAAAGACCATTGTTCCCAGGGGGGCTGTCAGGAAACTGAGACTCAGGGGGCGGAAGTACTCGCTCAGGATCACTCAGCCGATAAACGGCGGATGCGGGACTCAAACCCGGGGCCTCCGCGCCTGGGTTCAACGCGCCTTCTCCCCTGAGTCACACGCCGACAATGGCTCTCCTTTCCCGGGAGGGTTCCCGTTGGAAGGCCGGGGGCTTAGCAAGAGCTCCCGGGTGTAAGGGTGACAGGAACCCTGTGTCCCCCAAAGAGGAAATGCCTCCGTGCGGGCAGGTTGCCAGGGCTACCGGAAGGTGGGGGTGACGTGGGGGTGCACAGGAGATGGGGGTCAGGCTGCCCCCGGAGCCACGGCAGGAAGGCCGGCTGTCTGGCCCGATTGCTGAGCCCTCCCTGGTGCCCAGGTCCGGGTGGCGGGAAGGAACTGGGACCTCACTTCTGGCCGAGGTTGGGGGTCTGGGGGTGGGAAATGGCTTTGCCAGAAATGCCTCATGGAGGCTTCACAGGCAAACTCCATCTGACCTTGACCGGCGGGGCCCGGCGTCCGGTCCCACCTCCTTCCCCAAAGAGGGCGCCGGGCAGCCTTCCAGCGCGGGCTTTTATTCCTCTTAATAGAGAAATAGGAAATGAGCCTTAAGAGAAAGTGAGGAGTTATTGCTGCTTTTAACCGCTTTAAAAATATCTCCCCGGGGCTGCTGAGAGTTCACTGCCGGGTGCCAGTCCGTGTCCTAGGGAGACGTGGCCAGACCCCGGGTGGGGCTCCGGAACCCCAGGGCCCCTGGCGTGGCTGGGCTCAGGCCCCTCCAAGGCTCCCAGGCCCGGGGGGGGGGGAGGGCGGTGTGAAGGGTCCGACACGGGTCCGAGTCCTTTCTCCGCCCCAATCCACAGCGACATCCTGGGCCTGTCCCTCCCCTTGTCACTCAAGACCTCTGCATCTCCATCTGTAAGGAGAAGGGTGTGTGTCCTGGCCGGTGGCTCAGTGGTTAGGGCATCGGCCCATGGACAGAAGGGTCACAGGTTTGATTCCGGGTCAAGGGCACATCCCCCTCACCACCACCACCACTACCACCAGTTGCCCCGGTTGCAGGATGGATCCTCACCCCCGTCGGGAAGAATCAATGGAAAAAAATATCCTCAGGGGAGGATAAAAACACAACACAAATAATAAACAAAACAAAAAAAACTACAAAAACAAGAAGAGGATTTTTCTTCCCAAGGTCCCTTCTGCCGTCCACACCCTCGGGGCCTTCCCACACCATCCCCTTCTCCCGACGGCGCAGGCCCGAGGAGGGACTCTGCGCCGTCAGCACGTGGCACCGCCAACGCCCATGACCCTAGAGGTGGGCACGCGTCCACACGGCTCATCCCGCAAACACACAGCCCCCCCACACACACACTCACTGTCACACCCAGGGAGCCAGCCAGCGAGGGCTCCTCCAGTTGGGTATTCATAAACAGAAACGAGCAGATTCTATAAAAACGGTGGTCGGCAAACCGCGGCTCACGAACCACGTGCGGCTCTTGGGCCCCTTGAGTGTGGCTCTTCCACAAAATACCACGGCCTGGGAAGAAGTGGCGTTAGAAGTTGAAGTTTAAAAAATGTGGCTCTCTTGCCAAGACTGGTTTGGCTCAGTGGATAGAGCGTCGTCCTGGGGACTGAAAGGTCCCGGGTTCGATTCCGGTCAAGGGCATGTACCTTGGTTGCGGGCACATCCCCAGTAGGGGGTGTGCGAGAGGCAGCTGGTTGATGTTTCTCTCTCATCAACGTTTCTAATTCTCTATCCCTCTCAATTCCTCTCTGTGTAAAAATCAATAAAATATATTTAAATAAACAAATAAAATAAAAATAAAGAATGTGGCTCTCTAAAGAAATCTCAATCGCTGTCCTGTTGATGTTTGGCTCTGTAGAGGAATGAGTTTGCAACGCACTGTGTCCAGCTTGCTTCAACACTGGGCTGAGACACCGCTGGGCTGCCATGCACCCGTCGGCCACCTCGCTAACCGCTACCACAGGCAGCGAGATGCACGGGCACCGGCGGGGCCTGGCGTTCGGTGGCTGCTATTCTTGCGTTTTAATTACCCATCGCTGCTGGGCTGCTTCCCTCGTCAGCAGGGTGCTTGTGGTGGGAGCTGGTTAACCCCACCGCGGGGCCAGATGCACATCTGCACCGGCGGCGTGGGGGCCTGTCATTTTCCAATCACCGCCGGCCTCTGAGCTCGGAGGTGTCGCACTCGGGCTGTGAGTCAGCGCCCCCGCCCCCCAACCCTGACTGCTCTGGTGCGTGTGCACGTCCACGCCCTCGGGGTGCCCACAGGGTCCTTCCCCGGATGGCTGCCTCCTCTTTCTTGCTGGCAGGGGGCAGGGGGGCCTGCATGGTCTGTGGGCTTTGGTTTACCTTACGTGGGCGATGGGTGCCATGGCTGGGGAGTCGTGTTCCTGAAGATTCTAGGATGGAGGTGCTGGGGGTTGAGGTCGGAGAAGAGGAGGAGGGGAAAGAGGAAGGCACGGAGCTCTTGACCCTCACTCCCCTCTGAGTCCATCGGAATCTCCACTCCGGGCTCTAATGCTGTGGGGACTGGGAGGGGCGGTGGGGAGGGGGTTTGTGGGGGGCAGTGGGGAGGAGGCTGGGAGGGGTGGGTGGGAAGAGGGCTGGGAGGGGTGGTGGAAAGGGGACTGGGAGGGGTAGGTGGGGAGGGGTTTGGGGGTGGGTGGGGAGAGGGCTGGGAAGGGTGGTGGAAAGGGGGCTGGGAGGGGTGGGTGGGAAGGGGGCTGGGAGGGGTGGTGGAAAGGGGACTGGGAGGGGTAGGTGGGGAGGGGGCTGGGAGGGGCGGTGGGGAGGGTGCTGGGAGGGATGGTGGGCTGGGAGGTGCAGGGTGGGGAGAGGGCTGACATTCAGCAGTGAGCAGAGATTGCTTCATCGCCGGTGTCTGTTGGGGAGAAGACCCTGCCCCATCTCACATCACTGCCACCATGGAGTTAAGGTTTTGTGGTGACCGGCAACAAAAATCAACTTGGTAAGCAAACAAGGGACGTAGGACAGGGACACCAAGTCATTAACAGCACAGACAGGAGGGTGGAGCCCCTGTTTTGGAGGCGGGGTGGGAACAGGGCAGCTGGGAACACCAAGTCCGGGCGCCGTGACGGGGACAAGGGTGGTACTCCTGGGCGTCCTTTATGGAGAAAGTGCTCTAAACACTCGGTGTCTTTTCTCCTCTAAGCCCAACCACAACCCTGTGGGGTTGGGACCATGATGGTACCCATTTTGCAGACGAGAACACTGAGGCCCAGATGAGTGAAATAGCTTGCCCAGAGTCACACGGCGAATCGACGGCAGAGCCTCAGGGGCCTGCCTCAGTCTGGCAAGTCACTGCTCTCCACGGCCCTCTGCACAACTTCCTCCTTCGAGGTCATAAAACCAGGCCCCCAACCTCCTTCTTGAGGTCTGGGGTCACCACCACCCCTCCATGACTCGTGCCTGGGATTTCACCATGGCCTATGGCAGTGGTCGGCAAACGGTGGCTGGAGAGCCACATGCGGCTCTTTGGCCCCTGCAGTGTGGCTCTTCCACAAAATGCCACGGCCTGGGCGCGTCTATGTTGAAGAAGCGGCGTTAGAAGAAGTGGAAGTTTAAAACATGTGGCTCTCCAAAGAAATGCCCGCCGTTGGACTGTTGGTAGTTGGCTCTGTGGACCCGTGAGTTTGCCGACCCCTGGCCTCTGGTTTCCCTGCATCCTGCCCACACCTGAGTGCTCCTTTATCACACCGCCATTGCAGGCGCTGTTCAGACAGAGACTAAACGTGGCGGGTTAGATAGGGCCGCCCCGTGGCTCGCGAAGCCGGGGTCAGCGTGGGAAAACGTGGGCCTCAGCACCAGGGGCGCAGCGAGTTAGTTATCCCCACCTCGAGGGTGAAGGGATGGCGACACCAAAAGATAACTCACCTAAACCGGCCAGTCGATGGCCGAGCCGAGGTTTCAAGCAGACAGATTTTCTGGGTGTGGAGCGAGGCCGGGCGGATTGGGGGATGGGGAGTGGGGGGGCGAGGAGAGGTTGTTCAGGCCAGAGGATTGGGGGATGGGGAGTGGGGGGATGGGGAGAGGTTGTTCAGGCCAGAGGATTGGGGGATGGGGAGTGGGGGGATTGGGAGAGGTTGTTCAGGCCAGAGGATTGGGGGATGGGGAGTGGGGGGACGGGGAGAGGTTGTTCAGGCCAGAGGATTGGGGGATGGGGAGTGGGGGGACGGGGAGAGGTTGTTCAGGCCAGAGGATTGGGGGATGGGGAGTGGGGGGATGGGGAGAGGTTGTTCAGGCCAGAGCATTGGGGGGTGGGGAGTGGGGGGATGGGGAGAGGTTGTTCAGGCCAGAGGATTGGGGGATGGGGAGTGGGGGGACGGGGAGAGGTTGTTCAGGCCAGAGGATTGGGGGATGGGGAGTGGGGGGATGGGGAGAGGTTGTTCAGGCCAGAGGATTGGGGGGTGGGGAGTGGGGGGATGGGGAGAGGTTGTTCAAGCCAGTCCTCTCCTCTCCCTGCTGGCCTCACTGAGAGGAGAGGGCTTGCCTGAACAACCTTTAACACGCCGAATCTGAAGGCCTTGGGGGTGTCATCAGGCACAGGGCCCCCTGGGCAGCCCAGGGTGGGGGCCCAGGCAGCACAGAGGCCAGCGCCCCCTAGCGGAGAAGTCCCACCCTGCCTGGGACAGTGGGGAGGCCCTGAGATATGCCCCAGCCTCCCCAAAGAGGCCCTGTCCTCCCCCTTCCTCCCCCCCGCAAACCCGGGCTTTCCAAGTTCAACATGTCACCGTGGACAAATATAGAGCAGGAGAAACCGAAATAAATGAGTGGCTGCTCCAGCCGCAGGACAGCTAACCGTAATGGGGGCTTTGGGCTTTCTGCCTGAGACGCAAACAGCACATTCCTCTGCCGGAATAGCCGGGTGGAGAAACGGGACACGGTCAGACGGGAACACCCGGCCGGGCCGAGCCAAACAGGACAGAAATAGGCCCGGGCCGCCACATGAAGGGAGCTGGTCCGCGCTGCCCGGCCAGACTGCCCACACACACACTCACACACTCACACTCACACACTCACACACACACACTCACACTTACTCACACACTCACACACACACACACTCACACACACACACACGCACACACACACACACTCACACACACACACTAACATACACACACTCACACACTCACAGCAACACACACATACTCACACTCACACACACACACACACACACTCACACATACACACTAACATACACACACACACTCACACACACACACTCACACACACACACACACACACTCACACTCACACTCACACACACACTCACACTCACACACTCACACACACATACTCACACACACACACACTCACACACACACACACTAACATACACACACACACTCACACACACACACACACTCACACACACACTCACACACACATACACACACACTCACATACACACTCACATACACACACTCACTCTCACACTCACACACTCACACACTCACACACACACACTCATACACACACACTCACACACACACTCACACACACACACTCACACACACACTTACACTCATGGACTCACCAGTCCACAGCACACATCCCCTCACAGACACACAGGCACAGAGCATTTACCTGCACATCCAGAAATGCATACACAAGGTCATGCAATAATGCACACAGATCCAGGACATATGCACACACGGGAACACAGAGGCACACACAGGCATGCACTCACATCTATGGCAGTGCACGCATGCAGAGATCCGCACACCATGCCCACCTGTCCTTACACACACCGCACACACATGCACACACATGAGGGAGCAGATACACACCAGCCCATGGCAGATTCTCCCCTGGAGCCTTCAGAGGGAGCCAGGCCCCGCCCACACCTTCCCTTCAAACCTCTGGCCTCCAGAGCTGTGACAGAATACATGTTTGCTGCGTGTGGTCATATGTCATGGCAGCCCTAGGAAACGAATACACCCCGGACAAGTACCGTTATCATCCCATTTCACAGGTGAGAAAACCGAGGCACAGAGAGGTTACGCAACTTGCCCACGGCCACACCGCTGGTGGGGGGCAGAGCCCAGATTCAGATCCAGAGTTGGTCCTCCCCACCACAACGCCCCGCAGGGAGCTGTTGTGTGACTTGGTCGCTGACCCTCAGCGGCAAAATGGCAGGAGCAGGATGTGAACCCAGGACACTCACTGGAGCGTGTGCACCAGGTTTCTCCGAGGCTGTAGCACCACTTAGCTTTCTCCTAAAGGCCCCTCTTGCGGCCTATGCCCACGCTGCCTCTTTCCTGGGATGCTGGGGGGCAGAGGAGCAGGCCTGTGTCCGGGAGCTCCCCTCCAAACAGGAGCATCCTCCCGGCCCACAGGGCCCCGGGGTGTAGGACAAGAGACAGTGATTTATGCAGCGCCATCCGACGCCTCCTCGCTCCATCTTCCCACAATTAAGCGAAGCCCGGTGGTGACAAACGGCCCCCGCGCCCATGGCACCGCTGCTCACGGGGACCCCGCTCCCGTCGGCAGGCCCCGGAGCTCATCCATCCTCCCGGGCTGCCCAGGTTGGAGTTGATAAATCAAGCTCGCTTCAGAGCCCATTACAAGGCCATCACTCAGTGCGGGGGAGGACTGCCTGGAGTTTCCGAACTTCATATTTTATTGGGACAACTGGCGGCGCGTGGGGCCACTGACCCCCTCACCTCTGGGGAGGCCTGGCTTCCAATCCATCAACGCAGCCCACCTGCCCAGAAGCCGGCCGCCTCCCCTCAGTCTCTACGGGGCTGGGTGTCCGGCCCTCTAGGAGGGTCCACAGGCACAGGGGTGGGAGGGCGGCCCCATTCTCTCCCCCTGCCTCCTCCCAAAGCTGCCGCTTGCTTTTTGTGCCTCTGGGAATACAGTTGAGTGTAGACCAAGGCAGGGGTGACTCCGGCCTGAGAGAGTTATTTGGAGCGTGACGTTGACGGTGAACATCTAGGCTCTGTCACGCACTAGTGTTTGTGACTACGGGGCAAGTGACTTACCTTTTGCTAGCCTCGATTTTCCCATCTGTGAAATGGGTGACGGGGATTAAATGAGATGATACGTGCAGGGTATTTGACTCTATGCAGGGTCCCTGCTTTAAAAAAAAAAAAAAAAAAAAAAAGTCTCATTATGAGCATACTTGTTTTGTTTCTAGACAACTCAGAGGAACAGAGGATGCTGTTAGCTTTCCGGATAAAGAATCATTGGCCTATAGATGATGAAGGGCAAAATGGACACTGGGTGGGCATCTAGCAGCCTCCCCCACATGAACGCCCTCCCCACGGACCTCCTCGGGAAATGGGATTGTTTCCTCCACTTTACAGATGAGAAGGAAGACCTTCAGCCAGACCAAGGTCAAGTAGCTAGAAGGCGCTAATTAGTTTTGGCGGGACCACTTTGTTCTCTCACCCTCCACCCTCTGGCCCTGCTCTTCACCGGCAGGGGCAGCCCGGTGCGGGGGGCGAGGTGCGGGGGGGAGTAGACACGGGGCTATGACATCTCTCCCCTTCCCCAGACCCTACAGACTTCCTCACCCTCCCTTCCGGATTCCGAAAGGGTTCCAGGCCTGAGCGGGGTGGAGGATGGAAAGGGGAGAGAGAGGAGGGGGCAGACCTTCTCAGAGCCCAGAAGCCCCGCTCCTTCCAGAGGTAAATAAGAAACTTAATTAGCGAGCCAAGTGTGCCAGGCAAGTAATCCTCCGGCTTTCGGAAGCATCTGCCTCCGCGTGCTCGGAGGGAATATTACGAACTCGCCTCAGCCTGGGCACCGAAGCGCATGCCTGCCTGGACTCTGGGAGGGGGGAGGGGGGTGATGTTGGGGGGGGGGAGGACTCACTCAGCAGGTGAAGGCCAGGGTTTCAGAGCCAGGAATGGCCTGGCGTGGCTGAGGCTGACCACATCTGCTTCTGCAGGACACGCTGCACACAGGACACGCTGCACATAGGACACGCTGCACACAGGACACGCTGCACACAGGACACGCTGCACACAGGACACGCTGCACATAGGACACGCTGCACACAGGACACGCTGCACACAGGACACGCTGCACACAGGACACGCTGCACACAGGACACGCTGCACACAGGACACGCTGCACACAGGCACAAGGACCCCTTGGAGTGGACAGCTGGGCAGCCCGGGGCTCTGGGGACCCGTGGCCCACGTGCATCAGGTGGGCCTGGGCTCTGGCAGGTGAGGACGGAAAACCTCGGGCCAACACGTCGCTTCTCCGAGCCTCCCATGTCTCGGCGGTGCACGGGGAATCCACAATGTGACTTCCCGGGAGGACCACGGAGAGGACGGAACGAGACCGTGTATGCAGAGGCCGAGCACGTGCCTGACGTAAGAAATACCGAGTAAATAGTGAGTGTTGTTATGCTAGGGATGGCCCGTCTCTCTTCCACTGCGGGGTTCTGGCACACCCCGGCCCAGCCCTAGCGACAGGCTCAGGAGTGAGTTTCCTGCTGCCCCCGGGAGGAGTTCCTGAGTCCTCTTGGGGATTCTGAGGGTTCTGAGGCCAGGGGTGTGGGGGGGACGGCAGAGGAATGTCCAGCTCACCTTCTTACCCCTATATTGACTCCCCTTTCCCCAGATCTCTTGCAATAAGCAGGGCCCTGTGCCCGCCGCTGGTCAGTGAGCCTGTGCATTTATTGAAACGCCGCTTCTCAGCCTGTCTGTGCAGTGACCACGGAGGCCATGGGTTGAGATGTGGAGGCCACGTGGGCCACGGTGACAGCATGGAGACCAGGTGCCCCGGAGAGATGCGTGACAGCGACCTTCTGTGGGGCAGCAGCATAGAGAGGTATCAAGGGGATTTTTGTTATTGCTGCGCAACCTAGCCCAGCCTGACTAATCCATGGGGGTTGAACTACTTGATACTAGACCGGTGATCAGCCCAGGAACTCACTGGTTGGCCCGATGAGGAGGGCAGGTCTAAGGATAACGATGCCTGGAGAACAATACCGTTCTATGAAGAGGAGCTAAATCCACCTTCGACGGAGCCTGTCTGCCGTCCCGTTCCAAGGACAGGGCGAGAAAGGACGCTACCAGGGGAGGACAGGATCCTTCGGGGGGGAGGGCCACGAAGCAGGAGCAAGGAAGGAAACCCAGAGAGAGAGCAAATCCCCATCTCGGGAGACTCTGGGTCCCAGGGAAGGGACCAGAAGGGACCGGCTTTATTTATACCGTCTTCGGTCTCTCGCGAGTTCGTCGTCATCTGCTTGAAGGTCATGAGGTAGCGCTTCTGCTCGTCCCCTCCACCCTCTAGCCATCCCTGGAGTCCTAAGGAGAGAGGAAAGAAAGGCGACTCCAGCCTTCAGCGGGCATCCCGCTATCTCGTTAAGTCCTCTGTCCAGGGGACGCTCAGGACCTGGTCCCAGCCAGGCCCCTCCCCGAGCCCAGGAGGGCAGCTCTCTGCCATGGCCACCAGCCAAGTACAGCTCATTTGCTTTAGAACCTCAGCAACAAACACACAACCCCCGCCCCGAACCCTGGGCCTCTCTCTCCCTCCCCCCCCTGGCTGATGGGGGGCGGGGGAGGGGGGGCACAGGAAAGGGCTGAGGTTATTGAAATGCTATTTTAAACTCTATGTCGACGTTAACCAAAACCTTGAGGCTGATTAAACACGACCTTCGGGCCACGGGGCTCCGGCTCCAGCAGGCAAAGGGCCTCCATCCTCCCGGCAGCTCCGGGCTTGTTTATTGGCTTGAAAGCCCTTAAGGGGCCCGCCGAGGGAAGGGGCGAGCCGGGGAAACTTTAATATCTAAAGGGAGAGATCAAACGCAGTTGACATTTCTGGCAGCGAGCGGAGCGCGTTATGTATCTTTATATGTATAATGTTATAGCGGAGCAGGAGGGGAAAGGCATTTTTCTTCTTCTTCTGGGTTAAATCAAATCAGGCCACATGTTCCTGATCTTGACTGTGTTGTCTTATAACCCAACCAAATTTAACTGACATTGAGCATTTCTGATCCGAACAGTTAATATGGGAATTTGGCCCAAATAACTGGAGATACATTCTGAACATGAACTCGGTGCAATCATCAGAAATGATGGGAAAGGCCCCTCCCAGGGCCCTTGGGGGGTGGGGTGGGGGTGGGGGCAGGCAGAGGGGAGGCTGGTGGGCAGGGCTCCTGGCTCAGCCCCGTTCCTTTGCCGATGGAGTTCTGGAGGGAGAAGGCCTCCACAGCCCCTGGGATTTGTTTCTGGCCACCGAGAGAGAGAGAGAGAGAGAGAGAGAGAGAGAGAGAGAGAGAGAGAGAACGAACCTAGATTTGGCAAAAGCATCGAATGGGCCACCAGGTCAAGAAAGATCCTTGGAAAGCGTGTCTGGATTGATCTCTCTTCAGTTCCCTGGTGCCCTGGGTGAGGACGCTGGGTGGGAGTCAGGATGGACAGCAGGATGGGTGCCGCTCCAGGAAGCCGGCCCAGTGCTTAGCACAGAGCCTGTGCTCCGTCGACGCTGACGGAACAGATTTTTAAATCCATGTGAGAGATTTCAAGGAGCTGGTTACTCCGCATCCATTTCCTGTCCTTCCTCCTTGCTACGTGAGTCCTGTCTGAGTTCCAGAAGGCAACCATAGCAGGTCCTAGGGGATGAAACTCTATGGCTGTTCAACTAATCGTGAAGGCCATGTTCTGTTTTTCCCAGCTTCCCTTGCAGTTAGGGGTGGGCATGTGACCTGGTTCAGGCCGAGTGTCTGTGTCGGAGGGGTTCAAGGAGAGCGTCCTCCTTCTCGGTCCGAGGAAGCAGGGGAGGTTGCAGTGCCTGCTTCTTCGCCCGCCCCTTCTCCCGGCCCTCGGGGAGGGCTTACCACCGTGGCAGAGGGGTAACTGCCATCCGGTCATCCATTCCAGGCCACCCTGCAGAGCTGCCCCCGAGAAGCGTCTGCCTTTCCCGCTTGCATCTGGACTTGGCTACGTCTCCGCTTCTCTTCAGTGGGCTCTGAAAGGAAGTAGCACGTGTCACGTTGGGGGCCAAGACTCTAAGAAATGGGTGTGCCTTCTCCCTGCTCTCCCCGCTTTCTTTAGGCGGGTATGACTGACAGAGATGAGGCCCTAGGGGATAGCATGGCTACACCGTGGAAGGAGCCTGGGTCCTCAAAGCACCATGAAGGGGACACCACCCGTGAGCAGAAACCCCTGCAATGGACGGTTAGGGGGGCGAGGGGGGAGGGAGACCTACAGGAGAATTTCTATTGGGTTAAGCACTAACATTTACAGGGGTTATTGGTTACAGGGCTAATGCTATTCTAACCAATACACTTATTTTCTGTGTGATTTTAAACAAGCTACGCGCCACATCTCCGTACCTGGCTTCCTCTTCTGCACGTTGAAGGTAGTCCGTGGCATACTTGAGGGATGCTTGAGGGAAAGAAACACATAAAGAACTTAGCAGACTGTCCATCACATCGGAAGTGCTCATTGCGTGCGAGATAAATCTATGACGATTATCATCATTCCTGAAAGGGGAATGGGCTAGATGACCCCCCGCCCCCTCCCCCCTCCAGAGCCCCTTTGAGCCTTGAGATTCCAAGATTCTCTAGGAGGCTCAGGTCTTTAATGGAAAGAGCCAGGAGGTGCGTGTCTGAGGCCTCCTCTGCCTCCCGCGCAGGTGGGCTTCTGGACAGCTTTCATTTTAAGAGGATGAAATATTCATCGGAGCTGAGCCCTGGCATTCTGCAATCAATCCTTCCCGTTTCTGCATGATCCGTGCTCAGGGTTGTTGGGTTTGCCTTTGTCCAGCAGGACCGCTGCCTTCTTGCCCCCAGAGGGTGAGCCGAGAGATACGACGGGGGAACCCTGTGAACAAAATCCTCCCCTGGATTCGTACTAGGGCGAGGCCCCCGCTCTGAGCAAAGGGCCGAGGAAGAGCCCCAACGAGGAGTCAGGAGTGTGGCATTGCAGTCCTGATTCTTCCCTTTCCTGGTTCTCCTCAGGCCTCAGTCTCCTCGTCTGCAAAATGGGAATAATAACAGTTCCTACTCGAGAGGATTGTAGCGAGGAATAAATGGATTAACTTGGTAAAGTTGCTCAACTGTGCTTAGTAGGTAGGGAGCAGGAGGTGATTAAGACTTGGTCGTCTTCAGTATCACTTAGTCAAGAGAGAGAGAGAGACACAAGCATCTTCCCCCCCAGGCTTGGGATCAGGGTGGATAAATTCTATAAAAAGAGGTATTAGACTAGATTATCTCAAAGGTTTCACCCCGATGGCTTAGGTCAGGTCCCCTAGAGCAGTATTTTCCAAAGTGTGGTGCGCGTCCCCCCAGGGGTACGGGAGGAGTTGGGCGGGGGTACGCGTTGCACCGGAGTTTGGTGGGGATATGCACTGCACCATGCTTAGCTGCGCCTAATTCTACGTTCCCATGAGTACGAGGGGTACTCAGCGTTACGAAAATTATAGAAGGGGTACCCATACGTCAGAAGTTTGGGAAACACTGCTCTAGAGGAAAAGCCTGGACCATAGACGCGGGCAATTCCTTTTCCTCGCAATAAAGAGCGAGGGAGGGAGGGGAGTGAGAAGGAGGTCGCTCAGCCTCAGGGAAGCCCAGAGCAGGAATGACAACTCAGAGGGGGGTCCGCCCGCAGGCAGGGTGTTCAGGCTCTGGTCCCCTTCCTTCCCGTCCGTCAATCATCGGCAGCAGGGTGCCCTCCCGGATGGAGGAGTTTAATCTCCCAGGCAAAGGGGCTTAGGAGTCTCCAAGTGACTCATAAAGGGGGCGGGGAGGATAGCACAGGGCCTTCTACACTGGAGTCTGGGAACTGAGGCTGCCCGGGAGTTTCCATCTGTGAAATGGGGAGAAGCGCTCAGCACAGGCCTGAGGCTTGGCGGTGCCTGCCCCGGGAAGGGATGAAGAAGGTGTGATGAGGTGACAGTAGGTTCCAGGAAGATAATTCATAGCGACACTCACACCTGGGCATTCCTCGTGGGATCACGGGAGAGTGTGCACATATAACCAAGCAGATTTCCGGGTACAGGGACCCCCTGCCCAATGCTCCCTGTTTCAAGCTTTCTCCATGATGGGTAGTCTCCTGTACCTGCCCAGTTCCTGGACCTCCTTCAGCTATGTCTATGCCCGCCTGGCTCAGGTAAAATGGCTTATCCTTCCCCAGGCAAAGGCCTCTTATTTCCTGCAAAACAGAGCTTTTTTGCTTTTTTGGAAAAAAAAAATATTTTATTGATTTATTAAAGAGAGGAAGGGAGAAGGATAGAGAGCTAAAAATATCGATGAGAGAGAAACATCGACCAGCTGCCTCCTGCACGCCCCGCCCCCACCGGGGATGTGCCCGCAACCAAGGTACAGCCCTTGACCGGAATCGAACCAGGGACCCTTCAGTCTGCAGGCCGATGCTCTATCCACTGAGTCACACCGGTTTTGGGAAGTCCATGTTTTTAGCACGCCACATGGCTAACCGGAAAACAAGTTTTGGGTTCAGTTGGTTGGCATAAAGGAATAATAGATCTGGTGCAGTTGGCGAGGGATGGGGGGAGATTAGCAATTCTGCTTCAAAGGTGGGATAAAACATTATCCATTGCCTCCTGACACCCCCCCTTTCCTGACCCCCCCACATTTTAGCCACAGCCAGTGGCCAAGGAAGCGCACCCAGAGCCTGGCAGAAGGCAGCCTGCGTTTCGCAGCCGCACGCTGGAGAGCCAGCTCACTGCTCTCCCCACCACGAGCTATTTACAGGGGCTGATTTCTAATAAACACAGACTGGCAGCTAGGAGTAGGGGGAGGTCAGAGGGCACACGCACAGCTTTATTGATGCCTTGTCAATCAACGGCTCTTATTTTGTTGTTCCGTGTTTTTTCCAAGGTGCATGTAAGCACTTTCCCGGCTAATAGCGGGTTTATTGAACGTCTCCGCCACGCAGCTCGCCTGCCCCGCAGGCCACGGCGGCTGATTATCCGCTCCATGGCTCGGGGTCGGAGGGTGAGTTGACCCCCATCCCCGTGGCCTCTTCCAGGGAGGTTTCAGGGGTCTGAACCAATTCGATGCCGTCCAGTAAAATGCCCCACCCTCCCGCGCTAGGCAGGGACCTCAGCTTTGCTGTTTAAGCAGAGGATCTAATTTGACACATGGCACATCCAAGCCTGTGGTCGTGTTGCCTGTATGGTTAAGGCCAAAGGGGAATTTTCTTATCTGAGAAAGCTGGTCTCTCCTAGAAAGCAGAATTTTACCAGGACCACTCGCACGCCCTGCTCTGATGAAATGGGTCCCCCTGGTTCCGTGGTCGGCAAACTGCGGCTCTCGAGCCACACGCGGGCCCCTTGCGTGTGGCTCTTCCACAAAACGCCACGGCCTGGGCGAGACTCTGTTGAAGACGTGGCGTTAGAAGAAGTTTAAGTTTAAAACATGTGGCTCTCCAAAGAAATTTCAGTCCTTGTGCTGTTGGTATTTGGCTCTGCTGACTAATGAGTTTGCCGACCACTGGGCTAGAGAGGCATTAATGGGCTTGCCCAAGGCCACACAGCTGAGCCTTGTGCTCTCAGCGACCCGTTTCAGTGCCTGCACCTGTGGCTTCATGTCTTCCTGTACCACCTCGCTCCTCCTACAGCTCACGGTAACTACACACCCTGGGCGGCAAGAACCCTTGGGCACATCTGATGGGCTATGGCCTCACCCCGCCTCAGTTTATAGCCTCTGAGAAAGGGGAACAAGATGAGAAGGGACCAGAAAACGTTCGCTTGATCCAGAGGGGCTGCAGTCAGTCCTGAGCCCTGGCCCTGAGGTGCTAAGACACGGGGCGGGGTGGGGGATAAAGCTTACCTTTTTGGGCTGGCACTCCTGGCAAATGCATGAACCCAGGAGGGCCCGGAGGCCATGCCTCCTCAAGTTTCAAAGCCCAAAACCTTAGATCTGTTGACAGAGGCACCGTCAACATCTCTCCAGTTTGCAAACAGCAGCCATCTGCTGGGGCTTACAAGGCAGGCCCTCGGAACACAGCCCGTCTACGGGGGAGACGGACGCCCCTCCTCGCAGGGCCTGGCCCAGAACGTGCCCCTCTCATTTGTACACATTTCCAGGCCTCTGGTACCAGGAAATGTTGTGGCCACGGGAGCAGGTTGGGGCCCACCGCCTGGTGTCTGCTGCTCCCCAGCTCAGCAAAGGGATGCCAGCGAAGGTGGAAGTGGTTAAAGGCCTGCCTTTTGATTGGCCCAGACCTGGAGCCCTGACTTACAAAAGGGCTGGTAACCCCACCCCCTTCCTCTTTCCCCCACAGCTCTGCCTTCCAAACCAGTTGGCTGGTTCATCCTACCGTGTTTCCCCGAAAATAAGACATCCTCCGAAAATAAGACCTACTTACAGGTTTCCTTCTGAGTGAAATATAAGGCACCCCCCCGAAAATAAGGACCCCCACCCCCACCCCAGGCTAAACATGAGAGATTTGGTCCACTGATTCTGAAAGAAATGGAGCCACAAGAAATTCACCAGGAAATTCAGGAATTGGATTGTTAGGATGATGTTCCAGAAGATGATGACATGATTGTCATTGAATAAATGAGTAAATTCTTGATACTGTAGGATTCACAGTTTGTCTGGTTTGTGTTGACAACTACCGTACTACCGTACCGTATACAGGTAATAAATTTCCTTTATTTTCATTTAACAATAAATGTGTACCATAGTCTTCTTCCTGGAAAAATAAGACATCCCCTGAAAATAAGACCAAGTGCATCTTTGGGAGCAAAAATTAATATAAGACACTGTCTTATTTTCGGGGAAACAGGGAAGGGTGAACAAGAGAGCAGAGGACTTGGGGGATTGAAAACGTGCCAGGAGGAAAGAGCAAGACTGGGAGGGTGGGGGAAGAGGAGAGAGGGAGAGAGGACCCAGGAAGCCGGTATGTCTGCCCCATCCAGAGGATCCGCTCTGTGGAGCTATGTCTTTGAAACAGGAGAACTAAGCATGAAGGTCAGGAAGAGGGGTGGGGGCGTGCCGGAATCTCTAGAGTGAAGATGGGGTCAAGGGTGCAAGTGGTTTGAAGATGCCCCATTCAAGTTACGATAGTTAAAGCTGAAAATGAAAAAATGAAAAACACTATTTCCATGATACAGAACTTGACAAAACCTTGGCTGCTGGGATGCCTAGAGGTTAGAGCTATGTTCGCCCTCTCAGGGGACAGAACTCCCGGGACGGACAAGATTTTCGTGTTTTCCAAAGGGGTGCAGTGATTGCTAAGCTGAAGACCCCGGCTGGATCTGTATTTCAGGTTCATCTTTTGACACCTGCCCCTCAGCCCCTTCCTCTTTGGGGCAATCACCCCCAGTTCCTGCAGACACTTCTGGCCGGGTCATGGCTCAGTCACTGACCAATCAGGCCTCTTCCCAATGCAAGTCATCATATACTTTTAAAACAGAGCCTGTGCTCATGGGAAGGCAATTGGAGGTAAGGTAGAGAGATAAGGTGAAACTTCAGGGGGAAAATAAAAAATAAAAAAAAAGATTCTTTCAAATAACAACTATTTTAAATACTACCACAAACAAGGACTTGATTATGGTCAGGTAGACCACAACATCAAAATAAACCTTTTCACTAGTTTTAAGAAACTACCGCCCTGGCTGGTGTGGCCCAGTGGTTGGGTGCCGATCCATGAACCAGGAGCTCACGGTTCAGTTCTCAATCAGGGTACACGTTCAGGTTGTGGGTTCGATCCCCAGTAGGGAGTGTGCAGGAGGCAGCCGATCAATCGTTCTCTCACATCATTGATGTTTCTCTCTCTTCCCCTCTCCCTTCCTCTCTGAAGTCAATAAAAATTTTTTTTTTAAAAGACACTACCTAGCTTTGTCCTAACATGGCTTTTTCTCTGCTCACAAGAGACAGCATTCTCTGTGTCTCTTCTTATAGAGACACTAATCCTGAAGGATCAGGGCCCCACCCCTCTGACCCCAGATAACCTGAATTACCTCCTTGTAGGCGCTGTCTCCAAATACAGTCACACTGGGGGTTAGGGCTTTCACTAGGGGGGTGGGGGACACAATTCAGGTTGGTCCATAGCCCTGGCGGCTTCAGCAAATGCCCCTCAATCGTGGGGATCAGGAGTTCATGCCCTTCTCTGCTCTTAGCGGTGTTGCAGTCGGCAAGTCTGAGCAGCCCTGGGATCTCCGTGTGTGCCCTGACAGAGTGATGCCCAGAGGAAGAGCCGAGTGAGGGGGCTGATGCCTCCTGGTACAGAACATAGGTGAAGTGCAGACGCCCCACCTTACCCTCCTTTAGTTTTGGCCAAAACGGAGCCAGGCTGGAGCCCACCTGGGAGCATACAGAGGAGAGAGTTTCAGGCTGGGGAGCTTGCAAGCAAAACCAATGGGAGCTGCCCCATTGAATTCTGGGCTTTCTGGCTTCTGATCCGCAGGCCGTGGGCAGAGGCAGGTCCGCTTATTTGTGTTTGGAGCTCAAACTATTACATTTCTTTCAAAACCTCCTATAATCCAAAGAACATGTGGGTGATTTCTACTGTGACAATATGTTCATTTATTCATTAGTTCAACAAACATCGACCTAGTCTCTACCATATGCCAGGAATGGTGTTTGGCAAACAGTGGTCCCCAAGAACCTACTTTCATGACCAACAAAAACCCACTGTGTTAGTAGTGCGCCCACCATTGGTGTGTGTGTGTGTGTGTGTGTGTGTGTGTGTATTAGTGTGTGGGGTGTATGTGTGGATGCATGTGTGTGTGTGGATGGTTCCCATAAGCAGGCCAAAGGAACTGGCAGTCTTATTGACATCTTTTCTCTATTGAACAGAGCGATTTCCTTACAGTTTGAGAACATTCATAAATTCCCACCATGAGCCCAAATTAATAATGACTGATGAACTTCAGGCACGCCAAGCTGGTCTAACCCCAGTGGTGATAGGAAACATCTGAACTTGATTCTGTCCCGGGCGATCCTACGCCTCCCCCTTCCTCCCACCCAGCCCCGGGAAGGGACTCGGGGGGGTTCATCCTCGGTGCTCCACAGTGAAGACCCAGCTCTCACCAGCTCAATCCGCCTCTGCTTTTTCTCACCCAGCTCATTGCTTCTCAACCCTGACGGCATCTTCAACACTCTTGAGAAATTAGAAGGGTAACGATGCCCAGGTTTCAAACCCAGAGAAAATACGCTTCAATTGGTCTAGAGAGTGGTCCAGATATCAGACTCCTCCTTCCCTCCGCCCCCTCCCCCCAAAAAAAACACACACACAAAAAAAAAACCCACAAAATTTCCCAATTAATTCTAAGGTGTTGCTAGCATTGGGAGGCACTTTTATCATTTGCCCAAGACAGCTGCCAGATTCCTCTGAGGGACATGGCCTGTTGATGACTAGCTGGTGAGGTCACAGACCTCAGCTGGATGCTGGTGCTAAGGTGGTATGACCAAGTATGAACCTGGTGCCCAGAACTTTGCTAGATGCTGCAAGGAGTAGTCATGTAAGCTCTGAGCCTCGGTCATGTCACCTGTACAATGGGCTCTTTCCCTCCCCATGTAGCATCCTGCGTGGACCTACATGGAGTGGAAGGACTCTAATAGTAGGATAGATGGCTGGTGGGAAGGGGTTACTTCAGCTTTTGCGGGGAACCATCAAATTGCACCACAAATTAACCCACGAATAGTAAGAAAGTATTGTTAGCTAGTCCCACCTGGGCGATCTTAGGTCTGTGGTCGGCAAACTGCAGCTTGCGAGCCACGTGTGGCTCTTTGACCCCTTCAGTGTGGCTCTTCCACAAAATACCACGGCCTGGGCAAGTCTATTCTGAAGAAGTGGCGTTAGAAGAAGTTGAAGTTTAAAAAATGTGGCTCTCCAAAGAAATGTCAATCATTGTCCTGTTGATGTTTGGCTCCTGTGGACTAATGAGTTTGCCGACCACTGTCTTAGGTCATGAGATGGTGACCATCATGTCCTCGTATTGTTGGTTTCTTCCTGGCAAAGAGCAGAACCCAACTTTGCATGAGCAATCAAAAGGAGAGTGTTTATTGGTTGCATCTCTCAAAACTCAGGGAGAGGCCTCGAAATTGGGCCTCATGGAGGACAGGAACTAGGACTCCATAGCCAGCTTTTCTCTGGAGCCTTGTTGCCCTGGATCACTTTTTTCTCTCTGAATCTTCTTCGTCCTTCTGTCTCTGTATACTGGCTTCTCTGTGAAAGGTAGCCACCAGCATTTCCTGAGTTTATACTTTCCCTAAAGGCCCAGTGCACGAAATTTGTGCATGGGTAGGGTCCCTAGGCCTGGCTAGAATCAGGGCCAATCAGGGCCTCTGGCTGCTGGCCAGGGCCTCCCTTCATTCCGTGCTGCCTCCTGGAGGTCAGCACACGTCCTAGCTAGTGGTCAAACTCCCGGTTGATCGAATGCTGGAGGGGACAATTTGCATATTAGCCTTTTATTATATAGGATAGTTCAAGCAACAAGTAGAAACTGACCAGCATCCGCCCAGGCTAGTTCCAATCAGAGGATACGATTGGCTCAGCTTCAGTCAGGTGATACTTCTGGTCCAATTGGCGACATGCAGGGCTGGGACCTTGTGATTTAAATCTGGCTGTCGTGTGAGGAGAGATTATTCTCTGACAAAGGAGACGGGAGCTGGTGAGACACCCCAGTAGGTGTTTTCTAAAGGCACACACAGGGCGGCTTCCGGGGCAGTCTCACAGAGGGCCCGGGCCAGTCTGAGAGTGACCTCCCCATCCAGCTCACATCGGGCGAGAGGCAGGCGGTGAGAGCTATCCCAGGGTGCCCCACCTTGCCTCACCCTTCACGCATGCGTCTCTTGGGAGTGCTTGGCACAAACACTCTCCAACCTAATTACCAGCCGGATTTAATCAAAGGTATTCCCGACCTTACGAGCGATGCTAGCCAGGAATGTCCCTGAGTAGGAATTCTTAAAATACTTTTGTTTATGAGGAAGTTTTACATGCAAACTTCCCCCCCCCAAAAAAAAAAATCCAGTGAGAAGAGCAGTCCCTATAGACATCTGAGAGCACTTTGGCTGTCTTAATTCACTCAGGATGTTTCATTAATATCCATGCTCGTCCTGAATCCCAGCCTGGCAGGTTCCTTGTACTAGTGTTCTAGTCCTGCAACCTCATGCGTGTGTGTGTGTGTGTGTGTGTGTATGCATGTGTGTGTGTGTGTGTGTGTGTGTGTGTTTAACTTTTTTCTGGAACTCATTTCTCCATTTCCTCATACATTCTCCTAAATCTCCTCCCCAATGCACACATCTTGTGACTCCAACCGCTCCATTTTAGAAATAGAGGACATCACGGACTTCATGGATTTCTTTTCCCCTTGAAGTTATGAGAAGGAGGTTGGAGGGGAAGTAATCAGGAGGCCCAGATCATGATCTTGTTTCTCCCGTGAGGTTGGAAGAATGGAAACTCCACCATCTTTGTGCCTCCACACTCCAGGGTTCTCAGGAGAGTGCCATCTTCCTTGGCCTTCTCCGTGACCCGGGACAGAGGGCTGATGAGAAGTTCCAGTCCACCACCACCACCACCACCACCACCATGATCAGAAGAGGAGGAAAGTCAAGGTCTTTCTCTTCCTCTCTCTCCGCTGGCATCGATGGCCATGACCAAGTCTCTTCCATGGCTCCATCACCTGCTGGGAAGCCCCAGTCATGGGTCTAGCTCCCTGAATCTTGAGTTTGGCTGGTACCACGTCCTCCTGCTGTTCCTCCCGCCCTTATAGTTGTAGTGTCAACCTGGGGACCAAAGGGTTGTGGGTTCAATTCCAGTCAAGGGCATGTACCTTGGTTGCAGGCTTGCAGGCTCCTCCCCAAACCCGGGCCCTGGTCAGGGCGTGTGCAGGAGGCAACCAAGCAGTATGTTTCTCTCACATTGATGTTTTTCTCTGTCTTTCCCTCTCTCTCTTCCACTCTCTCTAACATAAAAATAAATAAACAAATATCCTCGGGTGAGGATTAAATAATAATAATAATAAATTAAAAATTTCTTGCCAGAACCAGTTTGGCTCAGTGGATAGAGCATCGGCCTGCGGACTGAAGGGTCCCAGGTTTGATTCTGATCAAGGGCATGTACCTTGGTTGCGGGCACCTCCCCAGTAGGGGGCGTGCAGGAGGCAGCTGATCGATGTTTCTCTCACATCTGATGTTTCTGACTCTCTATCCCTCTCCCTTCCTCTCTGTAAAAAATCAATCTGAGAGGCTGAAAAGCTTGGCCCAGACCACACAACTCGACAAAGTGACAGCAGCGCTGAGATTCTCACCCAAGTGTGTAGAACTCGATGCCCTTGACCGGAATCGAACCTGGGACCTTCAGTCCGCAGGTCGATGCTCTATCTTAGCTCCAACACTGCTGACTTATTCATCTTGTGTCCCTGGCACCAAACACAGAGCCTGAGGCATCGGAGGAGGCCTCCGGGAGGGTCTGAGCAACCAAGTGAAGGGGGGCCGGGCCTCGTCCTCCTCTCACCCCGCACCGACACCCTGCCATTGACGCCCACTCTTCCCAGTCACACCCTCCCCATCAACGCCCTCCTTAGAGAAACTCTCCAACTCCCGCAGCCACGGGACTGCTTCCTGCAGCTCCGCAGCCTGCACCCGCCCGCTGAGGCCAGGCCGGCCTGTGGTCCCCAAACTGCACTTCAGAGGCACTTCACGTCTCCTCGCGAGTTCAGACATTCTCCCAGCACAGAGGCCTTGGCCGGCACAGTGGCTCCTGGCTCCCGGCTAATATTTATTAAGCACTTCTTGGCGCCAGGCATGGCTTGAAGTACTTTCCTGACAATCACCGGTTTCACGTTCACAACAATACGAGGGGGGTGCTTTTATTAGACCCTTCTGACAAAGGAGGAAGCCGAGCCGGAGGGGGGGGGGGGGGGTTCAGAAAGTTGCCCCCGGGGCCAACAGGGAGGGGCCGGGTTGGGCCGGAACCTTTGAACGGGAGGCCTCCTCTCCCCTTCACGGTGCGGTGCTTGACTCTTTGAGATGTTTCCACACCTGCTCTCCGAGGAGGTCCTCCCACTCCCTCCGGGAAGGAAGCACCATCATCGAGAGAGCTTTATGGGTAGGGGGGCACTTGGAAAACTCTAAGCTCCCGCTCCCTGCTCTCCTCTCCCCCTTCCCCTCTCCCCCCTCCCCATGCAGGTGAGGTATACCAGGGCCTCGGGTCAAATGGCTCGTGCAGGGTCACACAGCACCCCTGCATAAGAAACATCAGCGGGCCCAACCCGGTGTGGCTCAGTGGATAGAGCGTCGGCCTGTGGACTGAAGGGTCCCAGGTTCTATTCCGGTCAAGGGCATACACCCTGGTTGAGGGCACATCCCCAGTGGGGAGTGTGCAGGAGGCAGCTGGTCGGTGTTTCTCTTTCATCGATGTTTCTAGCTCTCTGTCCCTCTCCCTTCCTCTCTTTAAAAAAATCAATAAAACATAAAATAAAATAAAAAAGGAAACATCAGCGGGTCCTGAGTGCCAGGTCCCACCCTCCCACTCCCCACCCATCCTCACCCCCGCCCCGAGGCCTCCCATCTGCACCAGGGTCAGAGGCGCAGGCATGTGGATCCCCATTGGACTCCTGAGCTCACACCAGAGCAGCGCGCCCTCTCTTCTGAGACTCGTAAGCAATGACGCGGGAGGAGACCGGAGAGGCCAGTTAGGGGGGTGGGGGGGTGTCTGTGGAGACAGACATTGCCAGGTGAGGACGAGCAGCTCAGGAGGGAGTTTGTGAGCACTGACCCGGGAGCCAGGAGACCCCACTGAAAAGCCCAGTTCTGCGGCACAGATTTGGGCAAGTCCATTCACTTCTCCGAGCCTCGGGAGTCTCCTCCGGAAAAGCGTGCTAGGCTTTGGAGTGGCCAGTGGGGACCAGACGCTTACCACGGTGCCGAGGACGTCAGATGCCGTGTCTCCTCGCCGAGCCCTGGAAACAGCCTTCTGAGGCAGGTCCGAGGGGTCGTCCATTGACAGAGGCCCCGGCGAGGGGTGTGACTGGTCTAACGCCGCACAGAGCGCACAGAGCGAGCGAGGAAGCCGGACTTCGCTCCTGGATCGGACCCTCGGCAGCAGCCAGGCGCTTAAGCACTGCACCATTCGTTATCATTGAGTCCCTTTCCCTCCCCAGGCCTCGATCTTTCCATCTATAAAACGGGTAGGTCAAACCAGAGCAGGGCCCCCGAGCTCAGATGCCGAAGGGACCAGGCAATATGGGGGGGGGGGTTGTGAATGCTGTTCACCAAATAGCTCCAGCTCGCCCCCTTCTGGACACATGGCAGGATTGTGCTCCCTAGCTCTGTTCCACTGAGTCAGGCCTTGTGATGGTTCTGACCACGTGAGTGGTGTGAGAGGAATATCGCTGAGGCTGGAGCAGTTAATTGCCAGTGGGACGGCCTCAGAGCCCCCTCTTTCTCAGCCCGATTTAAGACAGTGGCCGCCAGGATAGTTGGGGTCCCAGCAGGGGAGACGCGGAGCCAGCCCCCTGGCCGCCCTGGAATGGATGGGCTTCCAGCCTGAGGGGGAGATAAGCCTCTGCTTTCGGAGCCAGTGAGATTTGGGGTTGTTAGCACAGCACCCCCCCAGCACACCCAGGTGGCTCCTGCAGGGAGTTAGACTAACCTGTGGGTCAAGCAGTAGAATTTTGTTAAAACGCAGGACCTTCTCCTCGTAGCTTCCCTTCCTTTGGTGGAAGCACGATGTTCTCCTATGGTAAAGGCAATGAAGGTTTACCATAGCGTGTTTCAAAATTCAACAAAGAACCGAATGCGTCTGTAACACGACTACCCCTCATCTCACCTTCCAGGCAAGCTGGCCAACCCCCGAGCTTCCCTTCAGACTCCTTCCTGGGCACCTGATTGGTTGTTGTTTTTTAAATATATTTTATTGATTTTTTTTTTAGAGAGAGAGCAAGGGAGAGGGATAGAGAGTTAGAAACATCGATCAGCTGCCTCATGCACACCTCCTACTGGGGATGTGCCTGCAACCAAGGGACATGCCCTTGACCAGAATTGAACCTGGGACTCCTTAGTCCACAGGCCGATACTCTATCCACTGAGCCACACTGGTTAGGGCCACCTGATTGGTCTGATGTGGGGCTATGAGAGGATTTCCAGGAGTCCCGCCACCTCTAGTCACATGGCAGCTGAGCGTCTAGGGCCACGTGACTTTGGCCCAGAACCTTGACCCCAGGTAGCCCACCCGCCTCAGTTTCGTCAGATTCACGTGGGGATAATGACAGTGCCTACCGCACAGGAGCGGTGAGAGGAACTCATCTGAAAGGGCTTAGAATAAGTGCCTGGCTCATAGCAAACACCACACGGCGTGTTCGCTCCCCATTGTAGTTAGCGTCTTTTCCGGCAGCATCAGAAGCTCTTTACACAAGACGTTTCTCGGAGCTTCCAGAAGGTTCCAGGAAGGGATGCGCCAGCAATCCTGGAGGAGGGCACCCGAAACCAGGGACGCGGGGGGGGGGGCCTCTCATCGGTGGCACAGGCTGCCCCCAGGCCCTTTGGTTCAGGGTCCACTTTCCCATGTGTGGCATCACCATCACCTGCCACACCCACCCCTCCCCGCGCAGTGGCTGCCACAGCTGCTCTGCCCACAACCCTGCCTCCCTTCCCCGGTGCTGGGAGCTCTCCCCCCCGCCCCTCTACTTGCCTCGCTGCTGACAGCCAGAGATCCCAGTCCACCCGTTTTGTAGAAAGTCCCTCACGCAGGTTTGTTTGATGTTCCCCTTTGATTAAATTCAGGTTATGCTTTTTTTTTTTTTTTTTGGAATAAATCACAGTGTTATTTTTACGTGGACACCGTGAGTCCATTTGGAATTCATTTTGGTATAAATTCTATGTTTCTCCTCACTGATATGAAACACCTTCTTTGTCATGGAGCGGACGCTCGGTGGCGTGGGCCTTACCTTCCTGCTGTTCGAAGGCCTGCGTCCCGCTGTTTTCATGGCCCAGGCTTCAGAGCACGTGGCAAGGAGCAAATTCTCCCCGTGCTCATCTCCTCCAGAACCTCCTGGCTCTTCTCGCCCGAGAACTCTCGCGTGTGCCCCCGAGGGTCACATGACCCAGATTTGGCTCAGTGGATAGAGCGTCTGGTCAAAGGCATGTACCTTGGTTGCGGGCATATCCCTAGTAGGGAGTGTGCAAGAGGCAGTTGACTGATGATTCTCTCTCATCGATGTTTCTAACTCTCTATCCCTCTCTCTTCCTCTCTGTAAAAAAATCAATAAAATATATTTAAAAAAAAAAAAAAGAATACCTTTGTTGGAGGTCATTGTAAACATCTCACTCGCCATGCCCGGGATAGCAGGCTTCATACGAGATCTCTCCACGGAGTGACATGGGAGGGATTCCACGCAAAGCCTTTGGGGTCTCAGAAACGTCTTCCCTCTTCTCGCGATGCTCCTGCCCATTTCCTGATGGGTGGCTCACTAGTTTTGTTGTCTCTTATGAATGAGATCTTATATCCTGGCTCACTTTTTTTTTTTTTTGGCTGATCTCAGCTGACAGGATAGTCTGATGGTTAAGCTTATAGCCTCTGGAGAGGTCTCGGGATTCTTTTCTTTTTTAAAATATATTTTATTGATTTTTTTTTTTTCAGAGAGGAAGGGAGAGAAATAGAGAGTTAGAAACATCGATGAGAGAGAAACATCAATGAGCTGCCTCCAGCACACCCCCTATGGGGGATGTGCCCACAACCAAGGTACATGCCCTTGACCGGAATTGAACCTGGGACCTTTGAGTCCGTAGGCCGATGCTCTATCCACTGAGCCATACCGGTTAGGGCAGACTCGGGATTCTTATCACTTCTGTGCCTCAGTTTGCTTGTCTGTAGGAGTTTTAAAAAAAAAAAAAAAAAGCTTGTTGCAGAGATACAGTGAGATAATCAGGAAGGAGTATAGCACAGAGCCCTGTGCACTCTTAGGAGAAGTGAAAGGCATGACCTCCACCATATTGTCACCACCATCACCATCTTCATCGTCATCTTTGCCATCATCATCATCATCCTTTTTGTGTGTTCTTATTTTGTTGTTGTTCACTAATCTTGCTGCTTAGCATAATCAGATCCTGAAAATGCCTATTAAATAAATGAGTGAGAGCATGAGAGAATGAATGGATGAATGAGTGAATGAATTCTCCTCCACAAACACAACAGTTCTCTTTCTAAAAGGCATTTCCTGTGAGCTCGTAAGTTGATCCTTTTGACATTTCAAATGGAGTGGGGGGAAAAAAACAACACACCAAAAAACCCGCAAAGCCCCAGGTGAAACCGTTTAAACGGAGCCTGCGACGGCATCCCGGCGTGTCGCGAGCACGCGGAGGCGCTGGGCCAGGATCGTTATGGGGACCGTGTGGAGGCGGTGAGGAGGTGTCATTTTCCCTCTGACATGGCTGGGTTGCTTTTCTCGGTCATTTTTCACGTGCCTGCCGTTTCCCCAGACTCACGGGAGGGCTCCTTTCCCCAGCTGTCTGTACAGGCCCTCACCCATCTGGCCTGCCCGCACCCCTCAACGCAGCCCACTCGGGATGTCCTGGGGAAGCACCCGGGAAGGCAGGTGGCGATGTGGGTTTTGTGGGGCTTGGGGAAGGTGACCAGACATCCCGCTTTTGGCGGGACAGTCCCGATTTTGAACAGTTTGTCCCGCGTCCTGCGGCATTTAAAAAAAAGCCCTGATGTAGCCGAAACCGGTTTGGCTCAATGGATAGAGCGTCGGCTTGGGGACTGAAGGGACCCGGGTTCGATTCTGGTCAAGGGGCATGTACCTTGGTTGCAGGCATATCCCCGGCAGGGGGTGAGCAAGAGGCAGCTGATCGATGACTCTCTCTCATCAATGTTTCTAGCTCTCTATCCCTTCTCCCTTCCTCTCTGTACAAAATCAATAAAATAATAAAATAAAATAAATAAAAAAGTCCCATAATTTGGAAAGAATCATTCAAAATTGGGACTGTCCTGCCAAAAGCAGGACATCTGGTCACCTTAGGCTTGGGGAACATCTCTGCCCTTCCCTGGGCCTCAGGTGCTGCCCCTGAGAACCCGCTGACCCTTAATGAAGGCGAGAGCGGCCCAGCGGGGCGGTCCAGGCAGGAGGACGCACAGATACGCTCTGGATTCCCCCATCTCCTGTGTCCGTACCCGCCTCTGGGGAAAGTCCTTCTCCTCCCTGTGTGGGTGCGCAAACCGAGGCCTCCTCCAGTCCCTGTCCGAGAAGACAGTGTGCAGCCCGAGGCTGGCCAGCCAGACTCTCTCGCCCACGTGGCAGAATCTACAGCGGAAACCGTTCCCAGGGCAGCCCTCCCCCCCCTCACAGCTGTGGGGTGTCAGCCCCCGGGACCCCTCTTGCTGCCTTTTCTCGAACCCCCTCTCCAGCCTCCCATCAACCCTGTGAGCTCTTCCCGGCAGCTTTCCAGGCCCGTTCTTCGTTGCCAAGGCCGCTCGCTATTGCTGGCAGCCCAATCAGGCCACTGCCAAGGGGGAGGTGACTGCTCACCCAGGGAAGAGAGAGGCTTAGGGGGTGCGGGGTGCAGCCCCCACCCCCGGATTAGCGTCTGCCTGGTGTGCATGGGAAACCCAGGGAGGCGCAGGCTCCCCGAGGGCTGGGTGCTAGTTTTTGCTGGTTCTTCTTTCAACTCCATGCCCCTCTCCCTGCTCCCTGCTCCCTGCTCCCTGCTCCCAGGAGGTTGCAGCCGTGGCTCATGGACCTTCAAATCCGTGGTGCCTGGTGCACTGGAAGCCTCACCTCGTGGATAGTTGGCCACGGGCCTATCGGACACCGAATACGGAGCCTATTTTTCTCAGGAAGGCCACGGTCCAGGCCACGCGGGCCTTTGGGAAGGACATGAGGCCATCCATGGAGGGCCCGAGCAGGTCCCAAAAGTGATAGATAGAAAAGACTGTCTACCTGGATTCATAGACCCTTACCAAACCTGCTGGAATCCGAAGGGACCTTAGAATCCATTCAGCCCTGGGATCCCAAACACCTGGCTTGCAGGATGCCTGACACCTGGCCAGGGCAGACATTACTAATCGATCGCAGCACGCCCTCCCTCGGAACCCAGCCATGGCTCCAGGATCCTTCCCCACGCAAGACTCTGTGCAGGGCCTGTGAATGGAGCTAAATGAGCCCAAAGCCTATTTATCTTCGGGGAGGGCGTCTCAACTCCTCATGTGACCAACGGAGAGAGGCGGAAGAGAAAGGACACATTCCAAAGTCATTCAATGCGCATCCGTGGTAGATGCCAGAAAGACTCGGGGGGCCTGCATTCTAGCCACAGGCGCTTCCCATCCCCCCCACCTGGGACCCCCGAGAAGCCTGCCGTTGCCCTTACACTCCACTCTCTCCTTCCAACCGAGCCTTAAAGAGCGCAGTGTTTATTTTAGCGAGCGCACAAATCTGGCCTCTGAAGGATGAACATTCATAAAATATGCTCTCTAACTCCATGTAACAAGGAAAATATAGAATACATTTTCTATTCCCATTGATCCTCAGGCCACTGGCAACCCACCAACAATTGATTTAGCCATTTGATTAGGTTTTTTTTGGGGGGGGAAAACATTATATTTTAATGGGGTATATATAATTCTATGTTCCCACTTTGAAGTAGAACCAAATATTAAAATGACCTCTTTTTATGGATGCTGCTCAGCTCCGAAGCCTTATAATTGCAGCCTGGGTTTGTGGAAGGGATTCGGGCGGCGGAGGCCATGTCTGCGAAGCTGGCTGCACGGGCCTGGTGGCGGCCAGGCCCCCAAGGCAGCGAGGACAGCTCCCTCGTCCCTTCCCCGGCACTCTGTCCACCCTGCCCTGCGTCCTGGCTCCTGGACCATCCGGGCTTTGAAGGGGACCTTGGATATTGACATCTCGTGATGGGCCCCTCTGCCCAGTTGGACTGTTGGCTCGGTGGGGACAAGGATGGGGAGGGTCTCACCAGTTCATCTCCCTGAGCGCCTCCCACAGCGCAGGCATTGTAAGTGCCCAGGGCATGGGACTGCTTCTGAGGGCAATCGTGTCCCACCCAATGTGTATGCCCATCTAAAAGGCACGTCCAGCCGGGACCGGTTTGGCTCAGTGGATAGAGCGTCAGCCTGCGGACTGAAAGGTCCCGGTTCGATTGAAGACAAGGGCACGTACCTTGGTTGCGGGCACATCCCCAGTAGGGGGTGTGCAAGAGACAGCTGATTGATGATTCTCTCTCATCGATGTTTCTAACTATCTATCCCTCTCTCTTCCTCTCTGAGAAAAATCAATAAAATATATTTTAAAAATAAATAAATAAATAAAAGGCATGTCCAGAAGCCCATGTGACACACATCCAGAGGCCCATGTGACACATGTTCAGAAGCCCAAGTGACACACGTCCAGAGGCCCATGTGACTCACGCCAACAACACTGAGAGGAAGGGACATCTTCCCCTCCCCCCTGTCAACCTCCCTCCTAATCACCGTGACCCATCCTGCAGCTGACCTCCCTCCACCCCTGGGTCTGGGTCCAGGCACTGGGCTTTGGTATCACCTCAGGCACCCGTGTCACAGCCTCTGGATGTCCTGACTCACCCAGGTGGGGGTCGGCCCTAGAGGTGCAAGAATCCTCTGAGTTCTCTCTCTTGCTCCACTTCCTACCTCGATGCACCTCTTCCGGAGACACCCCTCCCCGGTCCCCTCCACCGAGCACCGCCGAGGCCTGGCCTGGCCCTAACTGGCCGCCTATCATCCCGTTCAGAGACACATTGTATTTTCCGGGAAACATCAAAGGGGCCATGCCGTTACATATTCCATCTCTGAGAGGAGAAACGCAGCACCTCGCTTTATTAACACGGCGCGTGTTGACTCTTGTAATGAAAAATGCACAGACGCCGGGCGGTTTTTGATGAATAGGTAATCGGGAGGAGGCCCCGGATGAAGAGAATGAAGGTCTTCTCGCTGCCTCCTCACAAAGAGGAGGGATCCCCGGGTGGGGTCACCCCCAATCTATACAGGTCCACGTGGGCCTTGAGATGCTGGCTCCCCCAGATGTGGGCCCACTCGGGGGAGACCGTGCCTGGCTGGCCATCCTGGGAAGGAACTGCCCAGCTGGGCTCAGCTCTGAGAGCCATCACCTCCGAAGAACCCGATGAGCTAACTGTGACCACCTTCATTCCCCATGGATGGAGGCGGAGCTCAGAATCATGGTATCAGGTTGCACCAGCACAAGCCACCAGATTCTGAGCCTGGAACCGGTCCTGGGGAGACCAGCTGGAGGGAAGTTTGCAAGCATAAGAGATCCTTTCGCTGTCAGATGTGATGCAGGGAAGTCACGGTGATCATCTCTATTCCTTACCTCTGGGTCTAGCACAGCGCTCAGCACCCAGCACCCAGCACCCAGCACCATGTGCTTGCTGACCTCAGAAGACCAACCTAGTCATACTAGGGTTTTAGAAGACTCGGGTTCAAATCTTCCTCTGTTGTTGTTGTTGTTACATGTTTTTATTGATTTCAGAGCAGAAGGGAGAAGAAGAGCAAGAGAGAAACATCAATGATGAGAGAGAATCATGAATCGGCTGCCTCCTGCATGTCCCCTACTGGGGAAGGAACCTGCAATCCAGGCATGTGCCCTGACCGGGAATCGAACCGGGACCTCCTGGTTCAGTGCTCAATGCTCAACCGCGGAGCCACGCCGGCTGTGCCACGTTTTCCTCTGTATCAGCTCTGAGACCTAGAAGAGGAGGCGTTACCTTGCCCATCTGCCTCCGTTTCCCTGAGAGCCACCCTGACATCACAGGGCAAGGGGCTGCACAGGGGACCCTCGCCTCCAGCAGGCCTGGAAGGAAACAGCCCAGGCCCCGCTGTCTGGGGTAACAGCCCGCTGTGGCTTCATTATTTCCCGACCTGAGAATAATATCCGGGTTAGACCCAGGTCTGGAGAACTCAGAGAGAGATGCCTCTTTAAGGAAGCCTCGGCTCTTTCTGTGGTGTCCCTGCTGCTGCTGCTGCTGCTGATTGAGATCATTCAAGAGCAGGATGTACTCCTTATCTGGGGGCGGGTTTTTTTGGACTCTAAATGCAAAGGCTTAGCCGAAACCAGTGTGGCTCAGTGGATAGAGCATTGGCCTGTGGACTGAAAGGTCCCAGGTTCGAGTCTGGTCCAGGGCATATACCTTGGTTGCAGGCACATTCCCAGTAGGGGTGTGCAGGAGGCAGCTGATCAATGTTTCTCTCTCATCAGTGTTTCTAACTCTCTATCCCTCTTCCTTCCTCTCTGTAAAATAAATAAACAAATAAATAAACAAACAAACAAATAAATAAAATAAAAAATAAAAAAATCAATAAAATATATTTTTTTAAAAAAAATGCAAAGGCTAAATCCTCTCTCTCTCTCTCTCTCTCTCTCTCTCTCTCCCTCTCTCCCTCTCTCCCTCTCTTAAATATTAGTTACAGTTGCCTTTTCCAAACCATATACTGTCCGGAGGGTAAGTGGAGTGACACAGCTCATAACGTGCGAATAAATGGGAGCTCAGCGCACCAGCTCCAGTGGAATGAATTGGTGTCGCCGGAGAAACAGGGACGGAGACAGCAGCCGCTGCCCGAGGGCGGGGGCAGGCGAGGCTCAGGCAGGTACCGGGCTGGAGTGGCCGGAACAGTGCTTCCCGTGATTTCTCGGAGAGCCCTCAAGGCCCCTCGGAGGCTTTCAGCGGGCAAGGCGGAGGCTCCGTGGCACCGGGCCCGGGCAGACCAGGGTGATTCACGGGCTCCAACGCCTGACCCCGCCCCGCGGGTGGCTTCCGGAGGCCGGAAATCTTCAAAGGCTCTCAGGAGACATGGCCACGTGGGGAGCAGCCAAGTCCCAAGGGAGGGAGCTGCCCAGGAGGAGGCAGGTAAGCAGGGGTCATCGGGAACAGAGGGGATGGCACCCAGAGAGGATGGAGGACTTTGGGGACCAGGGGGCTGACCCATCACGGGACATGAAGAGTCTCGGTCAAGGTTGCACCAAGAGAATGGGTGCATCGGAATTCTAGGTCTGTGGTGGGCTCCTGGTGTAGCTCAGGACCACCCAGAAAAGTCTCTCGCCCCAAACTGTGTCCTCTATTTGCTTGATTTGGGGCCTGCAATGTCCTTGAGCGATGGTTCCTTTAGGGTTGCCAGTGCCCTATCCCCGCACGGGTTTTTTAAATCAAAGTCCCTTGCCCGGCTGGTGTGGCTCAGTGGTTGAGCATCGACCTATGAACCAGGAGGTCCTGGTTCCATTCCAGCTCAGGACATAAACCTGGGTTGTGGGCTTGATTTCCAATGTGGGCCATGCAGGAGGCAGCCGATCCATGATTCTCTCTCATCATTGATGCTTCTATTTTTCTTTCCCTCTCCCTTCCTCTCTAAAGTCAATAAAAACATTAATTTAAATAAGTAAGACAAAACCTTGTTTATATCCCACTGTGGGAACGCACTGGCCACCAGAGGTAAACTCCTATGTTGAGCTTCTGCCCTCTGGTGGTCAGTGTGCGCCATAGCAACTGGTCAACTGGTCATTCAGTCACTTAGGCTTTAATATATATATAAATTTCATTTAAAGTCACAGAACCAGGAAATATATATGTTTCATGTAAAGTCACAAAACCTATTGGTGACATTGAGGTTTGACTGTTTTATCAATTTTGAAATGACCTTTTTTTCATATTTTAATATCAGTGAACTTGGGATGGATGCTGGCCAATAGCAAGCATGACATCCATGGTAACACGTGCATCAAAATTTATACAAGGGTGTCATTGTTTAGATCAGTGGTTCTCAACCTTTCTAATGCCGTAACCCTTTAATACAGTTCCTCATGTCACATTGGTCTGTGGACTGAAGGGTCCCAGGTTCGATTCCAATCAAGGGCATGTGCATTGGTTGCAGGCACATCCCCAGTGGGGGGTGTGCAAGAGGCAGCTGGTCGATGTTTCTCTCTCATCGACATTTCTAGCTCTCTATCTCTCTCCTTTCCTCTCTGTAAAAAATAAATAAAATATATTTACAAAAAAAATACAGTTCCTCATGTTATGGTGACCCCCAACCATAAAAGTATCTTTGTTGCTACTTCATAACTGTAATTTTGCTCCTGTTAATGAATCATAATGTAAAGGTCTGTGTTTTCCGATGGTCTTAGGCGACCCTGCTAGCGGTTCTCAACCTGTGGGTCGCTACTCACATGTTGTGAAGTTCTGCTGCAGAGCCTAAGACCATAGGAAAACACAGGTATTTACATTATGATTCATAACAGTAGCAAAATCACAGTTATGAAGTAGCAAGGAAAGTAACGTTATGGTTGGGGGTCACCACCACAGGAGGAGCTGTATTAAAGGGCCGCGGCATCAGGAAGGTGGAGAACCCCTGGCCCAGAGGAACATCCGTAGACAGTAGAGCACCATTCTCTGAAGAAATCACAGGCACCCACGACTCTCCGCTCAGAGAATTGGGTCTTCGAGTATGAAGACAGCTCGGGAATGCCTTTGCCAATTTATTTCACCCTAGGTTTTCCGTTTTATGCTGTGCAAGTGAATGATCTATGATAAAAATCCATGTTTAGATAAGTAGGAAAGAGCACTTTCGCTAAGTAGGAGATAAAAAGTCTAAGTGATTGAAGAAGTATGGTAGGTACTTGAGTTGGAAATGACTTTTTACTTTCCTAGCACATAAAATAATGATGCCTTTTACAATGGAGGGAGTCCATGAAATTACATAAAACACAGTACTAAACGTCCACCCTGTTTATGACCTCCCGCTCCCCCACCCTATACACACAGGATATCCTCGGCTCGGCCTTACGCATCGAGCTAGAGCTCAATAAACACCTCGAGAACTGACTTGAATGAGCAACCAGACACCTCTGAGAGACCGTACTCTCTGATGCTGAGAAGATGTGTTTGGGGGCGCCGAGAAAATAAATCATCGCCTGAACACACAGTGGAGGCAGGCGGGGAGTGCGAGTCAAGGTGGGAGGACAATTCGTTGAAATATTAATTACAGTTCGTTCTCCATCTCCCCCTTGGAGCAGGGAGGCGGGCTCTGTCATCGGTGGCCTCGGGAGTCTGAACAAGGCTGCACACAGAAGCTGCCAGCTCATCCAGGCTCTTCTGCTCTTTGGAAAAGGTAAGTGATTGGAAAGATGGGGTTGCTGGGGAGCGCCGGGGGTGCCAGGGAGCAGGCTGAGGTCAGGGAGGGGCTTTGTGGAGACCATTGGCACCCCAGCCTGGCCTACCTGGCCAGGCTGCAGAGGCTGAGCCCTGTTCTTGGCCTCCCCAACGTTCTTGTGTCTCAGAGACAGAGGGGGATCCTTAGACCTAAAAGCACCACGAGGGCTGATACACAGAAGGGTCTCTGCGTTGTGTGAGACCCTGGAGGTCCGCCCCTCCCAGGGGCTGGGCATAGAGAACTCCATCTACCTGAAGCGGCCAGGGCCCCCACCATGCAGCCGGAGCCTCCCATGCAGAATGCAGTCCACCTCCAGGATGTGAAAGGATGCACACTCTCTCTTGCACACTTGAGTTTGTAAGCAGGTCTACACGCCATGCCACTAAGAGCATTGTTCTCCCAGGCGGAGAAGACTTCATCCCCTGAGCAAGGAGTCCCCGGGCCGGCGCTGTCTGAGATCCTCTCTCCCCTCAGACCCTGCCGGGGACAGGAGGACTTCCGCAGGCAGGAAGGCCGGGGCTGCCCCCATCACAGCCACGCTCGAGACCACGGCTTTAATGGGCCTGCGTCACGTGGCCCTCGGAGGCCGGCCCCCCTGGACCGCTGTTTGCAAACTCCTCTCCACGGCAGCTTCCCTTGAAGAGAGTGGCTACACAATCATTACAAATTGATTGCAAAAGAGCTAACAATCATGATTAAATCATTAAATTCTTGTCTACGCTTCAGAGAGCGGTGAGAAAATTAACTTCCCACCAACCTCATTTTTTCCCCGAACATGAAATAATGATTTTCTGCCCGTCTAATTACAAAGCCGGCATCTGATCAAGCCGGCATCCAGAGGGGATTATCGCATGCACGAGTATTAGACCTCATTACCAGCTTGAGTGCAAAATTATTACATCTTGTAATTGGATGGTGAGATTTATATACAGATCGGCCCGGTTTCTGTAAGATTGTAATTACAAGCTTCGTTGGTTAGCTACTTATCACTCAGCGCAGAAGAGAGCAAAATAAGCAACAGAAAAGGCATTTCATTAACCCATAACCCTATCAAGGGAAGCCCTGTAACACCCATGTCTGCATTAGGAAGAACAGCCACACTCACAGATGAAACAATTTATTATGCTCTCCGCAAATGGGATTGCATTTTGTTTAACCCCTAGTGAACTCTTCGGCTAAAGTGTCTGAACAAACCATTCATTTTATAGACAACTAGGCTCGATACAGTAATTATCAGGGGTAACTGACTGAGGCAAATGCTCACCTGCTCAGAGGCAGTTGATTAGGGAGACAATTGCTGGGCGCTGAGCTGGGCGCTGAGTATGGGCACTGGGCAGTGGGCATTGGGCGCTGGGCATGGGCACTGGGCTGGGTGTTGGGCGTAGGCACTGGGCAATGGGCTGGGCGCTGGGCGCTGAACTGGGTGCTGGGCGGGGCCTTGGGCGCGGGCACTAAGGGCCAGGGGCTGGGACAGCAGCTCCCAAGGAGCAGCTGGAGGGGGCAGGACCCTGCCTGGCATATCCACTTCGTCCCTCAAGCATGGCTGCCCCGGGCGAGGTTTAATAAAGCTCCAGGGCCACGCAGCCTAACAATTGTCGAGGCGCTGGGGTGGAACGCCGAAATTTGAATACAGCCCGGTGACGGCTCTTCCGTGCTTCCGAGGCCAGACCTAAATTAAATGTTACCCTTTCACGTGTTTATGGCACAACAATGGGCCTCACAAATGCCACCGCGGGGCTGTTTCCGGCGACTGACACGCAGGGCTATCGACAGAGGCAGCAAACCACAGCGCATGCCGCCTGCCGCTGTCCACGGTGAGCGCGGTCTGTTTGGTGACACGTCAAAATCACATGGGATTCAGGTTTTGATGTGTCTCAGGAAAGTGTTATTAAAACACAGCCACACTGAACCTTTTGCGTTGTCTGGGGCTGTTTTCTGCTACAACAACAGAGGCACCAAGCTGAAAATATGTCCCACGTGGCCCTTTACAGAAAAGGTAGAGGGACCCCTAGTCCACTCGGCCATTCATTCATTCATTCATTCATCTCTTTGTGGAATCCTTCAACCAACGCTGATTTGGCACTGACTGGGCTGGGTCCTGGGCCTGGTGCTGGAAATACACACAAAAAGGAGGGGGCATAGTTCTGCCTCTGGGATCTCACAGTCTGTGGGGGAAGCAGACCTGGCCAGCATCACTGAGCATCCATCCGTTCCTGCTTCTTCTAGCAACTATGTCCTGGATTTCCTCAGAGGAAGCAGCCTCACCTTGACTCACGCCATGTCACCTGGCCACCATGATGGATAGATGGATGGATGGGCGGGCAGGCGGGCAGATGGATGGATGGATGGATGGATGGATGGGCAGGCAGATGGATGGATGGATGGATGGATGGATGGATGGATGGGCAGGCGGATGGATGGATGGATGGATGGATGGATGGATGGGCAGGCGGATGGATGGATGGATGGATGGATGGGCAGATGGATGGATGGATGGATGGATGGATGGATGGATGGGTGGATGGGTGGATGGATGCGTGGTCCATTCAGAGCTCATGAGCCAAGGCCTTCTCAAGGCTAAAGGGAACTCCCTCAGTTGGAGTGAGACTCAGGTGGTTTAGGTCCGGAACCATGCAAAGCACCTGGCTTCCTCAGGGAGCCTGTGATAAAGACCCGCGAGAGGAAAATGGAGCAGATGCTGGAAGTAACCGGGTCCCGATGATCACTACCGAAAATAAGACCTAGCGCATGGAAAGATAAGACATACCCTGAAAATAAGACCTAGGGCAACTTTGGGAGAAAAAAATTAATATAAGACACTGTCTTATTTTCAGGGAAACAGGGTATTTGAGTCCTTGAATCCACCTCAGCCAGAGGTCAATCTGCCTCTGGGCTTTCCCATTGGATGAGCCAGTCCAATACTTTCTTTTCTATAGTTACAACAGAAAAAATGTAGCTGACTCCTACACACATAATTACAGAAGAAGACAGACTGAAGTACGTGTCACACGTCCGGTAGGATCAGCATTTTGTAGAAGCCCCAGAAGAGAGCCTGATTCTGCTAGGGACTCTCAGAATCCTTCCTGGAGAAGGTGGCCTTGGAGCCTGGGCTCTGAAGGCTTCTGACTGACAGAGAAAGTGGGTGATCTAATTCCAGACTGAAGGCTCAGCCTGGGGAACAAGAGAACAGAGTATATACAAAGAGTAGCATGAAAGGACACTGGGAGAGACCATACCAAGCACATATACTGGGCACACACACACACATACACTCACACACTCACTCATTTCTTCTCCCTCTGAACCAGAGGGTTATCCCCAGAGCACAGGGCTCATACATACCAGGGAATTATGAGGGTCACCACCATCCAGAGACATTCGGGGGGCAGACTCTAAACTGGCCTCCAGTGGTCTCCTGGCTCGCAGACCTCCTCCCCTGGCGTGCAGAAGGGACTGACCCTTTGCTTCCAGTCGATAGAATACTGCAAAGGTGGAGAACTGCACGCAGAAAACGACAGAACACTGATGAGAGAAATCAAAGGAGACCTTGGTAAACACAGGTATGCCATGTTTAATGACTGGAAGGTTCGATATTCTTCATGTGTCGATTCCCAACCAAATACATTTATAGATTAAATGCAATTCAGACCCCCAAGCGCGGCAGGATGCTTTTGTAGAACTCTACAGGCTGGTTCTTGGCTGTATCTGAGAGGTGAAAGGAACCAGAACAGATATGTACTCGTAGGTCCCGCCCCTGCCTTTGCCTGGGGTGACTCTGAAGAGCCCTCTGGTGTCAGAGCCCCCTGTGGGGTAGGCAGAGGCAGCAGGGGCGAAGGTGCCATGTGGCAGCTTCCGATGCTCCATCGTGCCTCCTCACTTCCTTACGGGGTGTCCATTGGGACCAAACCCCAGTGCATCTTGTTTATATGCAAGTCTCACCTCAGAGTCCGTTTCTGGGGAATCCCATCTAATTCAGTAAGTTTTGGAATGAGTTTCTATCCATGAAAAGATTGATTATTCAAGGAGTGCTTGGATCATAAAATAAATTGGACCTGTGTGCCAGGCCAATGTGACCCAGAAAATGTGTCTCTATGTCAACTTAGGAATATTATCGACGAGCTTAGCCCTGGTTCCTGAAGAACCCTGTAAAAAAATAAAAATACAAGAGGGAGATTTGTAGATACATGTATGTGCTACATGATAACATTGCTATGACATTCTTGAAGTGACACACGTATAAAAATGAAGAATAGGTTAGTAGTTGCCATGGGTCAAGAAAGGGTAGAAGTAGGCGGGAAGTAGATGTGAGTACTGTGGGCACTTATGATAATGGAAATGATTGATTCATTGATTACATCCACGTCCATATCCTGCTTGTGATACTGCAAGGTGTTGGCATTGAGGGATATTCAGTGACGGGTAGACAAGATGTCTTGGTATTATTTCAAAACTGCCTGAACCTACAATTATCTCAACATGGAGACATGAAAAATGGACAAACCCTCATGCCCTACTCTACTCCCATCAGAAACCCCTGTACAAACTACATAAGTGTTCAGTAATAAGGGGTGGGTTCAACAGACTCAGATCAATCCTATTGGGAGCATATTGTAAGTTTGCAAGACTTTGTTTGACTGGAATTTACACAAGAAATACATATTATACTAGCATTACCACTCAGTATCTACCTATCTATCTATCTATCTATATCTCTATCTCTATATCTATCTATCATCTATCTATATAGAGAGAGATATAGATAGATGATAGATAGATAGATAGATAGATAGATAGATATACTGTGTCCGTTATCCAGGTGCTGGTCCTCCCCATCTTACTGTCATTTTTGGAATCCAAGTATTATTCTGCCAACGGTGTGAATGTTTCCGTCGTGTTCCAGAATTTTTTCAAGGGACATTATTTCGTTGGATTCTCTGTAACCCATGAGACGAGATTATTCTTATTCCAGTTTACAGGGAAGGAAACTTCCTCCTACTTCTACCCTCTCAGAGAAGTTAAGTGACTTTCCGGAAGTCACACAGCTAGGACACGGCAGCGCCAGCACTTGAACTTGAGGTTGATCCCACATCTCGTGCTGCTTCCTCTGAGCAGGCTGCCTCCTTTGTAGCTGAACCAATGAACGCCTTGGCTCATAAAGCATAGGCCTGTCCCATCACCACCACCAAAAGCAATCCAGAAACTCACGGAAGGGCCTGCTGCCGGTGAACATCTGAAAAGTCACTTTCATCCATCTTAATGTTCAGAGATGCAGTGCCATGAAGTAGCTTCAAGCATGGGCTCAAACTCCTGTTCTTCTAATCCAGTGGTCGGCAAACTCATTAGTCCACAGAGCCACATATCAACAGGACAACGATGGACATTTCTTCGGAGAGCCACATTTTTTAAACTTCAACTTCTTCTAACACCACTTCTTCAACATAGCCTCGCCCAGGCCGTGGTATTTTGTGGAAGAGCCACACTCAAGGGGCCAAAGAGCAGCATGTGGCTCGAGAGCCGTGGTTTGCCGACCACTGTTCTAACTCGTTGTGTGCAAGGTGCTTGATCTAGAAAACAGAGGTGATGTCCCCCGACATCCCTTAGCACACACACATAGGTCTCCACAAATGACGCCTGTCCTGACAGCACCCACCAGGAGGGCTGCCGGCAGGTTTCTGTCGGGAACACTGGCCCAGTGTGTGGAACAGTACCTGGCCCAGAGTGAGCCCACCCAGTGAGTGGGGATAGTATCGTCATTGGCATTTTATTGGCACAAAAACTCCCCCAATTGCATGGCTAATAGAGCAGCACGTCCTGAGCGAGCTCCTTGTTCCCCTCAGCTCTAGAAGGAGCCTCGTCCCTCTCACCTCAGCCCAGGCAAAACCTCCGTCTCGGCCGGAATGGATGGGGTCGGCTGTCCCTGACCGTCCACCGTGAACCCAGACCCGGGTCCGAGGCTGCTGTTTACTTCTCCTTTTCGCCGCCTCCCACTCCCTCTCTCCCTTCTGACATCCCAGCCAAAGTCAGCAGGACATGATTGCCTTGAAAACCGGCTCTCCCGGGCACACGCTGATGGATGTGTGGGCCCTGGGAAACGGTCCCAAACCCAGTGAACATGAACCCTGAGGCCTGGCGGCAGGTGGGCCCGCTGGCCAGGCCTCGGGCGGGGCGGGGACGGGTCAGGTGGCGCTGGCGAGCTCCTGTGACCCGGGAGGGGAGCCCTGCCTCTCAGGATCGGCAGCCAGCTCCCCAGTTGGCAAACATGCGGGGGTAATCCTGTCCATCACCACGCTGGTGGCTCCTGACCACAGGGCGACATGGCCTTGAAAGCAGGGCTTTCTGACTGCCCTCCTGACAGGCCGCCCTCACCCCCAGCCGAATGCCGCGTGTGTGTCTCAGGCCTGGGGCACCTGGCTGGGTTTCTCTTGCTCACAAAAATGAAAACAACCCCCCCCCCGCGCCCCCCAAGAGCTGTTCCTATTTGTGGAGCTGCCGTCTGTGTGCCTGGCTTGTGCGGGCCTCACTCCTCGATCCTCTCAATAACCAGGAGAGGTTATTGTTGGCACCATCCCCATAAGCAGCTGCTCAGAGGGCTGGAGACCAGGTCCAAGGTCAGACAGTGAGCATGTGGTGGAGCCAGGATTCGAACCCAGATCCTTGTGACTTGACCTCCCCAAGTGTTCGGACAGGTATTCACATCCTTGTCTCAGAAAGAGGCAGGGGGTGTCTGAGAGTATTAAACTGGGGTTCAGGAACCCCCCTCTCCCCATAACTATTTAAACCAAGGATCCAGCTTCTGGCTGGGTGTCCCAACCTCTAAAGCTGAGCGGGGCAAGGCCACAGGGAGGGTCCAGAGGGGAAGAGCATCCCCAGACCCAGTGATCCCGCCCCCCTTCCAGGCCTTCCCTCCCTCCCCACCCTGTACACCACAACAGCCAATCAATAGCGGCTTACATTTTATGAGACAAGGAGTTAACTTGTTCAATTACAGGGGAGACAGCTCTATTCTTTCGTAACAAGTAATCTGAGTAGGGAGATCGATCCTCAGAGGCCCGTGCACGCAGGCTAATTTTATATTACCCTCAGCCAATGGGCGAGCAGAGAGTAATGGGGTTGTTGTTACAGTTCATTAGGGGAGGGGGATCAATACCGGGACCATCTGAGGCTCCGCATTGGGGCTGTGGCGGGAGGGGGGGCCATGGGGGCGCCGGACGGGGGTCACGGACGGGGGTCATCACAACGTTCTTATGTGTGCTTCCTGCCCACACCTCGCTGGCTCCTGCCGTGACCCCCGAGAAAGAAAGAGTGTGGGGATGGAGACACCCCGCTGCCCAAGCTCCTCCCCCGCCCGCCCCCCCAACAGCCAGACTCCAGAAAGGGCCGTCACTGACACCCAAGAGAATGCCACGCAGAGGGAGGCCACGTCCCCCTCCTCACAGGGCCTGGCCTGTGACCCCCACATCCCCCTCCTGTTCTTGCACGTGGCCTTGGACGGAACCCGGGGTTGGCCTGGCAGGGGCTCCCCCTTGGCATCCTGATGGCCCCCAACGCGAATTCCTGTTTTCCTGCCTGAGCACATGGCCACGGCCTGCCTCCGTGCCCTGTGCTCCGCCCCGGGACGGGCTGCCCAGCTGCCCCGGTTCACGGCAGGAATCTCCTCTCTGGTCCCGTGGCTTCCGGGCCTGGATCTGACGCCGGGCCGTTCCATGCCCACCCCTATGACAGAAGTGGCTGATAGATGTTCAGCGTTTTCTAACCCTGTCTTGCGGGCACCTCCCCAAGCATGTTAGAAGCTGGGCCTACTATGTGCACGGCAGGCACTGTAGCCGCCTCTTTGTCTGTGTGATGAGGTGTACCCTCAGACTGGGAAGCTTGTTTAGACTCCTGGTGAGAATCTGTTCTGGGTGAACTCCCTGCCAGGCATTTGGTGTTGTCTTATCCAGCCCTCACGTAGCCTCTGGTGTTAACCCAGTAAGACAGCCGAGTAACCTGAGGCTCAGAGAGGGAAAACGATGGGCTCAGGACACGAAGGCAGTCAAGGTCAAAGCCAGGATTTGAACTTGGTCTCTCTGGCATATCTCTAAAGGCAGAATCCATGTTCCTTGACCAGCCTGGTGCCTGACATACTCATATATAATGGGAAATGAATTTTTTAAAATACATTTTTATTGATTTCAGAGAGGACGAGAGAGGGGGAGAGAGAGAGATGGAGACATCAGTGATGAGAGAGAATCCATCCATCGTCTGCCTCCTGCACTCCCCACACTGGGCATGGAGCCCACACCCCAGGATGTCCTCTTACTAGGAATCGAACCCTGACCTCCTGGTTCACAGGTCGATGCTCAACCACTGAGCCACACTGGCTGAGCTGATGGGAATGATTTTTTTAAATCAGCATTTTTTATATGCGCTTCCCCGTTAAGCAGGCTCTCCGGTAATCACCGCGCCATTTTGTCCCCGGGGGAGAAGGAGAACCAGCGTCCCCTCTGACAAGGGACAGATATGAGAGAGGAAGGTCCTGACACACCGGGACGGGAGTAACTGCAGCCCCTCCAGCCCCAGGCAGTGTGCATGGCAGAAGGTCAGAGGTCAGGATGCTAAAGGTCACAGGGATTGAGAGCTCCACACACCACACTATATTGTCAACTGACCAATCGATGGTCATGGGCGCCAGTTCAACGCCGACAGGAATCCCCAATTTGGGGTTCGGTGAGGAAGGAAACTTAAACAGCTCCCGCTGTGATACTGCACGGCTGAGCGGGAGCATGGGGGAGGGGAGAGGCCTGGGTTTCTCAGCCCAAAGCCATCCACGTCTCAGCTCCTCCCCCTCCTCCACCGCCAGCATCCACTCAGATCTTGGCCCCCTTTCCAGAGAGGCCTCACAGTTCACGTTTAATTAGTTCCTAAAAGGACTGGCGAGGAGAAGAGGAAGAGTTAAATGCGCTCCTAAAAGGAGGAAGCTGCCGCTAATCCCAATTAGGAGGAAGTCCCAGGCCATTGAGACGCGGCAATCCAATTACATCAGGTAAAATGAATTACTCCGCTAATGCTGACTTATTATGAAGACACCTTCTTATTGCTCTCATTAATAATCTTTAGACATCATTTTAGTGCATATTGGCTGCAATAACATTTCTATTAGCATCATGGCGGAGCAGGGCTGACAATTAAAATAAAAAATAAATCAACCCAAGGAGCGAACAAACGTAATTATAGTTCAGAAAGAGCTTTTATGCGTATTTGATTAGTCAATGGGAAGGGCCTCCCTTCTTGCCTAGGATTGGTGTGAGCCCCAATCCATGCAGACCTCTGGGCCGGGGGCAAGGCGGGGGGAGGGGAGGAGGTGAGGATGAGGTGTGTGTGTGTGTGTGTGAGAGACAGGCAAACAGACAGAAAGAAAAAAAGAGAGACAGAGAAGATGGGGAGATTGTCAATCAGGGAAAGATTCAAATCCTGGTCCCTGACCCTCGGTGTAAGCACCTTTCCCCCTCTGGGACTCAGTTTCCCCATTTGTTTGCCCAAGTCAGTTCCTTGCGGCTGTAGGACTGAGGTTCTATTTTCTTGCTGGCTGTCAGTCCAGGTTGCTTTCAGGAGGCCTTCGGTCATAATGGAATAAGAAAAAAAGGCTGACGGGTTAGGAACTGGGGTGAGGAGGTCCCCCACCTCTGGTTGCTGAGCTGGCTTCCCATAATTCAGCCCTTCACCATGGAATCTCACCTTTGAAGGTCCAATGGTTACTCTCAGATGTTCAGACTGTGGTCTTTTCTTTGCACAGCAGAGTGATGGATTTGCCCAGTGGTGGGGTGTGCCCACTCAGCCACATGCTCCGTGTAAGGACTTTCTAAAACCTCTCAGGATGGATGATCCAGGGCTGCATAACCAATTACCCTGATAGTCAGCAGCCAATTACCCTGATAATACAAACAGGTATATTCTCTTGCACGGTTTCTGAGAGTCAGGGATCCAGCGGTGGCTTTGCTGGGTGATTCTAGCTCAGCCTCTCTCCTGAGGTTGCAGTAAGACCATGGACCGGGGCTGCAGTCATCTGAAGGCTTGACCGGGGCTGGAGCATGTGCTCCTGTGCTCATGGCCTAGACCAATGGTCGGCAAACCCATCAGTCCACAGAGACGAATATCAACAGGACAACGACTGAGATTTCTTTGGAGAGCCACATGTTTTAAACTTCAACTTCTTCTAATGCCACTTCTTCAACATAGACTCGCCCAGGCCGTGGTGTTTTGTGGAAGAGCCACACTCAAGGGGCTAAAGAACCGATGTGGTTCGTGAGCCACACTTTGCAGACCACTGACCTAGGTTGCTGGCAAAAAACCTAAGAGGGATCCTACCATCATACCCATGCAATGGATGGAGAAACTGAGGCGTAGGGAAGAGAGGTAAGACGTCCAATAGGCTAGCTAGGAAGAGGAGGAGCCAGGATCGCAGTCCCTGACCGTCAGTCACCACACTCATTGGTCTTTCTGTCCTTCCACCTGTCGTGGGCCAGCTCCTGTGACCTTCTGAGAAAAGTCAAAAATTTTCCCATCTCACCTGGAAAAGGGCCCCAAAACCCACTGAGGGCTCCGCACAACCAGGGTCCCCCAAAATAGGGACTGGCCTGGGCTCTCCCAGCAGCCGGCTGCTCTGGCTAGAGAGCTGCAAAGGAATGAGGAGTCTGGGGGTAAGGTGGGGGGGGGGGTCTCGGAATGAATCCCCCGCTCTGTCCTCCTAAGAGAACTCAAAAGCCTGTCCCTTGCTCCAAAGCTGGAGGTTAAAGAAGAAAAGTCCCCAGCCACAGGTAGTTAAGTGATTATAAACTGCGAGAATAAATCAGCCCGCTCTCATTGCCCCGAGGAAAAAAGATGACCAGCATATTTAAAACGTCCGCCGTGCCCCCTCTCCCATCTCCATTTGGCATCCTCTAATTACCTTCACATTTCATCTCCATCAGCGGGGTGACCCGCGTTTCCTTCCCGAAGTGCTGGGGAGGGGCCCGGCTGGGGAGCGGGGGGCCCCTGGTGATCCATCAGGCCGGCCATTAGGACTGAAGTGTTCCTCTCGGGGTGTGCTCCATGCAGGATTTATAAAGATGTCTCCGCTGCCCGGCCCCATGGTGGACACCATAATAAATTCACGAGTGGGTGCCACGGTAGCGCACTTCATTATGTGCGAGGCTCCTGCCATCAATCTAGCCGGGCGGCGGGCCGGGCTCCTGGGGAAGGGAGATAAATGCACGCGGCCCAAACTTACTCATCCCATTATGGATGCTGTCGGCCCCGGCTCCGGGCTGCACAGAGGCCCGGGGACCATTTTTCACACCCTGGATCAAGTGCTCGCAACTCCCCGCTGTGTCTTATTTCTCCCCCCGATAACGCCCTCGTTTCATCCTTCACGCTGGCTCTCGGGGAAAGCCTTCCACGGGCCCTCCCTCGCTGACTCCAGATAAAATATTTATACAATCAATCGACGGAGAGCATCTTCCCTTAAATGTCCTATTAACATGGAAATGCTCATCTGCAAACGGGGCCAGGGAGCCTCGCCAGACGCTAAACCCTTTGCCGTCACCACCGAGAGGGTGGGCGGAGGGAGGGCGGGGGGCCTGGTGGCACGTTGGAGGTGCCATCCTCGCCCTGTTGTGTGTGGCACGCGTGGGGGATGTGTGTGCCACGGGCTTGGGTGTGGTTGCTCCATCCCGTCAAAGGCGTCCCGAACCCTCTTGGCCTCTGCTTGGAACCGAACTACGGAACTTGCCTGGGAGCTGCCAGATCTACAGCGTGTTCCCACAGCGCCCTGCTGAACGGAGAACACCTTAGCGTCCCGTGCCCGGAGCCAGGCCAGCACATACCTGACGCCAGAGTCACCGCTTCTTCTTGTTCACTGGACAGCACTTTTTTTTCCTCCAGCCTGGGTCCTGACAAGGCCTCACCATCCTTCTTTTTTTTTTTTTTTTTTAAATATATATATCTTATTGATTTTTTTTTACAGAGAGGAAGAGAGAGGGATAGAGAGTTAGAAACATCAATGAGAGAGAAACATCGACCAGCTGCCTCTTGCACCTCCCCTACTGCGGATGAGCCCGCAATCAAGGTGCATGTCCTTGACCTGACTCGAACCTGGGACCTTTCAGTCCACAGGCCGACGCTCTATCCACTAAGCCAAACCGATTTCAGCCTCATCATCCTTCTTAACACTGGTAGATAACATCAATCCATCTTCGTTTAATAAGGACAACAATCATCGCACCTTCGTAGAGTGTTGACAGGGGCAGGCCCTGGACTTACTATTTCACATGTGCTGACTCATTTAGTCTCCACAGCAACTCCGCCACGCTGCCGCGATCGCCAGGTGATGGATGGGGAGCCTAGGAAGCAGTGAGGTGAACCAGTGACTATGGCCAGAGTCCGACAACCAGTGAGTGGTGTGTCCTCAGCCTGTGCAAATCCTGGAACGCGGTCCTCGAGGTCTTGTCATTCTCGAGGTCTTGTCTCTTCCCAGGACCCGCCTAAGGAGCCATTCAAAGGGAGGGGTGCCAAAAACCGGTTTGGCTCAGTGGATAGAGCGTCGGCCTGCAGACTGAAAGGTCCCAGGTTCGATTCCAGTCAAGGGCATGTACCTTGGTTACTGGCACATCCCCAATGGGGGGTGTGCAAGAGGGAGCTGATCAACGATCCTCTCTCATCGATGTTTCTAACTCTCTGTCCCTCTCTCTTCCTCTCTGTGAAAGATCAATAACATATATTTAATAAAAAATAAAAAAGGGAGGGGTAGCACCCTCATTGCATGAGGGGGCCAGCCCCCCTCACAGAGGCAAACAACCCACAGGAATCCCAAGGCCTGAGTGGACGGCCTTTGTGGTCCGTTGACCCACTACGTGCTTCTGACCATCGGCTGTTGGGTCATGTACAAGGACCCACCCAGAGCAACACAAACCCCTCTACCCGCGGTCACGTGATCTACTCCGTGGGGCCCAGCACCGGGCCGGTGCCTGGTCACAGGTGGGGATGCCAGAGTGGATAAGGGCAACCCTTTGTCTGTGAGGAACCTGCCATCCTTCAGAGAGATGGATGGCAACTGAAAGCGAACATAATCGACGTAATGAATCCTGTGTGTGGGCTGTGGGTGCCCGGCGCGGGGGTGAGAACACAGGAGCCACGTGGAAAGAGGCGAGATGATGACATGGAAGTGGCCTTGAGAGGTGGGCAGGGCTTTGCCGGCAGGACTGTGTGATGGGCCAAAGAGAGAGAGGCTTTGCAGGCAGAGGGGCAACCCAAGCAAAGGCACAGGGAAGTGACATCCTGTGATGTGCTTGGGAGGGCGCGCAGAAAGACGTCACAAGAGCATCTAGAACCTTCCCCAACGGTAAAGATTTATTGATGTTTAAAGGAAAGACTGAAATTCAGATTTCATACCAAAAAAAACACACCAACAAACCAAAATTGTTATTGCAGATATCAACTCATGGAACGGAGGATGATATAGAGAAATTCTCTAGAATGTGAAAGAAAGGGGGACAAATCAATGAAAATGATGTAAGGAAGATGAAAAATACAAGGAAAGGTGAGAAAAATTGCTTCTCTACTTTTTTATTTTATTTTATTTTTTGCCACTGTTTGCAAGTGGGTTTCTTTGTACAGGGCTGCTTTTGAGTTTTTAATAAAAAAAAACAAAAAAAAAAAAACCTGATGTCTTTGGGTTTTATTGCTTTCCACAGAACATCAACAGAAGCCCCTGCAGGGCTGGGCTCAAAGAGGAAAGAACGGTTATAATCACTCGAAATGATGAGTCTGCCCCAGGATCCAAAGCTGAGTGTCCTTTATCTATTGCTGGGTAAAAACTGGCCGCAAACTAGGTGGCTTTTAAAAAGCATCCTATCTTTCTCAGGGGAAAGAATTCAGGAAGGGCTCAGCTAGTTGGTTCATCTCTGAGTCACATGGTGTCAGCTATGGGGGGCCGAGGAGGGGGTTGGAGGATCCACTTCCACGTTATCCTATTCACTCCCATACCGTAGAGGTGTTCTCTCTTTTCCGCGTCCAGCACGGAAAAGGAACCGGTCCAGTTTCCTGAGTGGAGTAGCTGGGGATTAAGAAATAAAAGAAAGAAAACAGATAAAAAGATAGAAACAAAGCTGGGAGCCAGGTGGGATGCTGCCACTCTGATGGAGGGACAGGACCCTGAGCCCAGGCAGTGCATTTTATATATCTCCAAATACCAGGAAGTATCATCAAAACTTAGGATCAAAGGAGCTTATTTGCATTTTTGAGTAGGCCCTAGCATTCCTGGTGTTTGACTGGATTTACGTATCTAAGCCCAACACCTGAGCAAGGTTCAAGAGTCAGTACTGATAACATGTCCAGCCTTTTCGGAAAAGCATGTTCCCAGGGCGTGGCTCTGCCTATCACCATGAGTTCAGCTGACGATAATTAAAGAAATGCCCATGTGCCTTCCCAGGGTGCCTTGGTGACATGGCTGAAGGATGGGCTCAGTGGGGTTCCCCATGTAGGTCAGGGTTTATTCACAGGGAGAGGAGAAGTCATACTTCTTCCCTGGCAGCTAAGGGTGCCAAGACCACGTGTTCCAAGACACAGTCAGTGGAGGTTGCCTGGACTCAGAAACCAGCACAGGGACTCTCTCCCACCATATCCTGCTGGTCAAGCAGTCACGGAGCCCACCCAGGTTCCAGCAGAGAGGATGTCGAGCCCCAGCTCTCAGAGGGAGATGGCTCAAAACATGCAGCCCCACCTCTAATCGGTTACAGCTCATTAGCTGAGATTCTCTCTCCCCTCAGGGGAAAAACATGGATGAAAACGATGCAGAGAAGATGATAAATATAGATAAAACACATCTTTTTTTTTTCTTTCCCAGGAAATGCCTCGGACCCTTACAAAAATAGATTCTTGGCAGATGCCTCCCCGGAGCTCGCCAGACTTGTCTGAACCCCCGGACAGCCTATGGTTCCAACTCACGCCAGAGCTCTTCCTTGAACATGTAATAGTAAAACTATTTTTTTTTTAAAGAATGAAAAAATTAAACTTTCCAAATCATGGGAGGTAAAAACAGGAAGAAGAAGAAGAAGAAAAAAATGTGTGGTGCCTATAGCAGATGATCAAGGAACATCACTTAACATGGCAAAATACAAAAGAAAAGAAAAGAAATGACATGCAGGCCAGTACTGAGAGGAAATTTGCATCTCCCGGGGCAACACCGACCCATGAGGGTGCGGAGAGGGTGCTGGATCCAGGGGGCTGTGCTTGCTTCTGTCTCCGCATGCAGGGTTCCAGGTTCCAGAATGACCCCCGTCCAATGGCCAAGTGTTCCTTGGAGCCTCTGAGAGCGTCCCTGGTGGGGTGATTACCAAGTTCAACCAGCTGGCGAATGGCATCAATGCTTTCAGCCAGGTGCCCACCAGGGGCAGTAGATGTTCCTGCTTCTTCCCCTGGGACCGATGGCTGCACACCATCGCCAAGATCCTGGAGGCGCCCTGAACCAAAACCACCTCCGCTCCCCAGCCTCTACAGCTCTGCCCGGGAGGCTGAGCAGAAAGATGTCACAAGAGCATCCAGTGACTCTCTTTCCTGGGGAGGGGAGGTGTCCCCAGGGCATGGGTCAGTCTTCTGAATGCACAGCCTAGCCAAAGCTAACCAAGGTGCCCAGAATCTGGAAATGCCTTTAAACCCCCTAAGAAAAGTTTCACGGATGGAAGGAACAGTCACCGGTGACTGCATCCTACACCCATGAATCCTGCCTCAAGAAAATGAGACACTGGGTTTAAAAAGGCATTCTAATAAAAAACAAAAGACAATCACACACACACACACACACACACACACACACACAAAAGCAAATGATCATTCAAATCTTTAAATTAAAAAAAAAGAGAGAGTGTGTGTCATTTTATGAGAATAAAAGTAAGTTCTCCAGTGAAGAGATCAGAAGATCTGTAGAACCTTCAAAATGTCTCAAGGCGACGAGGAATTTACAGACACGATCAGGAAAGGGTTAACAAACGTCCTCTATCTCCAATACTCCACATACACAGAGAAACCCCAAAGAGGAGAGTTAATGAGACTAAAGATATATAGCATCCCCAGCTCTGTTCCCTATAAATACTTCTTTCACGTCTTAGTCCAACGCTGTCCAAAGCGCTCCACGTCCCGTGCTGTCAAGCAAGTCTCAATGAAAAAGGAAAGTTTACGGGCCCAAGGCCCCGGTAGAACCCAAATCAATGGAAGTATTTTCTAATGGCCACAAAGAAAAATACTAGAAACTCAGATAGTAAATAAATAAGTTTTAAAAAATTCTCATAAATAGTTATGGAGTCAAAAGGGAAATAAAGACTTCAGTTACAGAACTATTTAGAAAATAATAAAAGCAGAACAAAACAATGCTTTGTCCATGTTTTCTGGTCCGAGGCCAAAGCTACACTTAGAGAAAAGAAATGTAAAGCAATAAATTGGTTTACTGTTAAACAAGGAAGAATAAAAATAAATGAATTAGATCTTGCTCCTAGAGCTTAGCAGATGAACAGCAAAGTAAATCTAAGGAAAGCTGGATGAAGATGATAATAGATAAAGGAGGACAACATGATTGATTGAAGGAGAAGAAGCCCAGGATACATGTAGGAGAGGACTCATTAAAGCTCTAAGAAAACACACTTCACCCTGGCCAATGTAACCACACAAAGGAGAGCAAGAATAAACCCAAATAAAATGAGAAATGAGAAAGGGAATGTAACAAGAGATAAAAAGCTTTTAAAATTGAAATAATGAAGTCCTTTCTAAGTATAAAACTCAGGAAGGAAAGCATAAAGGCAAAAAAAATTAAGAGACTATATAAACAAGAAGAGTTGCTGTATTCCCAGAAATTAAAAATTAAAAGCATATGGCAAATAATCTCAATTGATAAGTATAATATAAATGCCCAATAAAAAAATAGAAAAAGAATACAAATAAGCAGCTCAGAGCACAAAAATTATAAATGCCCAAGACATATTTGAAAAACTGTTTAATTTGAGTAATGATGAAAATAATAAAACCACAAGATAGATATTTGAAAGATAACACAGCATAGCCAGAATTGGCAAAGGTATAGGCAAACAGGATTGGAAATAAGGGCCACAAAGCTTTAAAATATTTAAAACCTTGGACTTACCAATTCTATTTATAAAAATATATGCTGAGGAAATAATTACATATGTATATTGTAAAAACTATGTATCTCAGCATTATTTATAAGAAAAAAATAGAAGTAATCTAAACATCTAATGATAGGAAAATTGAGTATGGCATAGCTACAGCGTAGTATATTACTTTAAAATTACATTTTGAAAACTAATGACATACAATGTCTTTTATGTTTTATGAAACAAAATGGGGAGCTAGCTAGACAAGTAGATATAAAGTATATAGACTGAAACATTGAAAGGAACTTGAAATATATGCGATTTTTATTTTTTAATTTTACTTTTCAATGCTTTCCAAATGTTCCAAAATTAAGGCATTTATCTTTGGAATCAAGTTAAAATCTCACTGCTACATTTTGCAAATTTAAATATGAAGTAAATTTTCGTGAAAAATCTCAAAAAAAAAATGGACAGTTTCTAAGAAAATATCATTGATCAAAATTGATTTAAGACATTTCACTACTCTCAAACAATTACCTTTGGGGGAGGGGGGGAATCTTCAGGGGTCATTCTGTAATGTCGACAAATGCTGATCACTATACTGTATATCTGAAACTACTATAATATTGCACATCAATTATACCTCAATAAAAAAAGAAAAACTGTCAAGGGCTACACTGTCTTATGAATAAATACTTTTACATTCCAGGGGTCAAATTAGTTCCACACTAAACGTGTGTCTGGAATTGGAAAAAGCTGGAAAGTTCCCTGTCTCATTTTATGGCATAGCAAAGTATGACAAAGATCACATAGGAATCTACAGCCCAGACACACTTGTAAATATAGACAGATATTTCCTAAATTAGAAAATATATAACAAATGGAACACAGCAGTATGTTAAACACTAATAACTAGATTTGATTCCAAATAGAAGTTATCTCAGGTACGGGCTAAACAATAGGTTTAATTTAGCCATATCTATGTAAAGGAGATTTTACAGCAATAAATTCATGGGGGTATTGTACTCTTCTCCATAAAGAGTTAAAAAAAATGGAATATATTGCTTTAGAGAACACGTAATGGTGTATAAATTACAGTTCCAAATTAATAACTTCGAAAGTACTTTGTCTTTCTTAATTTACTCACAATGATATTTCTGTTTGGCATAATAAAAATGAGTTGTTTAAATTAGAATGAACAATTTAAATTTGAAAAAAAATAAACGTTTTGAAAAATAATCTCAAATGAACTGAAAATTATTAGAACCGATCAAAATCCAGCCAAGGTAGCTGAATTCATAATAAAAAGTACAAAATAAAAAGCATTCTTAAATACCAGCAAAAACCAGTTCAAAATAGTATTAATACAATGAATCCAGACATAAAGCTATCTTATACATAAAATGTTTAAGAATAATGTTTATGCCCTAACCGGTTTTGCTCAGTGGATAGCGCATTGCCCTGCAGACTGCAGGATCCCAGGTCTGATTTTGGTCAAGGGCATGTACCTTGGTTGCGGGCACATCCCCGTGGGAGGAGTGCAGGAGGCAGCTGATGGATATTTCTCTCTCATCAGTGTTTCTAACACTCTGTACCTCTCCCTTCCTCTCTGTAAAAAGTCAATAAAATATTGGGAAAAAAAGTTTAAGAATAATGTTTATCATAAATATACAGAACTCTACATAAAAATGTTTATAAGGAGGTCCATAAAAATGTATAAATAAAATTAATAAGATTCCATGTTTCTGGATGGGAATATGAAATATTAAATGGATGTTAGATATTTTAAAATTTAATAACATTTTATATAATTCAAACCAAATCCTGCTGAAATTCACCTGGGAATGCAAGGAGAGCTTAACATTTGATGCAATGAATCAAAGGTTTTCTGGAGGAACAGATAGATAAAAATCATTCAGAACATATTCAGGGGTGTGGGGGGGAAAAGATAACAAGGACTAGTTTGCTTGACCATGTGTTAAAATGCATTATAGAAACAATAATTAAAACAGTCAGTGCACACTAGATTCTGCTGCAGTAACAAACAACTCAACAGTATGAGTGTCTTAGAAACAGAGATGTATTCGTGTTTCTGATGCATGCCCAACAGATGTTGATTTGGGGGCTCAACTCTACTTCTCCAGCTGATGGAACTGGTGGTGAAGAAGAACAGAGTTCTGAAAGGTCTTCCCCTGACAGCTAACTGTTCCAGCTCAGAAAAGACCCATCCCACATCTGCTCGTAGTTCATTGGCCAGAGCTAGTCAAATGACTCCATAAGGAATATGGTTGCCAGGTAGTGCAAAACTAACCACATACATTCCTGGGAGCTAGCAAGCCAGACATGTTGGTGAGGGCATTAAAAACGACTATAGCCACTTGCATAAAGAAAGCAAATGAGCAGCTAACCCACAAACTTTATTAAGGAGAAAGAATACCATATGTGATGGCCTCACGTCAGAGAGAAAGCAGGATTAGGTCAACACAACAAAACTACTGGGAACACTGGTCAAATATTTGAGGTAAAAAATAATATATATATATATATATATATATATATATATATATATATATGTGTGTGTGTGTGTGTGTGTGTGTGTGTGTGATTTTTTTTTTTTAGAGAGAGAGGAAGGGAAAGGGACAGAGACTAGAAACATCGATGAGAGAGAAACATTGACCAGCTGCCTCCTGCACATTTCCCAGTGGGGATGTGCCTGCAACCAAGGTACATGCCCTTGACCCGAATAGAACCTGGGACCCTGCAGTCCGCAGGCCAACGCTCTATCCACTGAGCCAAACCAGTTAGGGCAACAACAACAACAAAAAATAAATAATTTCTTACCTTGCCCCATAAATAGACTTCAGACGCTAAATATACAAAATATAAAAATTCTTAAATGGTGGAAGAAACTAGAGATATGTAATTCTATTAATATATTTAATCAAATTTATATGATTAAAATAAAAGTCTCTCTGTATATGTGTGTATATGTATATTAATCATATTTATACATGATTAAGCTATAAATTATTGACCTTAAAATCAGTAGGATACATTTCAAAAGAAAAAGAATTTGACTGAACACATTAAAATTTCCTAGTGTAAACACACATACATACATACACACATAAAGTCAAGCAATACACTAAGGGAGATATTTGTAACTCATATACTACCCTATTTCCCCAAAAATAAGATAGTGTCTTATATTAATTTTTTCTCCCAAAGTTGGGCTAGGTCTTATTTTCAGGGAATGTCTTATCTTTCCATGCGCTAGGTCTTATTTTCGGAGGATGTCTTATTTTGGGGAAAAACACGGTAGTCATAATAAAGGCTACCAAAATCTAAAGAGTTTATTTTATACAGAAGAAAGATAGAAAAAATACCCCCCCCAAAAAATGGATAAAGAATGGGGGTGTGAACACACAATAGCACTATACACATGAGGTATTATAGAATTGTACCCTTGAAACCTATATAATGTTATTAACCAATGTCACTCCAATAATTTCAATAATAAAAAAATACAAATAGATAAAGGATATGAACAGACCATTTACACAAGAAAAATAAATAATTGCAATCATTTGGAAAAGTTCACACTCACTAATAAATTAAAATTTTAAAGCAAGGTACTATTCTTTTGCTAAAAAAAAAAAACCAACAAAAACAGAATTGCCATTTTTTATGAATTTTCAGGCCTCTACTATCATTATAATCCTGAACTAACATGCTTACAAATATGCTTAATGGCCTAGATAACACACATGTTTTAGAATTAAAAATAAAATATCAGTGAACCAACATGAATTTGATTTTAAGGAAATTTAGGGGGAGAATATATATATATGGTAGGAAATAAAAGTCTAAAGAAAATTATCAGAACGATCATTATGGTTATCTCTAAAATATAGGGAATTTCTGTTTTTTCCCTTTATTTGTTGTTATTATTATTATTTTTTTTTATAATGGACATGTATTACTAAAAAAGTCAGAACAATGCAGAGTTAGGCAAAGAGAATATTAAAAGCATATCTTTTTGTTTAGCTTAACAATATTCTAAGTGTTTTTAAATGTTCTTGAATGTATTTGTCCTGAACTGTGAGAATCCTATATAATAAAAGCGTAGTATACAAATTATCCCCTCGACCAGGAGTCATCTGAGAGTTTAACCAGGGGGCGGGGCCAGGGGGGGAAGGGAGGAAGTACCCGGCCAGCAGCCAGCAACCACTAGGGACCCTACCGGTGCACAAAATTCATGCACTGGGCCTCTAGTTCAGGATAAGAACTCTGGCGAAATGCAAGGAAGGAAACTATGTTACCTTCCACGAGTGCTGCCACTCCTCCTTTCCTGTGCCTGCGGCAGACATCACAAATCAATCCCAGCACGCTTCCCTGCAGGGCACAGATGCTCAGCAGGCACACAGCACTCTGGGGGACCTCTACCAGTTAATCCCTTGAAATAATACCCCATCGCCAATGTTACAAGAGCCTTGCCGTGCTCCATCTACCACCAAGCCGAGTAAGGTGGGCCGCACTCCGAGCCTCAGAACCTACCGCCTCTGTAACGTGGCGATGACAGAAGACTACCGGCTCTGGGAAACGCCGACCAGCGGTTCCGGGTCCTAATACCACCAGCGTGCTCCCCCGCCCCCCTCCGTGAACTCCTGCCATGCCCAAAGCGGGCTTGCAACAAATCAACCCACGCCTGCAGACATGTCCTTCAGCCGCCCGCGGCCCCGTTATGTGCCGCCCTGTCCGCCCTGTGGGTGTAGGTGTCTCGACAGTGGCTCTGTGCACCATGTGGACTGGGCCATTCTCTGTACGGGAGCCTGTCTGGTGCAATGGAGAGTGTAGGGCAGCACCCCTGGCCTCCTCTGCCCACTGCATGCCAAGAGCGCACCTCTAGTCCTGAGGAAAACACCTCCAGGCACTGCCGAGGGTCCCTATGGGGCGTGGCCTCCAGGGGGGCACTCTTGCGGCATACCCTTCCCGGTAAGAAGGAGTCGGTTCCTTTAGATCCCGAGGTTTGCTGGAGGTCAGCCCCTCAGCATCACCGGGGCTGGAAGGGGGATGTGGCCACGCATCCGATCGGTCCCCTCGCCCTCCCTCCGGGGACCAGGTCGTGTCTCCGAGGGTCTGGAGCGTAGACCTGGCGGTGCAGCCTGCGGTGCCCCCCCTCTGCCTCCTGTGCACACGGCCCAGCTGCCAGCGGGCCCAGGCCTTCCGGGGAGCATGTAAATCACAGCCCCAGCCCGCTCTGGGCACTTAACGGAATGGAGTGATTGACTGACAGGCGGATATTTACACTCCGCTGTCTCCACGGGCAAATCCATCAGCGCGCGGTGGTGAGGAGAGGGCCGGGGGGAGAGGGAGGCGGGCTTGGGGACCGCGGTGGCCACTCCCTGGTGATACCAGGGATGACTCCGGTTGGTGTTCACACAGACCCGTGCTTGAATGCGTGAACGATACGACTTCCTTACGGCGTCTGGACGTCCCCAGCTGTCCTGGTCCGTGGGCCACCCCGCCATCGCCCCGCCCCCAGGTCAGACCGGGAGACCCAGAGCGGTCGGGGGAGGAGACCAGCCCCCGGTGACCAAGCCCGGCTGGCTGGCGTGTGTTCCCGGGGTGGGTGAGTCCTTCAGATTGAACAAAACGGGGGGCAAAGCACTCCCCCTTTTTGTCAGAGCCCAGATGATTTCTAACGTTCAGTTCATCATTTTGGGCTGAGAGGGATGTAACTCAATGAAAGACAGAAACATTAAACGAACAGTAAAACCATCACCCGGGGAGGATTTATTGGGCTATTGATTAACGCCATCAGTAAAGTATTTACCTTAATCAATAGGGGAAGGTGATTTAAATGTGGAGGTGTCTCCGGAGCGTCTGCCGGCCAAGCCTTCCTTAAAAGCATGCCTTTTATGGCGACACCCCGCCGTGTCCCCGACTCGCCATGACCCAGTCCTCCCCCGGCGCCACCATGGCCTTTGACCCCCACTGCAGGCTGGGTTCTCCTAATGGAGATGCTGAGACAGAGTTTGGGGTGCAAGATGGTTTTCTTTAAGAATCAGCATCTGTGACAGTCATGGGGGGACACAAGGCTGGGCAGAGGAAGAGGAGAAACTGGGGAACAGCCTGACAAAGACACGCTAACGGGGACGGGAGCTCTGGAGTGAGCAGTGCCCCTCAGTGGGCACCAGCCCTGGACCCTCTGCCTCCCTCTGTTGCCCACTGCCCCAGGAAGGGACTGACCTTGGGTCAGGTGGCTCTGCAGCTCAGGAGCTGATGGAGCTGATGGCAGGGGGCTTGCGTGGACCTCACTTCCCACGGTTGGGCTGCAATAAAAGGGCAATATGCAAATCGACCAAATGGCGGAACGACCGCTTGCTATGATGCACACTGACCATCAGGGGGCAGACGCTTAACGCAGGAGCTGCCCCCTGGTGGTCAGTGCGCTCCCACAGGGGGTGTGCCGCTCAGCCACAAGCCGGGCTGATGGCTGGTGAGTGCAGCTGCCCACCTCCGCCCACGGCAGCGGACATCCCCCGAGCACTCCCGGACTGTGAAAGGGCACAGATCGGGCTGAGGGGAGCCCCTTCCCTCCTTTAGTGCATGAATGTCATGCACCGGGCCTCTGTTGTTGCTCTCTATAATAGCAATAATCAATGTCATCAATCGATGGCACTAATGGCCCTAACCCTTCATCCTTCTTGTACCTGTGCCCTTCTCATATGACTTTGGAGGCCTTTCCCGAACGGCAGAGTATATTTCCACCCTCAACCCCTCCGCGATACGATTGGCCGATAGAAGAGAAAGAAGTGACTGTCATCCATTCCTGCCCTTCGCCTCCAGGGGCTTTGCAAGATTGCACCCCCACAATCCCCCTCCCACTCCCCCAACACACACACACACAGGAGGACCAGAGGAGGATTCGAAATCCCCCATCCGTGGATCCCAGAGGTCTGTACCTCCCACTCTCCATGACCACCCCTCTGCCCGGCTTCCCTCAGCCCCGAAGCCAGAGGGTCCCCCTCCCGGTCTCTCCCTCTGGCTTCACGGGGGAGTCCTCGTGTGGGCCTTCGTCTCGGGCTCTTCTCTCTGTAAGCCCGCCCTATCTGCAGTGCGCCTCTAACGGACGCCACAGCGGATCTTTTGGGGAAGCAGGAAGCGCAGGCATCATAAATAAACACACTTGGATTGGCTGGGGATCGGGCCAGGGAGAAGGCAGAGTAACAGAACGTGTTTTAAGTGGAGGCAGCTTTAGAACTCGCGGGGACCCTCCCGGCGCCGCCACTCTATGAATCTAACTGCTGACAAATGATCTCCGCGCGGAGGTTCTGCGGGGACTGCGCTGTTGACTAAATTTCCGTGCTAATCGCAGGCCAGCAGCGGTGCTAATTGCACGGGCTTCCTCGCTGCTCGTCACAAGCAGTTGAAGCAGGGGCAGCCTCCCGCCCCCACTCCCCCGTCCCGCTCAAGAGGTGCAGGCACGGGGAACCCCGACTTCATTGGCTCGGCAAAGGCCCTGCTCAGCCGGGCAGGCCCCTGGTCCTGCCTCTTTTTAAAAAAAAAAATAATAATTTTTTCATTGATTTCAGAGAGGCAGGGAGAGGGAGAAAGAGATGGAAACATCAGTAATGAGAGAGAATCTCTGATTGGCCGCCTCCTGCATGCCCCCTTCCCGGGATCAAGGCCGCAACCCCGGCATGTGCCCTTGACGGGAATCAAACCCAGGACCCTTCAGCCCACAGGCCAATGCTCTATCCACTGAGCCACACTGGCTAAAGTAGGGTTGGTCCTGCCTCTTCCATCAGACTTGGCTTCTGTGGCTGTCATCAATGCCTTTGAAGGCACCCTCTGCTGACGTCCTTTCTTTTCCTTTTCTTTTTCTTTTTTTTATTTTCGAGAACTTCTCACCCATTGGAGGAAGCTGCAGCCATGTCTCTATTCCGTGACTCACCCCTTTCCACGCATCCAGCATTGAACATGCACTGCCAACCAATCCCATAGGCTCCTGGGCACGGGGGATCCAGGGCAAACAGACAACATCCTGTCCTCGGGACATTTGCCACCCGCTACGAGGAGACGGATATGAGCACGTGAGAATCAGATGGTCGCAGAGAGCAGTCGACATCATGGGGAACACGAAACAGTGCAACGAGGAGGAGAGGGACCGGGGAGGTGGGGAGAGGCCGTGGGGGGCCTCAGTGACGAGGACACAGATGGTTGTGGGCGGCAGGGCTCTGCATGGGTGTGACCCATACTTTGATGGCGGCACTGGATCCATGTGACGGTGGGTTGGATAAGAGGTGGGGACCATGGGCAGGGAGGCTGACTGTGACGTTCTCATCCTGTTGGCCTGTGGCGTTGACGGTGCTACGGACCAAGCTGGGGAAGAAGGAAGAGGAACCCGTTGAACCGGATGTGATGGGCTGAACTGTCTTCCCTCCACACTCCTGTGTTCAAGTCCTGACCCTCAGCATGGACCTCAGCATGGACCCGGTTCGGAGGCGGGGTCTGTGCAGAGTGCTCAGGTGCCATCATCGGGGTGGGCCCTGGCCCAGTGGGTCTGCTGCTCTTGTTAGGAGAGGAGATGAGGACACGGATGGACACGGAGCGAAGACCGTGCGGGGACACAGGGAGAAGACAGCCATGGACACGCCGTAGAGACAGGACTCAGAGGAAACCTCCCATGTGGACACCCAGACTTCTGGGCTCCAGAGCCGTGAGAAAATAAATGCTATTGTGCAAGTCCCAACGGTGAGGGAAGGTGAGCCTAACCAGAATAAAACCAGGGTGTTTTTGCCTCAAGAAGATGCAGGAAATAACCAAAAGCCCTGACACGTGGCCCAGCTGGCGTGGCTCAGGGTTTGAGCATCAACCTATGAACCAGGAGGTCAGGGTTCAATTCCTAGACAGGGCACATGCCCAGGTTGCGGGCTCGATCCCCAGTGAGGGTCATGCAGGAGGCAGCTGATCCCTGATCCTCTCTCATCCTTGATGCTTCTCTCTCTTTCTCCCTCTCCCTTCTTTTCTGAAATCAATAAAAAAAATTTTTTAAAAATTTACCAAAACCGGTTTGGCTCAGTGGATAGAGCATCAGTCTGTGGACTGAAGGGTCCCAGGTTCGATTCCGGTCAAGGGCATGTACCTTGGTTGCGGGCACATCCCCAGTGGGGGGGGTTCAGGAGGCAGCTGGTCGATGTTTCTCTCTCATCGATGTTTCTAGGTCTCTATCTCTCTCCCTTCCTCTCTGTAAAATATCAATAAAATATATTTTTTATTTTATTTTATTTTTAATAAAATATATTTTAAATAAATCTGACACATGGCAGCCTTGATGGCTGGGTCCAAATCCCTCCGCACTCGCCACTGGGGGAGGAGATGTAAGCCTGCAGGGCAGCACGCCCCCTCCAGAAGCCCATCTCTCTGTGCACAGATCCAGGCTCCGGAGCGTGAGCGCCCCCACCTGGATGGAGCCGCAGGCGGGAGGCCTCAGCAGCTCCCAGCAGCCACGGGAGGACAGGGGCCCGGGAGGTCCCACAAGCACCCTGGTCACAAGATCGGGGCGGATGCCCTTCCTGCCGGGCAGGACGGGGGCACGGGGCGGGACAGCAAACAGAGCCTGTCTTTCCTTATTGCTCTGCCACCGTAATCCAGAAACAAACATACCCTCAGCTGCCCTCTGCTTCTCGTCCCAAAGCCAGGATCACACACGTTATCTCCTCCGGGGGTTTCCTGCTTCCTTCTCTGGAGTGTGTGTGTGTGTGTGTGTGTGTGCGCGCGCCCACACACATTTTCTGGGTCCAGCATCACACAGTGTAAGGTGTCCTCAGGATGATTTGGGGTGGGCACACACAGGATACCTTTATCATTTGTCTTATCTATTCACACGTGTGCTGGAAGCATATTTACGAGGCGCTGGTGGTGTGACAATAACTGGCCCGTACTGATGGAGTGCTTACTGTTCAGAGCACTCTCCATGCGCTGGCTCCTGTCACCCTCCCAGCAGCTCCACGCGGGGGGGACTCTTCCTCGCCTCGCCTCCCAGAGGAGAGGCGGAGCACAGAGAGGTCAGAGGACTCGCACGAGGTCACACAGCTAATAAAGCGTGGAGCCAGGCCTCCAGCCCGGGCAGCCTGGCTCCAGAGCCGAGCTCTCCGCCATGACACAGAGCCTGTGATCTCATGGGCACCATGACAGGGATCTCACTCACCCTTTTTACAGGTAAACTGAAATACAGGAAGTGGGTGTAAAGGGGAATGTTAAATAAACGACGGGAAAGGCACTGTACGGTAACATGAAAATATATACCGTAGGCAGTCCGCGGAAAGGAAACATAAACTAACGGAGGGGAAAGGCGCTGTGGGGATATGCCACAGCTCTCCTGGAAGGTAAGCGGCCTTTGGGAATTCCTAAAATACCACACAGCGCCATGGATCCCTAGTGGGCACACCCTTGGACTCCAGGGGAGCCTGTGAACCCCTAACACCATGCACCGTTTGTGTGACGATTGAACTTTCCTGAGAAGGCACATGCTTACACCACATTAGGGGTTTCTGACGGGAGCTGCTACAGAGCCCTGCCAGAGAGCTCACCCAAAGCGTGAGGACGGTGAGAGACAAATACCCTGGCTTTCCCTTTCTCCTAGCCTTCAGCGGCCACCAATGCCCCCCACTGGCTCGCCCCCAACCAGAAGCCAGTTGGCAAAGGATCCTGGGAAATGTAACTTTCAGGCAATGAAGCAGCCAAGCGACTAGCACTCTCCCCCTCACCCTCCCTTCCCCACCACCACCGGCTAAATACTTCTTCAACCAGGACCCTTTCAGTTGCCCAGCTACCCAAGGAAGGGAGTGCCTAACCGTTGGCGTTGGCGATGTGGAGCAGCTGGTTAGAATACGTCTGACAGGAATGATTTCTTTCTACAAACACGTGGCTGAAGGCCCGAACTCCGTACAAGACACAACCCCAAGCTTTGAGGTCTGCCAATGCCTTGGTCCCGCTGCCCCAACTGGATGTGGGAAGCTGTCTTGAGTAGTAGGACGCCCCTCTAGGATCCCCACCTCCTGGCATTCACGCCCAGGCACGGAGTGAGTGTGTGTGTGTGTGTGTGTGTGTTCTCCCCTTTGAACACGGGCTGGACCTAATACCTTGCTTGTAACAGAGAGAGAACGCATGAGGACATAGGCCCCGCAATCCGGTGGTGAAAGACTAACTTACAATGGGCACCCGGGCTCTGGTTCTTCCCCCGCGTGCTCTGATGAAGCCAGCCGCCAGATGGAGAGCCGCGGGGAGGGGAAACCCACTCGGCCAGGACCGGAAGGTGCCTCCACCTGACCTATCACTCAATAGGAACGGACTCATTCCCCAGGTGGAGGAGCCGGGAGCTCAGACAGGGCAGGTGACGGCCCCCGCTCGCTGAGCTGTCACCACAGGGTTGTGGGGGTCCAGGAGCCTGTGGCCCGTCCCTCCCTCAGCTTCCCAGCTCAGCCCTGAGAGTCTGAGTGGGCCCAGGCCCAGCCCAGCCTGCGCCCCCGCCGGCCCACGTGGGCTTAGGACCCCTGAGCAGCATTTGCGTTGATTAAAACACAATTGGAGCTTAATTAACACGTAAACCAGTAAACCACACTCAGAAGAAGTGTGTTCGTGGCTCGGTCCTTCCAGCATCCAATAACGGCATCTTTGCCACCCCAGAGGGGGAGCACCTGGAGCGGTCCCAAAGTTGTTCTGAGGTTCCTGACCGGAGTGCCTGCTTCCCACCTTTGACCCCATGTATGATGCTAGGAAGCCTGGCCACGGGCAGAGGCAGCCATCCCAGCACCGGGGTGGGACCCCTACCGGTGCGGCCACTGTCCCACCCAGTGCCCATCCAGGGTCTTCACCGCGAGCCTAATCATCGGGCCGCAGGCCGACCCAGCCGGCCAGGCTATCGGCTGCCGGAGGGGAGCAGGAAGCGGCGCTTCCTCTGGTTGTTGTCCTGCCCCGTGGAAAAGCCAGCTCCCATTTGTTATCTCTCGGTTCCCACCGAGCCAGCGCGCCATGGCGGTGGGGAGGGCGCGCTGACGAAAAGCAGGTGCATGCTATCTCCCGCCCCTCGCGCCCGGGGTCAGGCCAGCAGCCCTGCAGGACGGGCTTGCAATCCAGTGAGAAAAAAAAAAAAAAAATCAGAGGCACAATCCAAGGGCTTCTTGGCAAAGAGCAGAGACCAGCCAAGGCCTGGCTAGCCCTGTCCTCTTTCCTCTCTAACCCCCTCTTCTCCCCGCCCAGAAAGTGGGGGGAGGGAGGAATTAACAGGGGGCGGGGGCAGTACCAATATCAGTTTCACAGCAAAAACTGGAACATTTCACGGGGCTGATTGTAGACCGCAAAGGAGCGTGTGTATCCACCGCATCGGCCTGTGCCCCTCCCCGCTCCTTCCAGAGAGATAACCTGCGGGGCAGATAAGGGCGATCGAGTGGACGCCAGGAATCCTCCAGATAGGAGGGGCTTGTGACCCCCAGCTCCTGCCGTGGAGGAGCCAGCGAGAGGTGCTCCCTGCCAAGAACGCAATGGCCACGTGGGATGTTGGCCTTCCCACCACCACCACCACCACCACACACGCCCACCCATCATGGTACATTGCCCGGGCTAAAGGAATTTGTTTTTCAAGTATCTTTTGCCGTCTCTTCTAATAAGTCACTCAGCAAGTCCTGCCGCTTGCTGTGGTCAGTGTGTTGATTCTGGTGAGAGAACGGGCCGGCCTGGGACCAGATTTTCCACAGTCACAGCCCCCGCCTCCGGGGGAGCCGCAGAGGCAGCAACCCAAGATGGCAGCCTCCACGCCAAGGGGCCTGGACTTCCGGAGGGGCCACAGGAGGGCGCCCCAGTTCCTGGCTCAGAACCAACCAGTCCTCAGGGAGGGGCTGAGCATTCCAGGGAGCCAATGGCTTTTTCATGGTGGGTAAGCTGGAGCCCCCAGATGCACAGTTTGTGGGGACAGAAGTCGGTGTTAGAAGAAGACTTAGCCCCTGCCTGGAGGAGCAGGAGGGGTTCTGGGGAGCACCACCAGCCCATGTCTAGGCAAGACCATCCCCAGCGTCAGAGCATCCACACTTCCCCTGGGAGGGCTTCCTCCAATGGACGTACCAGGACCTGTCCACCAGGCCTAGTCCTGCAACGTTTGTCCTACGTCTTCCTCTTTTGTATTTAGGTCATCTACTTACTCCTAATCTAAGGTGACCAGGCATCCCGCTTTTGGCGGGACAGTCCCGATTTTTTAACAATTTGTCCCGCATCCCGCTTTTTAAAAGTCCTGATTTTTGGAAAGAATGCACGACAAGCTAGGGAACCGTGGGAGAACGGGAAGGGAATATACGGTTTTCGGCGGCCATGACAATGATGTCCTGCTTTACCAGTGTTAAAATCTGGTCACTTTATCCTAATCCCACCTGGTCCCAGTGTCTGAATGTCCCCTTTCTTCTGCACCATGTGTCCCGGCGAAGGTCGGCAGGCAGGTATCAACTCACGCCCCCTCTCGGCATGCCCCCACCCCCATCTCCACTTAGCCCAACTCTGCACATATATATTTAACTCGTTTAATCTCCTTCTCCTCATAAGGTTCTAATTTCACGTGTGTTTTTTTCCAGGGTAGTTGGGGTTTGGCAGAACACCCTCTGCCTGTGAAGAGTGGGACTTAATTATCAAAAGCTGCACCAGAATGAGCCATCCATCACCGGGTGACACGTCCCTGCCTGAGTTCATTTGAAAAACATTTTTTTTTTCTTTTTGTGCGTGCGGCTTTTGGAAGAGGGGAGGGGTGGGGGGGGCAGCTGTCAGAAAGAAAAGGCAAGGAAGAAGAAGGAGAAGAAGAAGAAGAAGAAGAAGAAGAAGAAGAAGAAGAAGAAGAAGGAGGAGGAGGAGGAGGATGGGGTAAAAGAACCCATCCTGGCATCCATCATCCCGAAACACGACCACATCCCATGTCAGGCTACCATCATCCAGGCCATTCCGGGTGGGGAACGTCCATGTGGCCCCTCGCCGGCCTCCCTTTTCGTTTTGTTTGAAACCGGATCTAACGTGTCTCCTCGCTCGTGAACGTTTAGTCATGTCAAGTGCCTCCTGCAGTCAACATCATCTTTCTGACAAGGTTTGCATTATAATTAAGGCCCCGTCATCCTCGGGGTAGTTGCCCACAACTGTCATGCCCCACTGTTTTCCTTAAGAGGCAGGGTTTTTTAACAGCCAGATAAATGCTCTCCCGTGGCCCAGCCCAGCGGCACAGCGCCACCCAGTGGCCGAGGGAGGTCACGGACCCACCGTGGGGCCACACAGGGCTTGCTTGACTCAAGGAAGGTGGCGTTGGGAGGGTTTCCACACATGTAGCTGGCGATATCGTGCCGTCGGACTGCCGACGGCATTAGCACAAAGGCAGCCGGTTGTGACCACACCGGAGTTTGTCCTGTGTTGATTTAAATGAGATACAGCCGGCCTGGCTGGGGTAGCTCAGAGGTTGAACATTGACTATGAACCAAGAGGTAAGGATTTGCTTCCTCGTTAGGGCACACACTGGGTTGCGGGCTTGATCCCCAGTGTGGGGCGTGCAGGAGGCAGCCGATCCATGATTCCCTCTCATCATTGATGTTTCTCTCTCTCTCCCTTCCTCTCTGAAATCCTATATCATAAAAGGCTAATATGCAAATTGTCCCCTCGATCAGGAGTTCAACTGAGAGTTCAACCAGGAGTTCAACCAGAGGTGGGGCCAACTGGTCAACCACCCATAGCCCCTTCCCAAGGCCAGCCATACCTCCAATCACCCACTCCACACACAGATGGGGGCGGGGCCAGCCAGCCAACCAACCTCCTGTGGCCCCTTTGTCCAGCCAGCCCAGCCTGATTGGCCCCAATCGAGGAAGGCTGGCTGGACCCCACCTGTGCATGAATTCATGCACCGAGCCTCTAATCAATAATAAAAATACATTTAAATGAGATATAGCAGGGGAAAGTGCCTAGGAGAGGGCCAGGGGCCAGCTGGCCATTCCCAGTTCCATGGAGGAACTCCTCTCACCTTTGTGTAGACCTCATGGCAACAGTCATTCACCCCATGCTTCCAAAACCCTTAGCTGATGGATTCACATATTTCATCTTGGAGGAGAAGGATGGTTTTTGTCAGCTGATTTGCATTCTAGCCATTCATTTAAATAACCAGCCCATGAAATACACATTTGGGCAGTAAATAGAACCTGCAGATCCTCACTCCCTCCCTGGGCCACCCGTCACTGCTGTGTCTGTCATGTATGGATATCACCGCCACACGATGAGGCCGAGGTGGGAGCCTGCGGAAGGCAGATTCCATCCGTCATCGAAGCTTCAGCTAATATTTTCTGGAAACGTCTATTGTCACCTCCCTCCTCTAAGTTATTCCAGGTTCCTTCAAAACACACGCAGTTAAATCCTTTGTCTAAGTGAGGTGGGTTTTTTTTTTTTTTTCTCCCTTTCTTTTTCAGCTTGCTATACTTACTGGGCATAACAAAAGGCATTTCCCTGTGGGCTGCCCAGGCCCGCTGTGCCCTCCGCTGCCAATGGCTGCTTCCACTCCTAGCTGGTTGGGTCCTGGTGCCGCCCCCACATACCAGATGCAGAGATGGGAGGGTGGGGTTCAGGGAAATGCTAACTCCATACACTAAACCTTCTGTTAAAAAAAAAAAAAAAAAAAGAGGAGAAGGAGGAGGAGGAGGAGGAGGAGAAGGAAAAGAAGAAAAGAAGGAGGAGGAGGAGGAGGAGGAGGAGGAGGAGGAGGAGGAGGAAGAAGAAGAGAAGGAGGAGGAAGAGGAGGAGGAGGAAGAAGAGGAGGAGAAGAAGAAGAAGAAGAAGAAGAAGAAGAAGAAGAAGAAGAAGAAGAAGAAGAAGAAAGGGGAGGAGGAGGGGAAGGAGGAGAAGGAGATGGAGAAGGAGAAGAAAGAGGAGGAGAAAGAGGAGAAGGAGGAGGAGGAAAAGGAGGAGGAGGGGGAGGAGGAGGAGGAGGAGAATCCTTGACATTTAAAACAACAGAAGAAGATATGACCTTCAAAAAGTCCCGATTTTTGACACAGGACAAATTGTTAAAAATCGGGTCTGTCCCTCCAAAAGCAGGGTGTCTGGTCACCTTATGCTAGAGTCCCTGCAGGGCCCTCAGATACCCAGGCCCCAGGCCCAGTCACTTCTTCCCGACGAGCCCCATGTAGCTGCTTCTAAAGACACTGCTCCAGGAGCTCCAGCCCCACACTCAGAACAAGCATGGGGGATAGACAGACGTTCCTCTCCGCCACCCCCACCCCCAACTACCACCCACCCCCAGCTACCACCCACCCCTGGCAGCGAAGGGCTCAGGGCCACCCAGGAGGAGCCCAGCCGTGGCCACTGTGAGTACCCAACGCCGGCCGCATGCTTCCCTCACGGGGCCTCCCGTGTTCCTCAAGACCTAGGGTTAGCCCTGCCCCTCAAATTTAAAATCTGGGGCTCTGAGAGAGAAAAAGAACTTTCCCGAGGACACTCAGACCCCAGGTCCCCTTGCTGGCCGGCTTTGTGCATCACATGGGGCTGTTCTTCTCATCTCAACAAGCAGACCCCAGTCGCTTCGACATACTGAGCACATACACCTGCCCGTTCCCGTGCCGGGCATTTTGCCTGCATCATCTTGGTTTGTATCCATCCTCCCACAAGGGAGCTACTTAGACCTCTCACCTCCCATTGAGCAGGCAAGGAAACTAAAGACCAGAGAGGTTACTTCCCCTGCCGGAGGCCACACAGCAGCCCGTCGCGCGGCAGAGCCCGGGTGATGGGGCCGAGAGCAAATGAACAGATTCCAAGTGGCATCTCCAAATTTATACTTCCGCCTCCAGCGAGGCCCCCCCCCTCAGCAAGTAATCCCGAAAATTCGTCATGAAGCTCTCAAAACAGTTTATGCAAACAGACCTCCAGCGGGGCTATTTGTATTGGCAGCCCATTTCGCTGAGCCGCCCGCAACAAGGAACAGATGGCCGGAGTGCCGGAATCGCCGGCAAAGAAAACAGGAGGGGAGAGGGCTCCAGAGCTGCCCGCCGTCCCCCAACACACACACCCCTGCCCCCGAGCCCGCCTGCCCCACTCTGTCCGTGTTTATGTCTTTGATCCCGTTGTTATTATATGCACTTGTGAAACCAACCCGGCCTTTCGCGAGACGAGTCTGTTCAGAGACCATTTGCCAACCGTCTTCGGTTACCGGGAGCCCGGCTTTCGACACTGAACTTGGAGCCGGTGCGTGGTGGCGCCTTCTGGAAAGAGGGCCCAGCGGGAAACAGACACAGCCCGCAGATGTTGGATGGGGGGGCTGGCAGGGCCTGCAGAACAAACATTTGGAGAGCCGTGCTCACCTGTCTTTTTTCCCCCCACCTCTGTTTCAACTGGGCATGTGCCACTCTCTGTGGGGACGCGTCCGGGATCCTGGATTCAGATCCGTCCCTCGCCAGCTGTGTTGACACGAGACGAGTTGTCTGCACTCCCCGAGGCCTCTGGGAACCGAACGCGGCTACCAACACCTCGTTGGCAGGGCTCTGAGGAGGTTAAATGACGTGGGAACGGTGCCGATAGCTGAGTGTTGGGTCCATTATAACATGCTGTCCAACTCTAGTTGTGTTCACCAGTCATAGCCACGTGGCCGACTCCATCACCGGCCAGTTAATCAGCCCATAAGCATTGCCGAGCGTGTGTGGTCGTCAAGGTGCTGAGCCATGGGGCTGGGGAAGACTCGGACAGAATGGAGTCCGGGTCTCCATCCCAGAGGGAACATTTCTAGGCCTGTGGCAGATGGCGTTTTCCAGAGTTTGCTGTAAATAATACATCTCACCCCAAACGCTCGTACCGTGGGCCTTCGACACTCTTCCCATTGGGAGGAGGAGGAGAAGGAGGAGCAGGAGAAGAAAAGAAGAAGAAGAAGAAGAAGAAGAAGAAGAAGGAGGAGGAGGAGGAGGAGGAGGAGGAGGAGGAGGAGGAGGAGGAGGAGGAGGAGAAAGAGAAGAAGGAGATGGAGAAGGAGAAGAAAGAGGAGGAGGAAGAGGAAAAGGAGGAGGAAAAGGAGAAAGAGGAGGGGGAGGAGGAGAAGAAGGAGGAGGAGAAGAATCCTTAACATTTAAAACAACAGAAGAAGAAACGACCTTCAAAAAGTGCTCCCGGAGCAGTGTCTTTAGAAGCAGTGTCTCCCCTTGACTCTGCGGAGGCTCGGGACTTAGGGTGGAACTGGCACATGATAGCCACGCTCACTCATAGCTGGCAATAGAGCCCCTGCCTGGTTCCTTTGGGGCATCTGCCTTTGGAGCCCTGAGCTGTCACGTAAGAAGACTGATGCTGCCCCTGACCGGTGTGGCTCAGTGGATAGAGCATCGGCCTGCGGACTGAAAGGTCCCAGGTTTCATTCTGGCCAAGGGCATACTTGCTCCTGGTGGGCTGGCGGGCGTGGCTTGTGTGCGTAGCAGAAGTATGGCCAGTTTGCCTGTTTCTCTTTTATTCGTGTACCTATTTTTTTAAATTCATTTCAGAGAGGAAGGGAGGAGAGAGACAGACAGAAACATCCATGATGAAAATCATTGATTGGCTACCTCCTGCATGCCCGCTATTGGGGATCAAGCCCGCAACCTGGGCTTGTGCCCTTGACCGGAATTGAACCCAGGACCCTTTAGTGGACAGGCCTGTGCTCTATCCACTGAGCCAAACCAGCTGGGGCCCACATTGGTGTTCTTAATGAAATGTAACAGTTTAGCACATTTGCAATGGAAGGAAGAGAGAAAAGGCAGCATGGGGATGGGCTGTCCGTCTGCAAATGGATTCATGCAGGTGAAAGTAGCTTTGAAACGTGGAGTGGTTTGTACACACAGGACTGCGGTTCGTTATTATGATCCCTCTGTGAATGCTCCCACTATGATTGCACTAATACAATCAAGTCCAAATAAAACCACCGCCAAACCTGGGAATTCAATATCCAGCTCGGTCCAGGGGTGGGGATGCACCCCTCGATGCCAGCGGCGGAATGAGAGAGCCCCTTTAATTAAGACGAACCAGAGCCGGGGCAGCTGCGGGGAGGAACCTGGAGGCAAAATATTTAGGCAGCTGCGCGGCGTTCGGACGGCAGCCGGGCCGCTGGAGCCGGGCCCGCTCGCTGCCTCCTCCGCTCAGCTCCCCAGGGAGGGTCCTGTGGTCAGACGGGCCCGATTCTCATCACCCAGGGCTGCCCAGCTGGGGAATGGGAGGGGATCGCCAGAGCACCACTTTTTTTTTTTTTTTAACCTTTCTTTAAACATATTTTTATTGATTTCCTCAGAGGAAAGGAGAGAGAGAGAGAGAGATAGAAACGTCAATGATGAGAGAGGATCATGGACTGGCTGCCTCCTGCACGCCATCTACTGGGGATGGAGCCCACGATCAGGGCCTGTGCCCTGACTGGGAATTGGAACCGTGACCTCCTGGTTCCTAGGTTGACACTCAACCACGGAGCCCTGCTGGCCAGGCAGGATTTTAATCTTAGAAGGATGTGTATGGGGCTCTGAATGTGCCTTCAGCCAACAGCGATATTGGAGGGTCTTCTAGGTCAGTTACCCCGACGTCTGAACGTCTGCAGGTGAGAGCGCCACTTTGGGCGCAAGGGAGGTCACGCTGGTGGGAACCAGGAGGGGGACCCAGGGCCCCACGGGCTCAGCAGCCAACCCCGTCCCCCCAGTACATTCCCTTTGAATGTTGGGGTCCAAGGCACGTAACTTAAAAACCATGGATCTAACCCAAAACCCTTATTTGACAGGTGAGGAAACTGAGGCTCAGAGGAGGCGTGGCATCTGTGGGCATGGAGGCTGGACCTGGGCCCCTGCCTCCTGGCTCTCTGGCCGCTAACCCGACTGCATGGCACAGCTCCCCCCGGTTTAGAAAGGGGAGTTCATGCCCGTCCTCTGGGCCCCCCGCGTGGAGCGGCTTATCTTTCCAAGTGAGGTCGAAATTACGGGCCCACTTCAGAGCCACTGTGGCCACGTCATCTCACCTTTCTTAAGGTCTTTATCTGGTTGGAACTGTGCGGTAACTCAGTTGGAAATTAGTATTTAGTTTTCATTGAGCTCATTTAGAATAACCTAGCAAAGAATAAGGAGGAGTAGGGAGAGGAGATGGAGGGGGAGAAAGGGGAGGAGGAGTAAGAGAAGAAGATGGATGGGGAAGGGGAGGAGGTGAGGAGGAGGAAGGAGGAGGAAGAGGAAGAGGAGGAGGAAGGAGGGGAGAAGGAGGAAGAGGAGGAGGAGAAGGGCAGGGGAGGAGTGAGAGGAGTAGTTAGAGGAGGAAGAGGAGGAGGAGAAGAGGGAGGAGGGGGGAGAGGGAGTAAGAGGAGGAGAGGGGGAGAAAGAAACTTTTTAGTGATCAACTGGCAATCTCTACTGTCTCAGCTCTCCCTGCTTCCTTGCTTCTCCTTTTCCCTCATTGGATGCCGCATTCCTGGTTCCAGTGTCTCAGAACCTAACCCAGTGACTAAGCCAGAGTTCACCACAACGAACAGAATGATCTGCCCCGCGTCACACGGCCGAGTGGGGCTCACTCATGACTTTAGGACCACCCTGCTCCACAGCTTAATTGAAGAAGCACGTCTTTAGGAGTGATAGCTCCATCCCTTAACACATTACAGTAAGACACACACTAGCTCCTACAGCATGTGCATGGAGGAGGCGAGGCGTCTTTAAAGTTGTTCCATCGTTTTCTACATTACCTTCAAACCAGGTTCCCACAGCCATGCAGTCTTTGGATGGCAGGAAGGGTCACTCAGAAAGACTCCCCTGTAAAAGGAAAAAACAAGAGATGAATACGGGAGACAGAAGGAAAGCACAATGCCACACTGAACAGGTGCTCGGTAAAAGCATTTGTGGTCATTTGAATTGCGTTCAAGTCACATCCTGTGTACCAGGAATATATGTATATAAAACCCTAATATGCAAATAGACCAAGAGGCTGAGCAACCCAACAACCAGTTGCTATGTTGTGCGCTGACCACCAGGGGGTGCACGCAGAACGTGGCAGGTGTCAGCCAGGGCAGGATGGTGGAGCAGGTGAACGGGGGCACCAGACCAAGGTGAGACGCCGGTCAGTCATCGGGGTAAGCCACTGGTGGTTACTGACAATTCTTTGCTCCTGCCTGGTGCTGGAACATACTGCCAGCACTTGGCACTGGTCCCAATCATTCTATGCCATCAGTGGGTGCGAGAGGCAGCTGCCAGCCCCAATTGACTCTCAGGGCTTTTCCACCACCCCTGCTCCTGAGGGGCAATCAGGGCTTGCACCTACTGCTGTCGATGGCCCCAATCCTCTGCGCAGTCAGCAGGTGCGAGTAGGGCCAGTGCTGTCAGTGCATGGGAGCAGTGGAAGGGGGAGCAGGGCCAGGGGCAGATGGCACTGGGGGTCGTGGCTGGAGGAGCCGGGTGGGGCAGTGGAGGATGAGCTGAGACTCACTCCTGTGCCCACCGCAGCCTTGTGGCCCACAGTTCCTTTCAATGTGCACAAATTCGTGCACTGGGCCCCTAGTTATATTATAAAAAGCAAAGCTATTTATGAGTTTGTGCTCTGCTGTGTCTCATGCCCCTTTTATTTCTCTTATTTCTAAAACCATATTCTCCTATGATAAAAAAAAAAATAAAAAAAATAAAAATTCAGAAAAGCCAGGAAAACAGGAGGAAACCAGTGAAGATGTCGCCCCACTCCCTGCCGCCACTGCCACTTCTAACACAGTGACGGGCATTCGGCCAGATGTCCTATCCACAATACTTCCTAAGGACGGGTGCGGAGCGTGTAAGGGATTTTACCTAATTGGGCCAACGTGACCGGGTCCCACCCAGCTTCTTGGGCACCGGCTCCTGTTTTGCAAGCCACGCTTGGTGAAACCTTCCCCCTCTGCACCGGCCAGGCACGTGACCTGCCCATATTCCCAATATGCTAATTCTTGTTTGGGTTTCCGAACAAAACCCGTCTTTTAAGGAAATTTTCAACAGATCTGAAACCAGAAACCCTGTCCTCCCCGGAGGCGTTGAAAAATGCCAACTGGAGGCCCCGGGTATGGAGGCCATTACTGATTTCCTTCCAAAAAGGCGGGGGGAGGGGGGCTGGCGGGAACACTTGGGGTCCCATTCCCCCCCCACCCCCAACCCCACCCCCCCCCCCCAGCCAGGCACTGTTTGCTTTCTGCGCGCTCATTAGCCACGGCGTGGGATCCAGTAACTGCTCTAATTTCCTACTTTACATGTTTTCCTTCCCTCCCCCTCCACCACCACCAGCCCCCCCCCCCCGTTACCCCTTTTACCGCCCGCTTTTCAAAAATGTCCTTTTATGTTGGACATTTACATACTCGCATGAGGCCACTTAACGCCACTAGGCCAGCCGCTGTCAGCCACAATAAAAAGAGACAGAAACCACGGCGAATTACAGTAGCATTAGTGTTGAAAATGGAAATTTAATTTCCAGCCGTGAGCCTCGGCCGTCAAAGCCCCCTTTGTTGCCGCTCCAATCAGAAATGAATCGGGCCGGAAAGGGAGCTGAGGCCGTCACTTCAGAGAGGCATTGGTCACGTGTCCGAGCAGATGCACCAGACGGGTGTTTGGGACACGGGGGCCCGGGTGGGTGTCGGTGATGAGAAGGAAGGTGTGACCTCCGTGGGCCTCATGCCTGTAGCCTGACCAAGCACTTGTGCCTTAGTGACAGGCTCAGGTTCTCACAGACAGCTCGGGAAGAATGGGAAACTGAGGCTCCAAGAAGCCGTCACCCAGTGTCCCCAAGGGGACCCAGTCGGACCAGGACTGGAATAAGGCCATCCCTGCTCCACTAAGTAAACATCAAATCCCTAGCCTGTGTGGCTCAGTGAATAGAGCGTCATTGGCCTGCAGACTGAAGGTACTCTTGTTTCCTAAGGTGAAACCTTAAGGAACCTCGAAAGTTCTTCCCAGCCGAAGCTGATTTGGCTCAGTGGATAGAGCGTCGGTCTGTGGACTGAAAGGTCCCAGGTTAGATTCCGGTCAAGGGCATGTACCTTGGTTGCGGGCACATCCCCGGTAGGGGGTGTGCAAGAGGCAGCTGGTCAATGTTTCTCTCTCATCGATGTTTCCAGCTCTCTCTCTCCCTTCCTCTCTGTAAAAAATCAATAAAATACATTAAAAAAAAAAAAAGAAAGTTCTTCCCAGCGCTGAAGTTTCACAAGCTCTGAAGGTCACTCAAGTATGCCTTTAGTTTTTTTAATGTATAAGTAGAGAAGCAGCCTACATGAAATCCTTAAAAGTGACAAACTGAGAGAATACCAAGTAACAGATGGGAAAGGTTAATGCCCTTAATATATAAAGAGCACCTACAAATAAATGAGAAAAACGTGAACATCATATCGAAACATTGCCAAAAGGCATGACTAGGCACCCCTCAAAAGGAGCCTTGCAAATGTTTCTCAGCTATGGAAAATTGTTTGCCTCCCATCTACATCAAAGAATCATAATTTTTAAAAATAACACATTTTTAGTTACTAAAAGGCAGCATATCAGATGAGTTAAGAGGGCAGGGTCAGGCAAACCTGGATTCAAATGCAGGTGATACTTTAGGCAAAGAATTTAACCATGCTCGTTTTCCTTCTTTGTAAGACATACCTAATCATTATACCTCACTTTGTAGATTTGTCAGCATTTAGTAGTGCCCGACAGACCAGATAAATGATAGCTGGGATTTTTATGCTGAAATCGGTTTGGCTCAGTGGATAAAATAATAATGGTAACACTCCGTATTTGAGAAGATACTGGAAAAATTGTCAGTTTCAAAATTGCTAATCCACAGAGCCACTTCCCTGAGTTCAAAAGCCCGGAAAATGCACATAAACTTTATGCCCAACAATTTCATTTGCACATATGCATTCTAAAGCATAATCAGAAATATGAGCTGCTGGTTCACATAAACTTTATTCCTACCAATTTTCATTTGCACATATGCATCCTAAAACATAATCAGAAATACGAGCTGCCGGTTACGGGCGAAGGATACGGATGGCAAGAAGTGTTTATAACGCAGAAAATTTGGAAACAAACTAAATATTCAAACAACACGAGATTGGCTACATAAATCATCGCATATCCGCAACACCAATGTTCCACTCAGCCATTAGAAATCACATTGAAGAAACAGTCCACCCCATGGGAACATTTTCACCACGGACTCGGCGACCGAGGCAGATTGCACAGCAGTGAGCCCAGTAAGATCTCAATTTCATTTAAAAAGAAAAAAAAAAATAGAAAAAGAGCAGAGGGCTAAATACTCCTGGTGACAGTCTTTAGCGAGAAGACAATTTGGGAGCAGCGGGGAGGGTGGCGGAGGGGTATTGTGCTTTTTTTTGCAATCTTCAAATACAGGCAGAGGATGTGCGGGGGTCGGGGGTGGGGGTGGGAGAGGAGGAGAGTCAGAGAGATGGCAAGAGTGGCTCCGAGGTGTGGGCCAGAGCCCAGGAGGCCCGGTGTCTAAGGTGGAGATGCAGGGCGGACGGGTGAGTTTACCTGTGAATCTAAGCGTCTCCCCGCGTGACATAAAATGAGGTCGCCATGGACCTTGAGGGGCTGCCGTGATGAGTATAAAGACGCAGGTGGAGGCAGGTTTTAAACCTGGCGGAATTACAGAGAGGTTATCTTTATCCCTCATCGTTCTTGTTCAGAATCCGGTCACATTCCTCCTGGGTTTTGTATCTATTGCTTGCGAGCCACGGTTCCTCTCGAGGGCACCGGTCGGAATTACAGGGGAGAGTTTTCGTTACTCACCTCCCCCAGGGGTGAGAGTCCCCTCCCTGGCCAGAGCTGTAGGCCTAAGTCCCCAGGCGGGGCATGCAAACCTGGAGGTGAGAGGCAGGCGCTCTGATCGTGGGTGAAGATCTGAGTCTGAAGACGTTTTCTTTCCGGTTTGTTGTTACTAACAAAACATACTGAGATTCACCCGCATGTTAGAGTAAAATTTGGAAGAAGGGGAAGTAATCGAGTCTTTTTACTGTCTGTGTTAAAAGGTGACATTAATGTGGTTTCATAGGGGAAAATATTATTTTGTAATTTTATCATTTAATATTTTATTATTATAAACACAGTAGACTATATTTATAAATATATTGGAACTGAGTAGAAAGTCATAATTTCTGGGTATTCAGTAATAATTTTTTCAAGAGTATAGAATGACAGCATTAAAAACTGAGTGTGTGTGTGTGTGTGTGTGTGAGTGAATCTGGAAAGTAGAAGAAATAACTCCAACTCTATAATCAATCAAACTAAACATTTACCAACAGCAGCTACTACCAGAGGACAATGGTCTTTTCATCTTTGCTGTGAAGTTTTGAATTACCTACCTCCACCACTAGGGGGCAGCACCACCCATTGCGTTCTCTCTCTTGCTCTCGTTTCCACCTGGAATATGGGCTCATGGGGTGCCGTAGTCCGGGAAGGGTGGAGGAAAGACGGGGCCGTGGGTCTCGCAGGCCAGCAGACACGGCGGCCCTTTCCATCCCCTCCACTTGAAGGATGAGGAAACCAACCCCCAGAGAGGCTAAGTGCTCGCAGGAGGCCATGCCGCTAGAGCTGGGCCCCGCTGGTGCCGAGCCTCCGTGCTAACCGCAGGGCCCAGTTTGCTAACCACAGCCTCACAGTACGTGCCTCTCTGGGTCCGAGGGCATCCTCTCACCTGCTGTCGAAGGAGCCCTACGGGATCTGCCGGTCCAACCACGTATGGGATCCCTGGTAGGTCTTTAAAGATGACAAAGTGCCGGACAGACACAAGGACAGGACTGGGATTGCCCATCACACTGGAGCGGCTGTTTCTCGTTGCCTTATCAGTCCTGCAGACGCCCTGAGAGCAGGGAGCTCTGTCTCCCTCGCAGGGCCCAGCACCCAGGTGGTGCCCCGGATATACTCTCGCCGTGCCCAGCTGCGAGGGTCCCCCTGTGAAGCCAGAGGAGCGGAACAGATGGGGTCGCCCTGTATTATTATTATTTTTCAAATATGTATTTTATTGATTTTTTTACAGAGAGGAAGGAGAGGGACAGAGAGCTAGAAACATCCATGAGAGAGAAACATCGATCAGCTGCCTCCTGCACACCCCCCACCTGGGATGTGTCTGCGACCAAGGTACATGCCCTTGACCGGAATCAAACCTGGGACCCTTCAGACCGCAGGCCGACGCCCTATCCACTGAGCCATACCGGTGAGGGCCGCCTGTATTATTATTAATGGTGCTGAGAGGACAATAAGGGGCCGTGCCACCGCCTGTCCTCTTGAACGGGGAAAGAGAGAGAGAAGAAGCCGCGTCGGGTTTCCCTGGCGAGGCCCAGGCCTCACACTGATTCATGGCTGTGGTGCAGGCTCCGTGACAGAGCCCGCAGCCAATCCCAGGCCCAGCTCCTCACCCGCAGCCTCCATGGTGACCGCTAACCTGATGGGTGTCTCCCCAGCGCCAGACACCGTGCTCAGCCCTCTCCCCCAGCCACTTCCTCCATCTCGCCCACAGTCCTACCTGATCCCGGCCCTTCAGTAGCTGCCGCTGATCAGCTGAGGATCGGAGAGGCTGATGACTAATAACTTGCCCGGGTCGAACAGTTGGAAGGCCTAGAGCTGTGGTTCAGAGCCTAATTGGTTCACCAGGACACGTTCCGACTTGTGAACATCCAAGAGGAGTCTATAGCCCTAGCCGGTGTGGCTCAGTGGATAGAGCGTCGGCCTTCAGACTGAAGGGTCCCAAGTTCGATCCCAGTCAAGGGCATGTATCTTGGTCGCAGACACATCCCAGGTGGGGGGTGTGCAGGAGGCAGCTGATCGATGTTTCTTCTTATGGATGTTTCTAGCTCTCTATCCCTCTCCCTTCTTCTCTATAAAAAAAAAATCAACAAGATATATATATTTAAAAGAAGAAGAAGAAAAAAGATGAGTCTACAGTACAGTTCCTGACCAGTTCGCCGAACTCTGGACACCCGAAGAGAAGCCCAAGATCCAAAGAAATGTACCTCCGCCCCGCCCCCCCACCCCCCCACCCCCAAAAAAAAGCCAAGAAGGGAGAATGAATACACGTTTCTCTCTGTCATCTATCTATCTCTCTCGACATCAGAACACGGATATATTTTTTTCTTTTTTGGCATGTGGGTAACTTGATAAATTTTAGTCTGGTCTCTTTGGTTTGTACGCCATGACATTAACATGGAAAGGCAAGGGATTGCTCTTCCATCAACCCACAACAAATTAAAAAGCACGGGAGCTCATTTGAGTTATTGAGGCTCAAAAAAAGAAGGGAAAAAAATACCATCTCGGGATGCATTTACCGCTGATTTGGCCTCGGCGCTCTTGGGGAACAATGCCCAGGTAATTATTTTAAATGAGCATTAATTATGTCATTATTAGAAACGGGGAGAAAAATGCAATTTCCTCCTGTCACTTCTTGATATCTTAACTAGAGGAATATTTGCCGTGCTATTATAACAAGCCACTGTTCGCGGGATGGCGCACAGGCAATAATACAGCGACATGTACATTTTCATATGAATATATCACGCCTGGCTAATGAGATTGCTCATTTCATAACTTCGGTTCCATTTTTTATTATTTCATAAAACTGGAAGTCCTTATCCATTTTATGAAAAACACCAAACCTTTGTGAAATTCATTAAATAAGCATAAAAAATTCATTAAACAAGTGAATTGCATTCAGGGCTGCTTTGATGCAAATGCCCTTTAAGCAATGTAAAACTCCATATTGATTTAACCTTTCATGTTCTGATATTTCCATGTGGATAGAGAGGGAAAAAAATTCTTTATTCGGGGAATGAAATTAAGTGCTGATCCCTTGATCTCCAGCTGGGCAGGAGAGATTGGTCCATTTAAGTAGCTGCCGCTGATCAGCAAACAACCGAATTTAAAAGTATTAAGGCATGTCGATATTTTAAGTATTGTCACCTGCACATCAGGCACAGAGGGGGAAAGGAAATTATTATTCCGGCTCAATTAAGTTGGTGTTTGCCATCAAGCTGACCTTGAGAGGGCTCGCCCGGCGGGCTGTGGCTTCGTGCCCTGGAAAGTTGACAAGGACAACAGTGGCAAGATGTAAAACACCAGCCATCCCCTGGAGAGTCTGCATCAGGCGGCCAGAGCGGCCACCAAAGAATTAGCCCGGAGGAGACCTGGCCCCTCGGGCTGTGTCCCCTCGTTAGCAGGGGGACGGCCAGGGAGGCCAACACCAGTTCAGAGGGGGACAAAGGGGTTTGCCCTTCACCCCAGAAATGCTTCTGGGAGCCCTCGTTAGCTAAAGAGCGCAAGGCAGGTTTCAAAGGGATCTTGGAGTTCCTCTCGCCATTCATTCATTCATTCATTCAACCACTATAGAGTGGCTGTCTACTCTTTGCCCAGTAGGATGCTCAGTACTGGGGGTTGGGGTGGGGATAGGTAATGTATGGATAAAGAGCTGTGGCTCCAGCCGAAACCGGTTTGGCTCAGTGGATAGAGTGTCCCCGCTTGTGGACTGAAAGGTCCAGGGTTCGATTCGGGTCAAGGGCATGTACCTTGGTTGCGGGCACATCCCCAGTAGGGGGTGGTACAAGAGGCAGCTGATCGATGATTCTCTCTCACCGATGTTTCTAACTCTCTATCCCTCTCTCTGTAAAAAATCAATAAAAATATTTTTTTTTTAAAAAAAAGAGCTGTGGCTCCAGTCCTCCTAGCACTCACAAGCCAAGAGAGGAGTTTTAGAGAAGAAGCTAGTCTCTTTAAAAATAAAAATCAGGTCCATCGGGGTGGATGCCCGAATCAGACCTCAGCTCTGCCATCTATTTTTTTTTTTAATATATTCTATTGATTTTGTACAGAGAGGAAGGGAGAGAGATAGTTAGAAACATCAATGGGAGAGAGTCATCGATCAGCTGCCTCCTGCACACCCCCTACTGGGGACATGCCCGCAAGCAAGGCACATGCCCTTGACTGGAATTGAACCCGGGACCCTTCAGTCCCCAAGCCAACGCTCCATCTATTGAGCCTAACCGGCTTCGGCAGCTCTGCTATCTATTATAATAAAAGTGAAATATGCTAATTAGACAGGTCGCGGGGCTGTGAGGGAAGCCAGTGCCCGCAGCGGGGGAAGGAAGGCTACTCTTGCACGAATCTCATGCAGTGAGCCTCTAGGCGTTTCCTAGTGGTGTTACAACTGTCTCTCTGAGCGCCCGCTTCCTCCTGGCACTGCCTCCTGAGGCTATGGGACCGACTCAGCGAGAGGCTGCGTGAAGCCAAGGCCGCAGGCAGAGAGCGCCCCCCACGTGCTCAGCGTCACCGTGATTCCCATCCCACTGACCCAGAAGCCAGGACTTGGAGAATAGGCGTCACAGGAAGACGGGGATGTTAGGGGGATGTTACTGACGGACAGATGCTCTCAGACCCAGGGAATGTTGAGATTCTGTCTTTCCCAGCGACTCAGACATTTACAGAGACGCTGGTTCCTTTCTGCCCTTGGTAAGCTGTGTGGCTTCGGGAAGTCGCTTGCCCTCTCTGAGTCTTGGCTGCTTCCTCCAAGCGGTGGTTTTATAATTAGGCTCTGCTGGGCCCCTGGGCGCTCCACAGGAGCTGGGGGAGGGGGCGGGGCGGGGGCTCTGTGGGTGGGATTCTGAGCCCCCTACCCTCACCCCGTCCTTCCCCAGAGCGTGCTGCTTTAATTTCTGGTATAATCAGACACTGGATAATATTCTGAGGGAAAAAAGAAGTCTGGCTGAAACCGGTTTGGCTCGGTGGATAGAGCATCAGCCTGCAGACTGAAAGGTCCCAGGTTCGATTCCGGTCAAGGGCATGTACGTTGATTGCGGGCACATCCCCAGAAGGGGATGTGCAAAAGGCAGCTGCTGATCAATGATTCTCTCTCATTGATGTTTCTAACTCTCTATCCTTCTATCTTCCTCTCTGTAAAAAATCAATAAAATATATTTTTTAAAAAAAGAAAGAGAAAGAAAGAAAGAAAGAAAGAAAGAAAGAAAGAAAGAAAGAAAGAAAAAGAAAGAGGTCTGAGCCCAAAAGGAAAATGAAAACCACTCTGTCAACTTATCTCAAGCCTTCACTCCTAGCTGCCCGGGGAGTTCACTGCCTGTGTTTTCTGGTCCTTGGGCGTCTTGCCAAAGATGCAGGCACCAAAAAAGAAGCCACACCCAGACACCCGTCTGTGTGCTGCCGTCTGGGGGTACCAGTTGGCTCCGCTGCCCCATGCCCAGGAAGGCACTCCCTCCCTCTGAGTGTGAAACCATCAGAAGGAAAGACCTTCCTCTGGGCGGATCTTGGCCATGGCTGCCTCACGGGGGCGTCTTCCTTTCTTTTTTTAAAAAAAAAATGATTTCAGAGAGGGAGAGACAGATAGAAACATCAATGATGAGAGAGAGAATCATTGACCAGCTGCCTCCTGCACGCCCCCTGCTGGGGATAGAGCCCGCAAACTGGGCCTGTGCCCTGACCGGGAATGGAACCAGGACCCCCCGATGCTCAACCACTGAGCCACACCGGCCCGGCCGTCTTCCTTCCTGCCTGATGGGAACCCAGCATCCGGCGGTAAATGAGGGTACGTTTCCCTCTCGGCTAATGGTTACCTGTTGTCACTCCTTGGTGCCCGTGAGATGGAGACAGAGCCGTGAGAGGCCCGGGGAAACCTTCTATTCGTGCGAGTTAATAACCAGGGCTGACAAACGGCCTCCCGGCGTGCAGATAACGGACGCCTCGGGAGGGACCGCTGGCTGCGAAGACCAGTGGCGGGACTGGCAGGCGCGGAGCTGAGAGCCGTTATTAGATGTCAGTGCCGCTCTCCCTGGACACCCCCGCCCCCACACGGAGGCCCTGAGGTGCCTCCGAGGTAGTTACGTCCACGTTGTCTTAAGAGACCTCCCTCCCACCGAAGGCAACGACTTTAAAGGTTGCTTTGTAATGTTAGGAGAAAGAGAGAGAGCGGACCGCACTGAGCGAGGACCGGGGAGGGGTGTTTTTTGTTTTGTTTTTATGATGACTGACGTGGCAGGCTCCCCTTATGTGTTATGGACAGCTCTAATGCTAAATGGGCCTTTGGTAGACTTTGCTGCCGACGCCGAAAAATAAGATGTGTGAGGACACAGGATCCCGTGCCTTCAGCTTTTTCCGAGGGATGCCCTGAGACTCTTTGTGGCAACCTGGGAGAGAGAGATAGAGAGAGAGAGAGATTGAGAGAGAGAGAGAGAGAGAGAGAGATTGAGAGAGAGAGAGAGAGAGAGAGAGAGAGAGAGAGAGAGAGAGAGAGAGAGAGAGAGAGAGAGAGAGAGAGAAAGAGAGAGTCGGAGAAGAGCAGGGTCTCGGGTCTGCGGATCTGGGCAGGAAGCGAAGCCGCTGGCAGCTCACACGCATGTATCTCTCTGAGCTCCCGCGTTCACGCAGACTTAAACGCGACAGGCTTCCCCGGTTAGTCTTGAATCAGGAGGACAGATCTGGCCCACAGTGTGCTGTTTGCAAGTGGAGCCTCGTGAGCAAGGCCCTGAGTTCACAGGAGAAAAATAATAACAACATCGCACCACTTACGGAGGCCATGGCTATGGCTGGAGCCTGCCCAGGGCACCAGCGTGCGTGCATGTGTGTGTGTGTGTGTTTTATTCTTTCCTTCTTCGTTTTAAAACCCTGAAACGCCAAGAGGTAAGCAAACGTCTCTATCTCATCTTCCCAACAGCAATGGGCTCGAACACCGTGGGAAAGACAGACGGGAGAGCGGATTCCCGGGGTGCATGACGATGCCAGGATGGGCCCTATTTTCTTTATAAGTAAATGGCCTGGACACAGTTTCTCCTCGTGAGGGATGCCGCTGCCAAGGGCGGGGAGCTCTCGGAGCAGGCTGTCCCCCCTGCAGCCTTAGCCCCGTCCCGGGGGTAACACCTCGATCATCATCCCAGACAACGCATTCCAGATCACAGCGGGCTGCCTTCCTCTGCCACCCCCCGCTGGGGTCCCCCATCAGAGAGTCCTCATCGGGGTCCATCCGGGCTCTCCCCGGGAGGGCAGGCGGTCCCTGCTCCTGGCCGGTCGGTGTCTGCGGTCCACCAGTGCAGGGCAGGCGCAGGGCGAGAGAGAAGGGGGGAAAGCCCAGCTCTTAGCTTCATTTTAAAGGAGACAAAGTACCTAATAGTGCGCTCCAGGCAAACAGGCTGGCAGAAGCAAGTCAGCTAAGCTCCCCGCCATCCTGGAGCCCAGAGCGTTTTAATCTGGAAGAGACTCTGGCTGCGGCTCGGGTCTGAACCCGGGGCCTCTTTCACAGCGAGGTGCCCTCCCCGAGACGAGACGCAGCCAGGGGCAAAGCTGAGGTTCAACCAAGCGCCGGGCCTCTGCTCCGGCCCTCCCTCCCTCCCGAGACTGGGCCTCGGGCCCTCCCCACCGGGGCTGGCCTTCCTGCGGCAGCACCCAGAGCTTCCTCGCTCTGCAGGCCTGTCTCCGCCCAGCGCCGGGCCGGGGTCAGTCAGGCCCCTGTCCCAAGCACTCAGCCGTTCTCAGCTGCAAATCCTGTACTGTTGGCGGCACCTTTTCCTGGCAGCTTCTCCCACCTTCTCACAGGCTGAGCGAGGGGGCGTGAGTTCCAGGGGCCCTGGTGCTCAGCCTCACTGTGATCGAGGTTTCCTGCGCTCCTACTGTGAGCCAGACACGGTTTTGGCCATCAGTCCCTGGCCTCGAGCAGCTCCGAGAGAGAACAGGGGTGAGATTGGAGGTCCCAAGGGAGCAGATAAAACAGATGCTACACGCAGCATCTGTTTTCATTCATTCACCCGTGTGTGTGTTTTTTAAAGCGCCTACTACGTGCCAGGCCATTTTCATGGGAAGTGCCTGTTGCAATGTAATATCATACATGTAATGATCACAGGCTATGAGATCCAGTGATTTTTTTTTTTAAAGCAGGCCCTTCTTGTAGAAAGCCCAGTGTTATTTGGGAAGAAATCTTGTTTAAGTCCCCCTGAAAAAGGTCAAAGAAATAAATGCGCTAAACTGCACACGTAAGAGAGTCAGTCCTCTTTGCGAAAGGACCGTTCGCCTGCTGGACACCGCACTGACTGGGAAGTTGGGAGCTGCTCAGCGAATTCCATTTGTCAGGCGAGTCACGGAGGGAGAGGCGGGAGGGAGTCACGGAGGGAGAGGGGGGAGGGAGGAGACAGAACAAGAAGGAAGGCCAGAACCCGTCCCTTCCGTGGCCCCTGAACATACCGTGTGAGCGTGTCATCCTAGCCGTTGCTAAACGTGTGTCTGGCTGTTGGGATCACTAACAGCCCTCACAGTAGCAACAGCAGCTGAAGAAAACACTCTATAAACTTCTCGCCATGATGTATTTCGTGTATCCTGGATTTACGCCCAAACTGTGCGCGTTCCGCATCTCAAGCTTGATTGTTCCCTCCCTCCTCCGGGGATGCTCTTCCCTGCACCTGCCCCTGCCCCCCACACCCTCTCGACCTTGACGTCTCCGCTGAAACTAACTTCCGGTGCTGACCCCCGGTGCAGTTTGTCCCTCCACCCCCCTCCGTGTGGCCACAGAGCCGTGAGGGTTCCTCCCGAGATGAGACTTGGCCTTGCGCTGGCATTCATTAAGTCCGTCCATCCGTCCGTCTGTCCTGTGTGACTTCAGACTTTCTGAAGGCCAACCTGGGGGCATGCTCACCTCGGCTCTTCCCCCGTGGGCCCCGCCCGGGGCCTAACGCAGGAATGGCGAACATGCCACGTTGGGGGCGGGGGGCGGGGTGCCAGCTCTGGCCAGGAGGCGTGCTGTGTGGAACAGCCACGCAAGGCTGCACAGCTCCATCGGCGGCGGCTTTCGTGGGCACAACATGGGAAGGCGCGCCATCAGAACAGGTTTGAGGATTCCCTTCCATTTTATTTATTTTTTTTTTAAAGGAACATATTTTATTGATCTTTTACAGAGAGGAAGGGAGAGGGATAGAGAGCTAGAAACATCGATGAGAGAGAAACATCCACCAGCTGCCTCCTGCACACCTCCTGCTGGGGATGTGCCCGCAACCAAGGTACATGCCCTTGACCGGAATCGAACCAAACCAGTTTCGGCTCCCTTCTGTTTTAAAAAGAATAAAAACTCGGATTTGGCACTGCAGTTCTCTAGCCTGTCTCCGTGTGACCCTACCCCGCCTTGGTGAGTCCCCCCTTCATAGAAGGCCCGATGGTATGGCTGAAACCACTCCACTCCCACGAGGCTCAGAAGCCCCCCTTGAATGTAGATCGCCCCCTTGAACCCTGAGGCTGCTTCTCCTGAGGGTACAAATTGTCCTCATTGACATCACAGGCCCGCGTTTACATTTCCCAGCACCGTGAAAATTCACTTCCATTATGTAAATTGTGGCATATTTACTTAAAACGCGGGGAAGCGCCATCTAGCCAGAAGCATGCGTGTGCAGGCATGCATATAACAGCGGCATGCAATCAGAGAGCTTGCTTTCAGCTCTCCCCCGCCTCAGGGCCCACCCTAATTCTCAGTGTGGTCAAGTGGGCATGGGCCGCAGGTATTATAGTGGTGACAGCATCCTGAGGTCATAATGTGACTGCTGATGGGCTCAGTAGCAAATGAAGACAATATTTCTATAGAGTAGTCTTTGCTGGGGAATATAGGTGTTCTGCTATATTCAATTTTCCAATTAATAAAAAGTGACTACAGCCCTTCCCGGTTTGGCTCAGTGGATAGCGCATTGACCTGCAGACTGAAAGGTGCCAGGTTCGATTCCAGTCAAGGGCATGTACCTTGATTGCGGGCACATCCCCAGTAGGAGGTGATTATTTATTTATATAATCAATAAAATATATATGTATATTTTATTGATTATATAAATTATACAGGTGAGGAAACTGAGGCTCGGAGAAGCAAGAGCAGAGAAACCCAAAGCAACGGTTGACTACCTCCAAAACGAAACTGCAGCAAGATCACAAAATAATTGCATCTGCTCCTTTGTTGCTTTACCGGGTGCCTTAAAACACGTTCTGGAGCGGGCATTCTCGGGCGGCCGTCCTCGGAGGTTTGTAGGACACCGTTTACAGGGGAGGACGCTGGGGCTCAGCAAGGTTAGGTCCATCGCCTAAGAAGTCACGGGGCCAAGTCCACCGAGAGACAGCGATAAAACATCCTCCAGGCAAAGCGTTCCAGGACTGGGAGAATAAAAGGTAGCCCGTACCCCACCCCCACCCCCCAAAAAAAAAAAAAAAAATTCGTTCTGGCAGTCTAATCCCTGGAGGAGAGAAGGCAAGAGAAATTTCAACCCTTACAGAGTTCATGCTCTTAAACACTTATAAAAGCTTTAAGATCCAGACAAAATCCAGACCTCGGTGCAAAGGTGACTGGAGTTGGGATTTTTATTGCCAGATGTAAATCCATCTTCCCCCAAGACCTGCTCCAGGTCCCTGGTGTCTCGCCTGAAATATTTCACGTGTGCCGAATGGATTTGCTGGCTCCCGCTGCCTTCGTAAATTATGAAGTCCAAATTTCTTAGGGCCCGGGGTAGCTCTAACTGCCCAATGAGGACGGCTTGGCTTCATTCCTGGGGATTGCCCTGATTTATTCTCTGACCCCCCGTTTTGGATGGAGGGGGTGCTACTTGTCTCACAACCGTTACTCTCACCCTCAGCGCCCAAGTTTGGGCCATCACGCCCACCTTTCTGTCTCCACAGCTGATTGGTCCAGCCACAGAGATACTGGGCCAAAAGCGGACCAATCAGATTCTCTCTCTCTCTCTCTCTCTCTCTCTCTCTCTCTTTCTCTCTCTCTCTCAGGAATATGATGCTTATCAAAGGAGACATAGCTACTGGAAGCCAGGATTCCCTGATGGTAGCCAGGGCCCATCTGCTGCAGCAACCAGCAAATCCTAACTCCTATCTGTGCTAACCAACTTGCTCTCCAGACAGAGACACGGCATCCTCAGCCTGCCCATCGCCCGTGACCTACTGCTCTGTATTTCTCCCCCAAACTCAGCAACGCCGCCTGGTTTCTTCCGGAAAGAATGGCACCCCCGGGTGGGTGGGGCAGGGAAGAAGTGGAGAGCGTGTGTGCAAGGGTTAGCATTCTAGAAGATGTTGCCTCTCATCAGCATGGCCTTGCTAGAACCCAGGGCTGCTCTTCAGAGACTCAGTGGGACTCGACATCCTTCTCGGTCTGCCCCATTATCTTCTCTGGTCCTGTCCCGTCCATTACGTCTCATCTATCCTCATATTGTGACCCCCAAACCTCTCCACCCCTGCCCCATGGCTTTCTTTGCCTATGTCTCCCTCACCTGGCATGCCTCGCCTCCTTCTCTGATTAAAAACCCAAGTGTGCCGAAACCGGTGTGGCTCAGTGGATAGAGCATCAGCCTGCGGACTGAAGGGTCCCGGGTTCCATTCCAGTCAGGGGCATGTAACTTGGTTGTGGGCACATCCCCCATAGGGGGTGTGCAAGAGGCAGTTGATTGATGTTTCTCTCTCATCGATGCTTCTAACTCTCTATCCCTCTCCCTTCCTCTCTGAAAAAAAAAAAAAAAAATCAATAAAATGCATATTATAAAGTAATGTACAGCACACGAGACCTGCCTGGAAGGCTTATTATCCCCCTTTTACTGATGGAAACATAGGAACTAAGAAACTTGTTCAAGATAACATGGCCAGTAAGTGGTGGAATCACTATACACCAAGTGGCCAGATTATGATCTCTGAACACATAATAATCTGGCCACTCAATATATATATATATATTTCAGGCCTGATGCATGAAATTCGTGCAAGGGTAAGGCCTCACAGCCACTCGGGCTGCTGCCTTGGCCCTCAAAGCCCCAGCTTCACCCGGAAGGTCATTCTGTTGTTCAGTCTAATTAGCATATTAGCTCTTTATTTTGAAGGATTAGAGGCCCAGTGCATGAATTCAAGCATGGGTGGGGTCCAGCCGGCCTGGTCAGGGGGAGGGGACACGGGCGGTTGACTGGCCTGCCTGCTGGTCAGTCTCCTGGTCAAGGGGACAATTTGCATATTAGCCTTTTATTCTATAGGATATCCACTGAGTGGCCAGATTATTATGTGTTCAGAGATCATCATCATCTGGCCACTTAGTTTACACCATGCTATATAGGCTGTCTCCCTTCAGACTCCCAGCCACCAAGCTATACTGTCTTAATTATGTGTGTGTGTATGTGTGTGTGTGTGAAGAGAGAGAGCGCTTGTACATATAGCTTACACTTTGATAGCTTGTATTAACATAGAAGACTTCCGGAAGGCAGCCAAGACACTGTTAGGAGCCCATGGCCCCGGAGAGCCGGGCTGGAATAATCAGATGGCTTATGGGTCTCTTTGGACCCCCACCACACTGTCTCCGGGACGTATTCATGCGTGAGTAATAGGAAACCCAATTAACCGTGACGGGGACAAAACCAGTTTATTTGCCGGACATAACGAGAAGTCCAGAAGCGGTGGTTTGTGGGCTCCCTGACAACAGGCCACTTCTTGTGCAATGATCCTCCCGGTCCCCCGGCCCTGCCTTGGTTTCCCTCCATGGGGAGGATCCTGGTCGGCCTCTCTGCAGGCTGCCTGAGTGCCGTGTCCGTCTTCTGCTCTGAGGACCGCTCTGTGAGGGCAGGCGCTCGGTCTCGCTCACAGGGACATCCCAGCGCTTTGCGAGTGGACCTCATACAGAGCACGTGCTCAGCGAGCGTTTGCTGAATGAGGGGCTACATGGATGCTTCCGCTTCCGTCATCATGCCCATGTTCAAGGCTCAAGGAAAGAGGGGGGGGTGCCATCCCTTTCTTTCTTTCTTCCTTCCTTCCTTCCTTCCTTCCTTCCTTCCTTCCTTCCTTCCTTTCTTTCTTTCTTTCTTTCTTCCTTCCTTCCTTTCTTTTAATATATTTTTATTAAAAATATATAATAAATTTCAGAGAGGAAGGGAGAAGGAGAGGGAGAGAGAGAAACATCAATGGTGGGAGAGAATCATCAAATGCCTCCTGCACACCTCCCACTCTGGGGATCAAGCCCCTAACCCAGGCACATGCCCTTGACCAGAATCAAACCCAGGACCCTTCTGTCTACTGGCCGACGCTCCATCCACTGAGCCAAACCAGCTGGGGCCCCTTGGACCATGAAAACAAATGTTTTTCCAGAACCTTCCCTGCTGCTTTCCCCTACGTCTTGTTGGCTGAAGTTGGTTCACGTGGCATGCTCCGCACGGTCCAGGACGCCCCCCTCACCGGTGGCTAGGCCTTTTCCCATGGGCATGTCCTGATTGGACTTTCCATTTTCCATGAATGCAGACACCCAGGCCCCACGCAGGCTTGCTCGCCATCTCGGAAGGCGAGGCTGAGCGTGGGTGCGTCTTGACGATGCCCCCACATCTCCATGCACCACTCACGCTAGAAAGAACTTTCCAGGGCCCACACTCCCAGGGAGAAGAAGAGCGTGGAGCTTCAGAGAAGGGACTGTGACCCCACTCCCACGAAGAGGAGAGCTCGGGCCCCCTGTCAGCCATCGACCGCAGGGTGTCCATTTGGAAGATGCGGAAGCCAGGGCTTCCAGAAGCTTCTATCCAAAGCCTCCCAGCCACTTGAGGTTCTGCTCCCCATAGTTCTTGGCCTTCTTCCTCTTCAGCATCGAGCGTGTGCAGCCAGTTGCCTGCATTTTAGCTTTTGCAGAGAAACCCCAAAATGCCCGTTTTCCCTTTCCCCACTCCCCGCGTAATCTCGAGCCATAAATTAGCCCGCAGGCAGAAAGATGCCCTTAATCCCCCCTGCTTCTCCAGGCCCTCGTGGCGTTTCTCACAGAAAGGGGACGCTAGCGGTTAGTGTCTGCGGGCGGGCCGGCCCCTGTACGTGCGGGTGAATTTATATTTCATAATTGGAGTTGCAGGCTTCCCCTCTGCTCTGCCCCTGCCCCCGAGCGGGAGAGCGACAGGAAATGGTTTATGCCCTGACGGTCTAATCCCCGCCGTGTATTTCATGCTGTCTCTGTCCAGCTCCTTTCCTTCCAGCCGAGGGGTCAACGCGGAGCCCAGTGGCTCCACCTCCGAGGACGCAGAGCAGCGTGGTCCCAGAGCCATCCGAGGTGCCACCGCTGAGAGGTGCCCGCTTCGGGGCCGAGGAGGAAAGCAGGCCCAGAGGCAAGGTGATGCTGGGGGATTGGTCCCCATTGGTTAAATGCCTCATCCTCAGTCCTGGCTGGTGTGGCTCAGTGGATAGAGCAATGACCTGTGAACTGAAGGGCCCCAGGTTCGATTCTGGTCAAGGGCATGGGCCTTGCTTGTGGGCACAGCCCCAGTAGGGGGTGTGCAGGAAGCAGTTGATCCATGTTTCTCTCTCATTGATGTTTCCAGCTCTCTATCCTTCTCCCTTGCTCTCTGTAAAAATATCAGTAAAATATATTTTAAAAATAAAATAAGTGCCTCATCCTCGGTATCGTGCCGGCTGATGGCCGGGAGTGAACAACGCAAACTCTCTTTGTCTTCAGAGCTTGAGGTTGGAGCAAACCTGAGCAGCCAGGAAGCAGAGGCGTGGGGTCTGTAAGGCTTCCAGGGGGGAATGCAGGTGCAGAACCACAAGGACAGAAGGAAGGGTCACCTCCGAGGAGACGGGAAGAGCCCCAGGGCTGCCTCCCCACACCCACCCGCCCAGACAGAGCTCCAGGGTCAGACCGTGCTTCCTCGCAGGAGGTGCCGGAGCCCATAAGGGGACCATGACCCTCCAAGACTCACTGGCTCCAGGATGTCTCAAATGCCCATTGGCTATGTGGCCTGGCCCCGCCCCCTCATCCCTCTGACCCTCCGCGGCTCATCAGTGAAAAGAGGGTAAGAAACCCTCCCCTGTGTTACTTCCAGAGAGACAGGCAGGAGAGAGGAGAGCGCGCGGTGAGCATGTCATACAGGGAGCAGGTCACGTGGGTAGGTGTGGAGAAATCTAGGCCCTAAAGTTCCGCCCCGCTCCCTCCTTCTCCCCCATCAACCAAGATTCAGGAGAGCGAGCCGTGTTTTCCCTAGTCACGCGGACTTTACCTACGGCACTGGCCACCAGCCGAAGGCAGAAGGCAAAATCGTCAGCTGAGCGTTTGGCTGCCCCAGCGTTTCCATGTCTATGCAGACACTCAACATCGCGTCGGGGTAGACAGTAGGGGAAGCCAACCACAGGCTTGAACAGGCACAGAGCAACCTGGATCCCTACCCTGGGGGGGGGGGGGGAGGTATTTCTTGAAAATGGCATCATCTTGGCATCTAAAATAGGTGCTTTTTCCGGGACTTTGAAGCCAGCAGCCTGAGATCAAACCCCAGGATGTCCAGCTGGTTCCATTATGCTGGGCAAGTGGCGCTCCCTCAGGTGCCAGCGTCTGTAACACAGAACAAGTGCTGTCGGTTTCAGGCAGGTATCACAGCCACCCTGCGAATGCCAGGGGAGCGGGATCTTCATTGTCTTGCTGGCTGCCAACCCCCAGCTCCTAACCTGTGCTCTTTAATAATAAGCCCTCAATAAAGGCTTCTGGAGGGAAAGAAGGGAGGGAGGGAGGGAGGGAGGGAGGGAGGGAGGGAGGGAGGGAGGGAGGGAGGGAAGGAGGAAGGAAGGAAGGAAGGAAGGAAGGAAGGAAGGAAGGAAGGAAGGAAGGAGGAAAAGCAGAAGGGAGGGAGGGAGGGAAGGAGGGGAGGGAGGGAGGGAGGGAGGGAGGGAAGGAGGAATTAGGCCACTTTCTCTGGTGCTGATAAGCCGGTCCAGGAGGAGGTGAGAACAGGTAGCTCATTAGAACGGGGCCTTCATGAGGGCAGACACCTGTCTGCTTCAGGGATGAACCCTCCCCTCACAGGCCAGCACTTAGCAGGCACTCCATCCATGTCTGCTGCGTGAATGACCCACGCTGTTCTTCCCGCCCGGGCTGCATGGTGCTTGGCAAGACAGGCCCACACCCTCCGATTCTCGGACAGCCCTCCCCGCACCTGGCCCTGTAAAGACCATCCAAGCCTGTGTGGCACCCTAGGACCCAGTCCATCCGGGGCCCGCGACGGCTTCCAACCGCCACCATGGGTCAAGGGCAAATCCCTAGGATGCGGGTCAGGCAATTGTTCTGACTCCCAAGTAGCAGACCCATCGCCATGGCTCCTAAGAGTCTTTCACCAGACAGAATGGCCACCGAAAAAAAAATAATAATAATACGGTGCGATCCCACAAGCCCCTGTCACTCTGAAAAATGCCAAGAGGGGGTTTTTTTTTCTTCTCAAGCAGCAACATGCGAAAGCCATCAGGGCCGGAACACGCGAAGATAGATGAAGCAAACGAGGGGCCCGGGTTTTATGAATAGACCATCTCACCACCCCGTCCTCCGTCAGGCCCTCGTGGGATCTCCTTTTTTTTACGGCGGGTGATGAATCATCGCCGTGCTGCCTTTAAATGGATGATCAATACTATATTTCCCCATAAAATGTTTGGTTTGAAATCCGATTTTAAGTGCATTAGGGTTTTCGTGCACTGGGCGGGTGAACGCCGTCATAAATTGTCATCAAACCCGAAGGAAATACGGCGGAGATTAATTGCCGAGTTTATTTATGGGCCTATAAAATACCCCGTGAGAGGCCTGGCACATTTTTGGGATACCGGCTTGAACCTTCAGGAGAGTTAAAAGCCTGACGAGGGGCCGCGCGGAGATTTATTAGCAGAATGTGTTTAATTGCAGGCCCAGGCGGACGGGCAGGGAGTGAGGGTGGCTGTGCCCTTAATGGGCACGTCTCGTGTGTTCCTCTCTCTCTTTTTTCCCTTTAAAAATGATATATCCCCCATATTTTTATCGACCTGGGAAGATCTGCCGTGAGTTACGGCGGCCAGCGTGGGGCATCAGACATGGCCTCGGCTTCCCTGAAGTCGTGGGGCCCGGTGGCACTGGAAAGAAGGCTGCTGGTCAGTCCGAAGAGTTGGTTTTGTTTTATTTTTTAAAATATATGTTTGTATTGATTTCAGAGAGGCAGGGAGAAGGAGAGAGAGAGAGAGAGAAACATCCATGATGAGGGAGAATCATTGGTCAGCTGCTTCCTGCACACCCCACACTGGGGATGGAGCCCTAAACCCGGGCATGTGCCCTGACCGGGAATCGAACCATAACCTCCTGGTTCATAGGTCAACGCTCAACCACTGAGCCACGCCACACCAGCCGGGCCGAATAGCCAGCTTTAAAAACAAAAGAAACCTTCCGTGAAAGAGACCGCCCGCTAATCAGACAAAAATGTAGACGGCTTGAAGCTGCTCCTATTTTCATCAAAACCTCAACATCTACCACAGCGAAACCCTTCAGGGGGGAGAATGGCCAAACAGGTCCCTGGGAACAGACCGTGAGCCACGGTGTGTGTGAGAGTGTATTCTCCGGCCGCCTCAGGGCCAGCATTGCCCAGCTCCCTGCCCGTCTGCCCAGCCCGTGACTCTGCTCCTAGCCGCACCCTCAGGACCACCCCCAGCCCCCTCCCAAAGGGGAGAACGGCCACGGCACCGCGTCCCCGAGTCTATTCCTTCCAGGTGTTTCTTTCCCAAAGACTTCAGCTTCAAAAAACGATTCCCGGGTTCTCCAATCCCTGCCTCTGTGCTTTAGTTACCCTGTTAATCCTCTGAAAACACCTGCGATGCCTTGAGCTTCTCGTGAGCAAGATGTCACCGGCCACGGGATCCTATACAATAACCAGGAATTTCGACACGCAACAACCACTTAGAAAGCCAGCACCAAATGCCCTCCACTTCCCCCGCCTGCCTCCCCCACCATCCTCCCTCCCGTCTACCAGGCAAACACAAAGGTTAAAAATTGTTTCTCTTCCCGAAAACAGTCACTCACTAAATTCAGTTCATTGATTTTTTTTTTTTAAACCAATGTGCATGTAGAGGCGTAACCTTGACGGGATCGTTTTTATTTACTTACTGTTTCGTGGCTGGCTTTGTTTTGTTACGTCCGTAGCCACAGCTGGGTCTGCTCACCGCTTTCCATTGTAATTAACGATCCACACCACATTTCTGAAACTCCCCAAGTATGGTGTAGGCCCTTTCACAGCTCAGGTTGATAGAAACACCTGTAGCCATGGCCTTGAACGTAGGTGCTTCCGACAGCCTGTCTTTGGGTTAAATGTCCATATTTCCTATATCGACCAGCTGCCTCCTGCACACCCCCTACTGGGGATGTGCCCAAAACCAGGGTACATACCCTTGACCGGAATCAAACCTGGGACCTTTTAGTCCGCAGGCCGATGCTCTGAGCCAAACCAGTCAGGGCTGATTCCTGAAGATATTTAGATATTGTCTCTGCTAAGTGCTGCTGTCATGTGCTTTCCCCTCCATGTGAATTCCCACAGTCCAATTGGGCTTAGCAACATCGCCAGGCAGGGCCTGGCTTCCGGGTTTTAAGTACGGCCTGTGGGAAGACCCAAGGTCAGAGGGCGGGGTTCCGGTCCCCCCTCCGGCACCTACTGGGCTACGTGATCTTGGATTTGCTTCTCATCCCTCTGACGTCCTCATCAGGAGCCTTACATAAGAAGGAAAGAAAAGGAAAACAGAAAAAGCAGAGGTGTTCCAGAAAGCTCCAAACCATGTTATGAATGCAAAGGAATTTGGTTATTAACAAGCTCTCCTTTGTGAACTCTGTGCTCAGGTTAGTACTTGATTTGCTGACACTCCAGGAGCCCTGCGTTCTCTCTATCTCTATTTCTATCTACCGTGTTTCCCCGAAAATAAGACATCCTCTGAAAATAAGACCTACTTACAGGTTTCCTTCTGAGTGAAATATAAGGCATCCCCCACCCCCGAAAATAAGGCCCCCCCTAAGCTAAACATGAGAGATTTGGTCCACTGATTCTGAAAGAAATGGAGTCACAAGAAATTCAGCAGGAAATTCAGGAATTGGATTGTTATGATGGTGTTCCAGAAGATGATGACATGATTGTCATTGAATAAATGAGTACATTCTTGATATTGTAGGATTCACAGTTTGTCTGGTTTGTGTTGACAACTACCATACTACCGTACCGTATACAGGTAATAAATTTCCTTTATTTTTATTTAACAATAAATGTGTACCGTATTCTTCTTCATGGAAAAATAAGACATCCCCTGAAAATAAGACCTAGTGTATCTTTGGGAGCAAAAATTAATATAAGACACTGTCTTATTTTCAGGGAAACAGGGTATCTATCTATCTCTCTCTCTCTCTCTCTTTCACTTTATCCAGAAGTTCATTCTTTCTATTTGCCATCTTTCTACCAAGCAACACCAACACCCTCAACCGGGAATTACTGCCTCTGCATTTCCCCCTCCCGCTTCCAGAATCGCTATTGACAACGTGTAGCCAGGCAAGGCCGAGGCCCCCTGCCTCTCCCGGTCAGATGCCAAGCACACTGCTTCTGTCAGAACAATGAGCATCCGTCCCGGCCCTGCGTGGGGAGACCTGCGGTGAGTGGTCGGTATAAATTATAGATGCGTATGTCCAGATGGACTCGCTCATCCATGCAGAGGTTGAGGGAATTTCTGGGGGAATTTCATTCCTCCCGGTTCCTAACAGTCCCTAACACATCTGCACCTAAGCAATATAACCTAGTACACGTTTCACCTGTGTTCTTGTGCCCCTGCTCTAGCCTATTACCCCTAGGAGGCATTTGAAGTTGATTGGGGGGCATTTCTGGCTTATCCCCGCCACCTTTCCCAGTAAAAATCTGTTATCTTGATGCATCAGTAGGAAATATGGACATTCAACTCAAAATTGACAAGTTAACACAGTACGATTTCTTTGTATGTGTATGTGTGTGTGAGGTATGTGTGTGTGTGTGTGAGAGAGAGAGAGAGAAAGAGAGAGAGAGAGAGAGAGAGAGAGAGACAGAGAGAGAGAGAGAAAGAGACTTCCATTCAAGTTTATTGTCAAAGACACATCCTTTCCTTTGCTGGCTGGGACCTTCAATGCCTTCGAGCGAAGCAGCGTGGAAAATAAACAAAGTGGACTATTAATACTCTCCGCTCCAAATGGGCCCTGGATTGTTTACTCTGTTGCATATTTGCTTTAATGAGCAGCTGGGGGAAATGCCGGGGCATGCCGCTCTGGACCATAAAAGACCCTGTATCATCGCTTGAAACATATTCGCTTAATTGACTCTCTTCCCTGCAGCTGGGAGGGTCTGGATGGGAGAGCTCTCGTTACCGGCTCCCATAAAAGTCTCTGGGTACACATATACCAGTGGGCATCTTTCCCACAACAAAATGAATCACGGCGGAGCAGAGCCATAAAGAGCCAGCGTGGTGGGTGGAGAAGCTCAGAGCCCTCGTGAGTATGGAAGCCGTAGTGGGCGCCCATGGACGGTCTGGGGAGCAGATCCCACTGCAGGGACTCTGATGTAGACACAGACAGCCTTTCCCTGCGCCTTCAGCCAGAGGGAGGTTGATCCCGGGTTAACCTCTGGCTTCGTTCTGTTCTGGGTCCCACATAGGGTCCCGAGAGGATGGCAAGAATAGGGACACTTGCCGAAACCAGTTTGGCTCAGTGGACAGAGCGTCGGCCTGCGGACTGAAGGGTCCCAGGTTGGATTCCAGTCAAGGGCATGTACCTTGGTTGCAGGCACACCCACAGTAGGGAGTGTGCAGGAGGCAGCTGATCGATGATTCTCTCTCGTCGATGTTTCTAACCCTCTATCGCTCTCTCTTCCTTTCTGTAAAGAATCAATAAAATATTTTTAAAAGAATAGGGACACTGCCTAAGAACCGGTTGCACATCCTGGTACCACGAAGCAACCAGGAGGACAATGAGAAGGTTCCTGAGCAGAAGGCCCTTCTGCATGGAATGCTTTGTTAATATTTTTTACTGCATAAGAAGGAAATGAGCTGGGGTATCTTCCTAGCCCTACGTCCCAGTCTCCTTCCCCGCTGTTCCTCCTCCTCCTCCTCTCTTTTTCTTTTGAAAAATCATGTTGCTTTCCTCTAATCCCAGCCAGCAGAGAGGAGAGGGAGGCCTGCAGGCCCTGCGCGCGCACTGATACCACAGAGGTCTGATAAATCAGCCGAAAATCAATACGTGCTCTGTGGTAGCGTCTCCTTTGCAACCAGAGCGCCAGGGGACAGAGCTAATGCTTTTCCTCCACCACCATCGCCGTTTTTTCTGTCGAAAAAAAAAAAAACCTGCTTCGGAACGAATGGGCAACCTAAGTTGCTGAGTAAGGATTTCAACCACCTCATTTTATTACGTTACAATTGACATACCTTCCCTCTGGAAATGTTTGCAATTAATTAATTAGCCGTAATCTCCCCCGAGGGACTAATTTAATGAATGCTCTCCAATTCTCACTTAAAAAAAGAAGGAAAGAAAAAAAAAAAAGCTCAGATGCATCCGAGCCGCAAATGTGTGGATGGCGCCAAAGTGCATTTGGAGAAATCAGGGGATCCAGCTATTACGGGGAAGTGTTATCACTAAATCAATCAGGCGATAACCATCCTTCTCTTTCTAAGGAGGGAAGCTTCCCGGGTTGAAGGCGAGGTTTCTCCTGGCTCAGGGCCCTGCTGCTCAGAAAGGAGCTGTCCCATGTCTCTCAGAAGGGAGCCTGGGATTTGGGGTGCGGCTTCTGTAAGCGCCTCCCCAGTTCTGCAGAACCCGAGATGGGGAAAAAGCGAGAGCCGGGGATGTGGCGCTAAAGGGGGGGCTTTGCTTCTGGGGGCCAGAGGCAAACGGGGCCTAGACCTTGCACTGCCCCTGTGCCCCCTCCTGGCCCCGCGAGGACCCAGGGCAGAGGAGAGGGGCCGTCCCTAACCCGGGGGCCAGAGGCTCTTGTGTTTCAGCTGGACCATAAAACTGAGCCCTTGGACCAACCCTCCCCGCACCCCAGTCCTCCCGCGGGGCCCTGAGGGCTGGAAGGTGCAGTGACCCGGGGAGTGGAAGGCCAGGCTTCCTGAGGTCACTGGCCTGCAGCTCCCAAACCCAGTGTTCGCCTGGCATTCGGGCCGCCGCCAGCGCCCTCCAGAAGGGCTGTCCCTGTTCTCGGGGTGCAGGCCCTCTGGGGAGGCTGCTCCGGGCCTAGGGGCTGAGCCTTTTCGGGGTGCGGAATCTACGGCTGTCGCCAACCAGAGCCGCTTTCCGGCCCCCAAAGAGCTCAATGCGCCCACCCGTGCCCCTGGAGGGCCCCGGAGACTAAGGAGGCCGGTCAGACCCGCGGCCCAGCCGGGCGGGCGTCCAGGCGGAGAGCGAAGGGCCCGCTCCAGCGCGGCTCGCCAGCGCCACCCCCGGCGGAGCGCCGCCGCTGCAGCCCGGCCCGGCCCGGCGCCTCCCGGGGCTCCCGCTCCCCGGGCGTCTGAGCTCCGGGTCTGCAGTGCCCGGGGTCAGGCTGGGCGCGTTTCCAGGGGGATCCTCGGGGCGCCTGAACCTGGGCCTCGAGGGGGCGCTATCCGGCCTATTCCAGGGCCCGAGGGGCAGAGAAGCCCGCCCGGGGCCAAGGCCCTGGCAAAGGCCCCTGCGCGGAGGGAGGACACGAGTCCAGCTAGCTTTGGGGGGACCGGAGAGCAGAGCCAGGTCCCCGCGGACAAAGGCGGGCGCGCGCCAGCGGGGTTCACCAGCGCCGCCCAGCGCCGCCCCAAGGATCTGTCCCGGGGGGCCTGGGACGCGAACAAACTTTGCTGCGGGCGGAGGGCGGGGTGGGGAGCCGGCTGGAGCCTCACCCCGGAGCCTCCGCTCCGGTCCACCTGCGGCCGGGCCGCCGCCGCCCAGCCCGCGGCCGCCCGGCTCCCTCCCCGCCCCGCGCGCCTCCGCTCACTCCGGCTCCGCTCTCCTCTCCCCTCCGCCTTCTTCTCCCGCTAGCATCTCTCCCCCACTTTCCTCCGCTTTCTTCCTCCTGCGCCTCCTTATTCTGTATTCTCTCCCCTCTCGCCGCCCAGGACGCCCCTCTCCTCCTCCTCCTCCGGGGCCGCGGGGAGGAGGTGAGCGCAGAGGAAGGCGTTTCTCCCGGGGAATTTGCAGAGGGAGGCCGTGCGCGCGCGCGGATGGGAAGCGCAAAGGGGTAGGATCCTGCGCGCCCGGCGGAGAGGGTCAGGGTCTCTGACATTCCTCGCCGGCTGCACCAGCCTCTGACATCCTCTGGTCCGCTCCCCCAGCGCAAGCCTGGACAAGGGGGTGGCCCGAAACTCGGACCCTCTGACCGTGCGCTCAGGAGGAGGGTGGGGTCTCGGAATAAGGAGTAGGTGCCGGTGAGCGCGCAAGGGCTGGCCGCGCTGGGCGCGTTGGGTGGCCCGGGGCCCCGGGGCCGGGGGCCCGCCTGGCGGCCCGGGATTACCGTGACGTCACGCGGAGCCTCTGGCCGCCTCCGACCCCTCCGGAGCCGCACAGCCTCCCCACCGCGCGCCTTGGGGAACTCGCCGCCTCCTCTCCCTCCCCCGGCTCATCCATGGGCCCTCCTGCCTCCCGGACCTCGGCAGCCGGTGGAGCGCCTTCTGGAGCGCAGGGCTCGGCGGGCCCGACTGCCCTGGGCTCTGCCTCCGGGAGCGCCGAGCGGGCGGAGGACCCGGCGCTGGGCACCACCCGCAGCCGCATAAGGAACTGAGGCGCAGGACCGCGGGGGCCGAGGCGGGAGCACGCTCAGGAAGAGGGCGGAGAGCCCAGGGCAGCCACCATGGCCTTCCCGCACTTTGGACACCCGTATGGCAGCGCTTCCCAGGTAAGAGGCGCCTCGTTTGGGGGGCGGGGGCGACCCAGTGCACCCGCCTGTCCCTGAGCGCCCTCCTCTCCAATGGGTCTCCCGGGAAACCAGAGGCAGCAGGGACCAGGTAACAAGGTACCACAGTCCACTCTGACATCCTCAGGTCCGCTCCCCCAGCGCAAGCCTGGAAGAGGGGGTGACCCCAAACGGGGACCCTCTGACCCTGCGCTCAGGAGGAGGGTGGGGTCTCCGGGAGCTTCCAGACAGGCCCCCTTACTGCACAGAGAGCCGGCTGAGGTGGCCAGGAGGGGCTCAGGGAAGGAGACTTCCAGTCCAGGACGCTGTCCATCCCACAGCTGTCCTGCTGCTGCTCGTGGTTGACCTCTGTTCTTCCCTCCCCCTTCCTTGGGTCTGTCCAAGCTCGCCGCTTCTGGTTCCTTCCGTCTTACAGGCCTGTGTGGGCGCTGGGCAGGGACCAGGGCTTCCTGGGGAAATTCTGGGGGCGCCCACCCCTGTTCTCCAGTTTCTCTCCAGAGTGCGGGGTAAAACTTCCTGGGGTCTAGTCCCTGCCCGGCCTCTGACCCCCTTTGTGACCTTGGACAAGCCTGCCCGCCCTTCCTGTCAAATGGGAGTCTGTCTGCGTGAGAGGGGATGAAGGTTTCCAGGGCCAACTTCCAGCTCTGCCTTTGCAGGACCCTGTGATGGGGAAGGGGCGGGGGAGCCAGCAGAGGACAGAATGTCATCCTGGGTTTCAGAATGTCCTCAATGGCTGGGCCCCATGGGAACTGCAGCCTTAGCGACTGCTCAGGAGAGTCTCTGAGGGCCGTTTGGATGAATCTCGTCTTCGGATCACCCCTGAGCAGGGCTCAGCGGAATGCTCAGCCCGCGGTGGCGTTTGGGTGATGCTGAATGAAGGAGCGATCCCGTGTTGGGGTCTCTGACCTCCCATGCCTTCTCTCTCGCCCCCGCCCTGTAGTTCCTGGTGTCTGCAAACTCCAGCGCCACTTGCTGCGAATCCTCCCCGCGCTCCGTCCCAGATGTGGCCTCCGGCTCCAGCCCGGCGGCTGCGGCTCTCTGCTTAGCTCCCTACGACAGCCGGCTGCTGGGCAGCGCGGCGCCGGAGCTGGGCACGGCCCTGGGCATCTATGGAGCCCCCTACGCTGCTGCTGCGGCTGCCCAGAGCTACCCCGGGTACCTGCCCTACAGCCCGGAGCCGCCCGCGCTGTATGGGGCGCTGGTGAGTGCAGAGGGTGGGACCTGGGTCTGGGCTCCAGAACCCACCTCCTAGGGGCAGAAGCTACGGGGGAAACCCACTGTGCCGTCTCCAGGCAAACCTAGGAAGGACGCCCAGCTCCCAGGACAGGCAGTGGTTGGGGCCGTGGAAAGGGGTTAAGTCACAGTTTGCAGAAGTCCATGCTGTTTAGGAAACATTTGCATTTCTATTCACACATTTGCATCTCTATTCACAAGTTGGTTGGCAAGTCCCAACTCCCCTCAAGGTACAGCTGTGGAAGCTGGGGTCCATACCTTCCCCAGAGTCACCAAGAGATACGCAGGGTCAGGGACCAGCTCTGCTGGAAACTGAGGCAGGGGAGTCCACCAGGTGGTGGAGGGAGGGGAGGGACGCACCAGTGCTAACAGTAGTCATAACCGCTAATTTGCTAACTCGTAACTACTGCTTATGCTGCCCCAGGAATTGTGCCTGCCAGCGCTCTTCTCCAGTAGCCTAGAGGCACTATTATCATCCCCGTTGACCAAGGGGAAACAGAGGCATGGCGTGGTAAGCCACTGTTCCCGAGATCACACGGCCAGTGCGAGGTCGTGGGTACTGGAATTGAGCTTGGACCGGACTGCTCTGGAGTTGACATCCTTAGCGCTGACCCCACCTGGTCTCCTCCCCACATGTAGGGAGAACTGAATCCTTCCTTCCTCCTCCCTCTCCCTTCCCCCCACCAGAACGCCCAGTATGAGTTTAAGGAGACCGCAGGGAGCTTCGCGCCCAGCCTCTCCCAGCCGGGAGCCTATTACCCCTATGAGCCCACGCTGGGGCACTACCCCTATGACCGGTAAGGTGGTGGTGGGGGGATAAGGTGTGGGGCACACTGGTGGCTGGCAGGGCAAGTCCTTCCCCGCCCGCTGCCCGGGGAGGGCTGATCTGGGCAGCAGGGAGTGGGAAGGGGGATGAGCCGGGAGGGACGGGAGCAGAGCCCATCCCCAGGCTGCACCACCCCCTCCTGCCCACTGGCCCCCCACCCCCAACTGAGCCGGGTTCCCCCTGCAGGTACCACACGGCCACGGAGTTGAGCGGCGCCGGGCGCAGGAAGAACGCCACCCGGGAGACCACGAGCACGCTCAAGGCCTGGCTGCACGAGCACCGCAAGAACCCCTACCCCACCAAGGGCGAGAAGATCATGCTGGCCATCGTCACCAAGATGACGCTCACCCAGGTGTCCACCTGGTTCGCCAACGCGCGCCGGCGCCTCAAGAAGGAGAACAAGATGACCTGGGCACCCAAGAACAGAGGCGGGGAGGAGCGGAGGGCCGAGGAGGGGGCCCGGGAGTCCTCGCCGGGCTGCTGCCTTCGGGGTGAGGCCCAAGGTATCCGCCACGGCACCACCCCAGCTGCCCGCTGCTGCCCGGGGGCGGGGGGGGGCTTTAGGGAGGGCGCTGCTTGCTGACCCTGGCACCTGCCTCCCCCCTGCAGGCCTCAGGGCCTGTGCCCGCGGGTACCCTCTGCCCCGCCTCCCCTACAGAACCAGCTTTGTCTGGGCTTAAGTGCCACCTGGGCAGGTCCTTCCTGGCCGCCTAAGCCAACGCAGCCCCCTCGTTCTTCTCTGAGGCCAGCCCCCCTTTAACCCGTTCGCAGTGGAGCACTGTGACCCCTTTAAGAACTCGGGGCCCCCAGAAGCCCTTTCCCTGGATGAATGCCTGGGGGTCTGGCACCTCTTTAGCTCTTGCTGCTTTACATCCCACACACCAGCCACCTGGGCATGCGGAAACGGGATAGAAATTACCCCCTTGCCTTTTTATATGGGTTCCCCCCCACACCCCCACCCCTGGCCTGGGGGCTGGGGGCGAATGGAGAGGAGGAGAGGTCTGATGGGGTGGGGTCCAGGCTGGGGCGGGCGTTCTCTCCCTGGGGCCCCGGTGAGGGCTGGTGTGGTCCTCCTGGTGGAGGACTCCCAGCATGCCCCAGGGCAGGGCACATCTCGCTAAAAGCTTCTGGGGACCGGCACTCCCGCAGATTTCCCTGGGGGCCGGCCTGGCGCTTTTCTCACTCCCTCCTCCCGTCCTGCAGACCTCGCTGCGAGCCAGGAAGCTCGGGGACTCCTCCGGCTGAGTGACCTGGAGGACCTGGAGGAAGAGGAGGGGGAGGAAGAGGAGGAGGAGGAGGAGGATGAAGAGGAAGCAGAGGTCATGGCTATGGACAGGCTCGTGGAGTGCCACAAGGACGCGCAGCCGCTGCCGACCCCATGTGCCCTGGCTCCCCTGGGCCGGCCGGAGCGCAGGGAGTGCGGCCTGAAGGCGCCCCGCTTCTCTTTCCCCGAGCCCCCGGGATCCTCGGGAGAAGCTGACTTCCTGCGGGCGGAGCCAGGAGCCCCCGCCCTGACCACGCACTCCCCCTGCGGCCAGAAGCCGCGCATCTGGTCCCTGGCGCACACGGCCACCGCCCAAGGGGCGCCCCCCGCCCCGCCCCAAACCCGCAGCAGCCCCGAGTGCCGCCTGACTCTCCGACAGCCCCCCGCAGGCCTCAGAGACTCCGCCCCAGACCAGCCTTGTGGCCTCGGAGCCAGAGCCATCGGGAAGCCCGCGCTGGCGATGCAGGCGCTGCCCCTGAGCTGCACCCCGTGCCCGCGGCGGAGGGAGGCAGCCGGGCAGTGCCAGTACCCGCCGCCGTCCGGAGCAGAAGGTAGCGGGCCCCCCATGGCGCTGGGACTGTGTCCAAAAGACCCCTGCCCGCGTGCTGCCCGGCCCGTGGCATACCCTTCGGGACCCTTGGGCACAGCCAGGTTCCACCTGGCATGGGATGGGCGCACGGTCCTCTTTGAAACGGAAGCTTAGAGATAGTAGTCCTAGCGTTCCCTCAGGTAAAAGCCAAATAGCAGTAAAAAGCTCCGAGGGAGGCAGTGGCGAAAGAGGTGGGCAGCCTGCCCCTCTGCACTGGCACCGGGGGACCTGCCAGGTGCACCAGGTGGGCACCCTCAGGAACCTCCGGCACAGGAGCCCTGGTCCCCTGCCTGCCCGGCAGAGGAGGGCGGTGCGCCCCTGCCATGCTTGTGTCCGGGTTTGCTGGGGCTGGGCAGGCCCCTGAGCTCCCGGGAAAGTGGGAAGGGCAGGGCCAGACCCACAGTTTGCAAGGCCAGGGCTTACGAGAGAGCTTCCCATCCTCTCTGCAGCCCCGCGGGCACCTGGGGAGGGCAGCCGGGGTTGGTGATGTCCTTGGGGCGCACTCACCCCAAGATCACACCCCTAAGCAGGGTGTGACTGCCAATCCGGGTCTCCTTCCCACTCCCCCCTCCCCGCTGGGTCTCCGGCCAGGCCTGGCGGGAGGAAGTGTCACCCCACACAAGGCCATTCCCGAGAAATTGGCAGCCTCCGGCCCTGACCCTCAGAGTTCTGCTCTTTGTGGTCTTTTCTCCCAGGATTAGCGGAAATTGGGTTCCATTGTTATTTGAATTTACACACAAAGGGGCCCACGCGTTGCCACTGGCGGGCAAATTGCTTCTAGACCTCGGATTCCCGGCGGGGGAGACTCCCCTGGCCTCCAATTTCCCAGGAACCGCCGCCCCAGGCCACCGGGTTTTAATCAACCTCTCCTCTCTCAGCAGGTTAGCGCCCCAGTGCGATTTGCGGAAATCAGACCGACTTCGCAGACTCACCTTCACTCCGAGAAGCGGGGAGACCTCCCCAGGAACTGGGGGCTCTCCCCTCCGTGCCCCGTTTAAGAGGACAGACCCACAGAAACCAACCCTCCCGCAGGCTCTCCTTGCACGCGGAGCTGGGAGTGGGGGGCAGAGGGGCGTCCCCTCAGATCCCAGAGGAAGTGGTAGGTTACCTTGTGGGGAGGCGGGGCGAGTCTGCCTCTCTCCTCTGGATCCAGGGTCTGAGCTGCTCCCTCCCCTGGTCACTCCACCGCCTCACGTTGTAACTTCCATGCTGACCTGGCCCCTAAGGATCATCTATGTCTACACCCCCGTCCCCCTTTCCTTGTGTCCTTAAAAATAATCAAGCCGGACCCAAGACCTAAGTGTGTGGCCTCTCTGTGACAAGGGGCGATTGGAGGGGGGGGAGGGACGGGACGTGGTGTGGGCTGCAGACCTCAGCCCCCAGTTTCTGGGAGAGAAATTGACAGGGTTTGGACCCAGGCCCGGGGCACCTGCAGCCTCAGACCTCAGCTCCGTTCGCCTGCCTGACTGTCTCCGGGCTGAATCCTGGGCGCAGGAGGTGGGGACTGAACTGGGAGGTCGGGAATGGTGGGAGCTGTCAGACGCTTGTCTGGAAGCTGCGTGTGGTTCCCTCATACTTGGGTTTTAACATCCTTGGTTGGATGGGACCATGGGGATCTTCGCAACCCTCCCTTGGCACTGGCGCTAGGACCCCGTGCTCCTAGGATGGGGCGGAATGGCGAAGTCTGACAGCTTGCCAGGCTGGCCGATGGGGAGACCGGGCATTCTTTCCCTTAAACCGGGGTCAGCAAACACTTCAGGCCCTGGCCCACCGGTGGGAGCAGGCAGGCAGGGAAGGGGACTTTGTCCCTCGGTGTGGGGAGCAGGGCAGGGGGTGGAGGGATGAGTGCCCGCATCCTGGGTGCAGTGGCTTCAGTTTCAGCCAGCTAGGGAGCTCCCAGATGTTCAGGGGGAAGAGGGAGGGCCATCGGGGCCTGGGCCTAGTGGGGAGCTCCTAGCTCCTAGCTCAGGGAACGGGGGATGGCTCCTGGGGTGTGTGCCTGTGGGCTTGACCCTTGAGCAGCTGGGCCTCCCCTGCTGGGCTCCGCTGGACCCGCCCTGGTGGGGGGATGGCCTTTCAGACCCGAGCGAGGGTGCCAGCTGGGCAGTCCCTGGAGTCTGGGATGGAAAGGGTCTGTGTCCTGGGGAGAAGGGAGGGAGAGAGATTGTAAGACCCCTGGAGGCTGCAGAGGAAGGGGGTGGTTAAACTGGGGGATAGGCGGCAGGCTACTCCCTGACACCCCTCCCTCCCTCCCCCGGCTTCCTCCCATGCTGGGAGTCAGAAGGGTCTAGAAGAAATCCTGAAATACCCCTGGCCAGTGTTGAACTGTTGTCGGGAAGAAGCAAGCTGGAGAGCCCAGGGAGGCTAAGAAAAGGGGATCCAGGCTCCCCAAGGGGCAGCTGTGCCCTGGTCTTGCTGCCACACCCCTGGGGCTGTAAGAGCAGGCTTGGGCTAGGTGTGCATCCAGCCTCTTACATGGATGTCAGTGTCTGCAGAGGGCAGAGGCGGAGGAAAAGGCCCTTCTGCTCCAGGAGTGAGCATCTTCGGCAGCTCCTTGGGGGCCTGGCTTGGGATGGTTCCACCCCCACAATACCCAGGGCTTTCCAGTTGGTCGTATGAAGAAGTAATGCATTAATGGACACCTAATAATACAAGCACGGGCTCTGTGTTTCGAGCACGCAATCTGCTTTATCGCTGCCCTTTCTGTTTTGAAAGGAGACATCTTTGGTGACGAGCATGACACGTCAAAATGGAGACTGTGTGACCAAGGGGGCCTGGGACTAAGGGAGAATGCTGGCCAACATCAGTCTCAGCCAGATTATTGCGCCCCCCCCCCCCTGAACCCCAGTTCCTAACCCTGCCCGTCATCATCTCATGAACTGTCTATGACTTCCAGCCACCAACCAGCCAAATAAAGTCCAACTCAGGCACTCGCCCATCTTAGGATTCCAGGTCGTGTCATGTTGCATTGGGGTCACATGGGGTGCCATGTGACCCCAATGCAATGTGACCCGACCTGGAATGAGTGCAGACTCCACAGGGTGAGAGCCCTGACCTGAGCATGTCTGCCCTCACTTCCGACACCAGCCACAATTTAAAAAAAAAAAAAAAATATATATATATATATATATATATATATATATATATATATATATTGATTTCAGAGAAGAAGGGAGCGGGAGAAATAGAAACATCAATGATGAGAGAGAATCAGGGATTGCACTGGCCACAATTTGAGGGGTCCTCAGGTCACCTGAACTTCTGACCAAAGGGCTCTAATTTGGGGGGTTCCTGTGATCCCGGTGCCTTGATAGCCCCTCTGATTGGTCACTATTCCCTTAGACTGGTTACTATAGTAACTCCTGGGCTCAAAGGTTGAACCTCAACTGGGACGTTGTCCCCCCTCCTTCCTTACTATTTTCCTATTCCCTTGGGCTTTCTCCTGAATGAAGGGTTTCCTCCTCTTTATTTGTAAGTATTACCTGCTGCTGTTCCCAGCTCCCTCGGTCGATGGAAATGTACCTTCTGCTGCTCTGCAGCCCAGTGCTCCCTCCACATCCCCTTCATTTCCACAATCCCTAAAATTTCCCAAACCTGTCCTATTTTACCCCCGAATTCCCGTTTCATCGAGAGGTGGCCATTTGCAAGCCAGGAAGAAGGATCCGCATTATTAACCGGTAAATATTTATTTTTAAATCCGCACTACTAACCGGTAAACATTTATTTTAAAAATACACCCTACTAACCAGCAAGTGTTTTTAAAAATCCGCACTACTAACCCGTAAATATTTACGAAAAAAAAAATTCACATTATTAGCCAGTACGACGATTAGCAGGTCCACCAGTTAATAATGTGGATTTTTCAATGAAATATTTACCAGGTGCACCAGTTAACAGTGCAGATTCTTCCAATGAACTATATACTGGTATATATAAAAAGATTCACTTGACTCCCTCCCTAACAAGAATCTTACATGAAGGCACAGGCCAGAGACTGATTTCTTTCTACTCTGAGTTGAAAAACATCATGACCCACGCTCCTGGAAGCTGTGGAAGCCCACTCTTTCCATCCTGGGGGGAAGACTGCCACCCCCTTTCCCCTCTGAAGCCTCTTCTCCCCATTTCCTCGTCTATTTCCAGCCACTGCTCAAAGCCAAGTGCAAAGTCTTCCTTAGAGATCATGACCCACAAAAATACAAAGCCCTTTCTCAGGTGAGGAAACGGAGACCAAGGGACCACCTCAGGGTCACAACGTCTGTGCTGAGAGGGACCCCAACTTTCCACTCAGGGTCCTTTTGGGCTCTTCCTCTCCTCCTTCCCCCCAAACACACACACACACACACACACACACACACACACACACACACGTCCTCTGGGAAGTTCCATCCCTGTGTTCCTTCTGCTTCCAGACACAGATGCGCCTGCCCTGCTCCCCGGGGACTCTCCAGCCACCCTCACTGACCCGTGGCTTAGGGTCCGGAAAATTAAACTGCAAAAAGATAAACATTATTTCCAGTCGGCTTTGCAGGATTAAGGCTTGTAATAAAGAGCATTAGCTGGAGGTTTCTTTCAAGGCGCTCTCGACCACGCCTCCTCCTTAGGGACTATGGAGACCCCTCCCCCCTCAGGCTTGTTGTGGGGGAAGGAGGGGCTGTTGGTGTGGGGCTCCAGCTAGCCATCCTGAGGCCAGAGAGGCCCCTCAGCATCACACGGCATCAGCACTCGCAGGTGGGGAAAGTGGAGTCTCCAGAGAAGGCACCCACCCAAGCCAGAGGCCACGTGGCTGATCAGGCAGTCAAGGATGGAGGTTTGGGAGGGGGGAGGGGCCTGACCCCAAAGGGCCTCCAGCCAATTAGCCTTTTCCTTGGGGAAGAAAGCCCACCTGAGCCGTCTGACCTCATCGCCAGGACCTCAGGAGGGGGGTCTCTCCATCTCTTGTCCTGGAAGCCTAGCCTCTCCCCGCATTCCCCACATCATAGCAGCGTCCCCCAACCCGTAGCAGGAGCCTGCAGCCAAGGCTGTCCCCAAGACCAGGGCCTGGCTGCCTGGAGACCGTGGGGTGTGAGAAGAGCCGGAGTCGCCTGGGATCCCAGAAAGTGGCTCTCCATCCCATTCCCACCTTATTATGTGGAGGGCCAGCCCCATCCCCTCTCTCGGTCTCCCCTGCCGTAGAGTACAGGGATGGGCTAGACCTCCATGGGGGCGGTGGGTAGGGGGGCCTGAGAATGGCCTGTCTGAGCCTGTGATTATCCCAGCCCCGGCCCCAGCAGCAATCTGTTCCCACCCTCTCTGCCCTCAGGGAGCGCCTCCTGCAAATCTCCCCGCATAATCTCCCAGAATCATATTTTGAATACTGTTTTGATTAAACACCAGAGCCCGGGGAGGGAGGGCACAGCCCTGCTCTCCCTGCTGAGCCTGCTGGTGCCCACCGACAGCTGGCCTGTGAGCGCCGGAAGTGCCTGCTGGCAGACGCAGGGCGGTGCCGTTCTCAGGGCTGAGTCTGTAGCCCTGGGCTCCACACTCCCCGATGGCTCAAGCCTCCCTCCCGTCAGCCGGGGGGCGGCCCCCAGGGGCCCAGGTGGAGACAAGCTGAACCAATGTCTATAGATTCCTCTCCCAGCGGGAGTCAGCACCTTCGCATTGGACTCTCCGGGTGACCTCAATGGTCACATTCGGCTCTAAGATCCTATGACCCTGGTAGTGATATCCTGTTTCCCCAAAAATAAGACAGTGTCTTATATTAATTTTTGCTCCCAAAGATGCGCTAGGTCTTATTTTCAGGGGCTGTCTTATTTTTCCATGAAGAAGAATATGGTACACATTTATTGTTAAATAAAAATAAAGGAAATTTATTACCTGTATACGGTAGGGTAGTACGGTAGTTGTCAACACAAACCAGACAAACTGTGAATCCTACAGTATCAAGAATGTACTCATTTATTCAATGACAATCATGTCATCATCTTCTGGAACATCCTCATAACAATCCAATTCCTGAATTTCCTGGTGAATTCCTTGTGAGTCCATTTCTTTCAGAATCAGAGGACCAAATCTCTCATGTTTAGCCTAGGGGGGCCTTATTTTCGGAGGATGCCTTATATTTCACTCAGAAGGAAACCTGTAAGTAGGTCTTATTTTCGAAGGATGTCTTATTTTCGGGGAAACATGGTAATAGCATGTGTAGCCCTTAGCATGTGCCAGACTCCATGCCATGTCCTTTCCCTGCACTGATCATGTAACAGTCCTGGAGAGCATTATATTGTGCTCCCTGGTGTGCCCACCTCCTAAATGACGAAACAGAAGCTCAGAGGAGTCAGTAACGAGACGTCCGTTATCCAGTGAGCATGCAAAGACATCGCACTCTGGGTATCGCGGATTCTTAACCACGAAGCTCTACTGTGAAGACATTCTATTGTTTTAAGACTAGAGGCCCAGCTCGCAAAATTGCGTGAGACCCAGACCTGCCACTGGGAGACCATCAATGCACCTCCCGGTGACTGGTCATTTGGTCATTACACTGGCCTTTTAACTATAGGTTCTTTTATTCCATTACAAACGAGAGCCTGTGTTTCTGAGACCCTGCATGTCTATGAGTCTATGATCTTGTATCTCTGGGACCCCAGCATCTTTGGGGTCCTTGATCCGTGTTTGGCAAACTGTCGCCCATAGATCTCCACCATCAAAATCAGCCCGTGAGGGGAGAAGCCTAAGGGGTGTGGGTCAGAAGATCTACCGTGGTAACCAACAAGCCCCCTAGGTCAGTGGTCAGCAGACTCATTAGTCTGCAGAGCCAAACATCAACAGGACAACAACGGAAATTTCTTTGGAGAGCCACATTTTTAAAACTTACACTTCTTCTAACGCCACCTCTTCAACATAGACTCGCCCAGGCCGTGGTATTTTGGTGGAAGAGCCACTCTCCAGGGGCCAAAGAGCCGCATGTGGCTCGCGAGCCTCAGTTTGCCAACCACTGGGCTAGTAAATCCATGTTTATGATTTGTGAGATTAAAAGGTGATTATGATTTGTGAGATCATCAGAGACGGGTGTCCTCCCTCAGGGCCTCGAGCCTGCCTCCAAATGGGCTTCCTTTAGCGCCTTGGAGACCCAATCCCAGAGCCACGGAGCCGACAGTGACAGGATGATGAGCCTAGAGAAGTCCTCCTCCATCCTGGTGAGGCCCACAGCCAGCCAGGGAGCTGTTTCACTCTGTTTTGATGTTTAGCACCGTTATCCAATCTGTACCCCAGGCCAGTTCGATCCAGTCTCTAAGGGAGAGGCCCAGCAGTGGTTGTTTTTTGTTTGTTTGTTTTGTTTTGTTTTTACTTTTGTTTTTTAAAGCTTCCAAGGGATTCCGATGAGCAGCCGAGGCTGAGAACCAGGGCACTACAACCAGGCTGTTCCTCGTTGCAGCCCCGGCATTTTCTAGAAGCTGGGTGGAGGTGAGAGGTAGAGCTTGGCCCACTGAGAGTCTAGAAGCCTATGATTTTCCCTTCCAATCTATGAATCTTTCTGGTTTCCCCACGGTCAAATGAAGTGTGATATGTACATTTTCCCTCCATGGTTTGGGGTTAGGGCTTCCCCATGTGGATTCTGGAGAATCACAAACATTCCCTTCCCAAGAGGCACTAGCCCAGACCCCAGGAAGCACAAGGCCAGTTAGGACGCAGGTGGCCAGGAGGAGGGTGCCGACTGGTCTGGGCCGGTCCCTTGCCACTGAGGGTGCTGGTGGGGCAGGCCTCTGGCTGTCCATCAACTCCCCCATCGGCGTCCTGGCCTGACCATGCGTGTGTCGCCCCGATGTGGGAGAAGAGGGCAATGACAGGGACTCAAGTGCCGTGAAGTGCCTGACGCTTCGTACAATCTCAGAATAACTCTCCACTCCGCACAGGAGGAAGGGAGGTCTTCAGTAAGTGAAGTCCTTTGTTCCAGGAAGTGGCAGGGTTAGGGACTTCATCCATGTCTGGGTAACCCCAAAGCCCAGGCTACACCCCCCGCCCCCCCCAATAATGGCAGAAGGCGGAGGGCATCTGCTCTCAGACCACACTGTGCAGAAAACCAGTGAGAACCAGACTCCCCAGTTCTGAATCCCAGCGCTGCCATTAACCAGCGGCATAACCTGTCCTGGACTCAGTTTTCTCACCTCTAAAATGGAAATAACAGTACCTGCCTCACGGGCCTGCTGTGAGGATTCAACAGTGACTATGTAAAGCGTTAGAATCGTGCCTGGGCCGAAACCAGTTTGGCTCAGTGGATAGAGCGTCGGCCTGGGGACTGAAAGGTCCCAGGTTCGATTCCGGTCAAGGGCATGTACCTTGGTTGCGGGCACATCCCCAGTAGGAGGTGTGCAGGAGGCTGCTGATCGATGTTTCTCTCTCATCTGTGTTTCTAACTCTCTATCCCTCTCTCTTCCTCTCTATAAAAAATCAATAAAAATAAAAGAATTGTGCCTGGCCCAGAGCAAGTATTGTACCAAATGCCAACGGCAACTTCACCTGCTGACTCAACTACCCCTGCCACCGGCATGCCCCTTCCTCCCTCATCCCTCTCCCCCTGCCCCCGCCAACCCCCCACCACTCTGCCCCCGAGGCCTGGAATCGCTGTTGTGCACCCTGATCTGCAGCCCAGCCTGCCTGGCCAGCTCATCATGCCGAGTCTATGCCTCAGCTCCTGCGTGTCCCTCTTACCTAGAGCCAAGACACAGGGTCACCCACTCGGTGTCCATTTAAGGAGAAACCTCCCCAAGTGGGTTTTATGAATTGCTCCCACTTCCCCTTATCAAGATTAATGGCGCCACGGCCCACGGTCAGCCCTCCCGTGGTCGCCGCTAATGGCTTCCACCCCGCACGCGCTTCCTCCGCCTCTGCCTCGTTCGGAGAGTCATTCTGGACGGCGAGGCTGCGCTAATGGCCACTCGGTGCTAATGATGCCTCTTAAGTGCATAAGGAGCATCGCTAAGTGCCACACGGGTGGCCCACTGCCCGGGGACAACAGCTATTGACATTGACCCCAGGCAAGGTCACAGCGCCACTGCCGCTGGCCATCGGGCTGGGGCTGGGCCTCCCCGTGGGGATAGTGAGGACACTGGGAAAGTCCTCCTTGTTCCCCGGGGCCCCTCAGACGTGCATACTTACTGAGCCCGCTGTGTCCATTTCAGAGCGTCACGGCCAATACTAGTTCTCACGGCTCCTTTAAGACTCAGGCCAAATCCAAACATACCCTATGTTCACTTGCTGTTTTCTTTAAATATCTCACTTTCACTTTTAAAAATATGTATATGTTTTTAAATATATTTTATTGATTTTTCACTAGAGAGGAAGGAGAACAATAAAGAGTCAGAAACATCGATGAGAGAGAAACGTCGATCAGCTGCCTCCTGCACACCCCTACTGGGGATATGCCCGCAACCAAAGTACATGCCCTTGACCAGAATCGAACCTGGGACCTTTCAGTCCGCAGGCCGATGCTCTATCCACTGAGCCAAACCAGTGAAAGGAAGGGAGAGGGAGAGGGAGAGATAGAAACATCAATGGTGAGAGAGAATCATTGGTCAGCTGCCTCCTGCACGTCCCCTACTTGCAACCTGGGCATGTGCCCTGACCTCCGGGAATAGAACCGTGACCTCCTGGTTCATAGGTCAGCACTCAACCACTGAGCCACATCGGCCTGGGCCCTTTCACATCTTTTAAGTAAAATTTTTGGGCAGAAAAACATTGCATGGCTACCCACTCTTATGTCCACTCTTCCCTTCCTGGGTGGCTACCCTGACACGCTCAGCTGGTCCGGGGGCAGCCTGACAGCACGATGGAGGATATCAACATGGGAGGAAGAGCAGCTGGCTTCCTATTCTGGCCCCACCCCTTAGCGGCCTCCCTCTCTCCCAGCTTCCACTACTTCAGGGGAAATGGGATGAACTGGATCTGAGCTTGTGGGCGGTGGCTCATCGGCTGAGGAGGAACCCCGGTGCTGGATGCTCAGTGTTGGCTCGGGGATTGGCACGGTGCTCCGTCAACACGGGTGGGGGCTGTTTCAACCCGCTCTGGGCCGGTCGGACGCCCTGGGGAAGTGCCCCACAGCACTAGCTTGCCATCCAGTCCCCGCTGCCATCCCGTATAGACTTCAGTTCCCGGTTTTCATGGGCCGCCTCCCTGTGGCGTCTCGATTCCGTCAGCCAAAGGCCGTTCCCCAAAGATGGACGTGGGCACCTGGGGTCACTCTCAGAGGGAAGCATGGTCTCACTCCCACTCTTTCCCCTCCTGGGGGACGGACCTGCTCCCCGGGAGTGTGCGGCTCTCAGCAGCAGCTCCACCTCCACAGGAAGCTCCCACCCCACCCCCGGTGGTGCAGGGCCAGTCCCCGTGGGCTGCCTGCCCGGTGCCCAGTCCTTGTCCACTCCTCTCACTACTTCCCAGGAGGACGCCGATCCTCCAGCCTTCCACTCCTGAAGCACACCGGCTCTGGTCTCGCTCTCGTGGGAGGGGCTGGTGTTTAGGCCCCATCTGCGAGGTGGGGGCAGAGCAGTGGGTGAGACCACCCTCAGGAAAGGGCTGCCGCAGGGCTGCTTGGAGCCAGGAGGGTCATGGCCAAGGTCGATCCATAAACTCTCAGAAAGCAAGAAAAAAAAGGGGAGAGGGCAGGAGATCCATGAGAGAGAAGCAACGTGGAGCCTAGATCCGGGGGAGGAAGGGAGCTGAGGATGTGGAGATGAATGAGCCCGGGAAGGTCAGCTCAGAGGTCAGAGGGCGAGGAGCCAGTGTGGAGCCCGAGAGGTTGGGACATTCAGGAAAGCAAGTCCCCTGATGCTGGGCATCCAGGAAATGTCCCCTAACGGGCAGCACGCTGCGTACGGGACCCAAGAGGCAGAAGGATGTGGCACAGTCTTTTTTTTTTTTTTTAACAAAACTGAATTCTCAAACACACACAGATGCCCTGTCTGTACGCGGCGCCTCACGCGCTCTCTCCCCATCGGATTCTCAGCTGCCGCTCAGCCCCACCCCGTCACTGTGCCGTCTGACCCATGACACCCATGAGTTTCGCTTGACCCCTCTGTCAGGTGCCGTTAAATGGCCTGAAGTTAAAATGTTAATTACCATGAATCATTTTTTATGAAATGGCTCTGCCCGGCCGTAAATCCCGCCGCGAGAGGCCTCTCCCCAGGAGCTGACGGCGTGTGGAATCCTGACCGTCAGAAGGTGCGGGAATGGGAGGACTGGAGGTTTCGGGAGGGTTACGTTCCTCAGGGGAACAGGAGCAAATGCCTCCCGGTGGGAGAGAGGCTTGGACAACGAGGAAAGAGATGGCAGGACGAAGTCCTTCGGCTGGAGGAGACCGTGAACTTGGCCGGGGCAGGGAGGGGCCCGTTTGGTCTAGCTTGCTCCCTACACCAAGCTCAGTAACCGATTCAAGGCAGATGCCACACAACGACAAACAACAACAACCAACCAACCCGACCTGGACGAGTGACCGACTGAGGAAGAAGAGAGGAAGGAAAGAGAAGGAGATGGGGAAAGCACCCGGGAGGAGGAAGTGCCACAGAAGGTGGGCGGGTACACCAAGGGCAACTGAAGAGGGAAGAGCCCACACTTCTGCCCTGGGAACCTTCATGTGGACGCATGTGGTTATTTATTTTTTTTGGCTAGATACCCTAATGTGCAATTACCTGCCTTTTTCCTGCTCCAGAACAACCTATTTTAAAATCAATAAAAGAAAAGAAATTGCCGAAACCAGTTTGGCTCAGTGGATAGAGTGTCAGCCTGCGGTCTCAAGGGTCCCGGGTTCGATTCCAGTCAAGGGCATGCGCAAGAGGCAGCTGATATATGACTCTCCCTCATCGATGTTTCTCTCTCTCTCTCTCCCTTTCTCTCTGTAAAAAAATCAATAAAATATATTTTTTAAAAAGAAAAGAAAGAAAATCGATAAAAGTGTTGAAATGATTAGAACACACACACACATATGTTTCGAGGTAAATGCAGGTCAGCTTCCTTTCAATGGGTACAAAGATGAGGACAAGAGGCCCGATGTACCACTGTAGTGACTGGAGCTAATGATACTGGATCGGGCACTTAAAAGTTTGTAAGGAGGGTAGACCTCGTGTCCAGTGCTCTTACCACAAAACAAAACTGAAATCTAAAAAAAAAACAAAATAAAACAAAACTTTGGGAGGGGTTGGACAAGTCGATGGCCTGGAATAGGGTGTCCCGGGTATTTGGATGTGTCCCAGTGCAACACACTGTACCCATTCAATCAATGCAGTGTCTGTGCATCAATTATATCTCAGGAGAGGTGTTCAAACGTTCTCTTCATGGGTACAACCGTGCACAGAATAGTAGACTGCAAGGTCAAGTTCATGTGCCAAGAGGAGTCCAGGGGGACGTCTGGAAGATGAATTTCTTTGGCCAGGAAGCTGCAGGTGTTAGAAGGTGGAGTGAGTGCCAGACAGCCCCAGGACAGCACAGGCTCATTGCCGGAGGTCTGGGGAGGCCAGGAGGAAAGCACCACGTCAGGGATAGCAGCCAGAAGAACCCTTCCCGTCCACCGCCCCCCGCCCCCGCCCCCCCCCCCCCCAGCTTGGAGATCAAGGAAAAAAACAACAAGCAACAACAGAGAAGAAACCGCAAGCCCTATTTGATGAGCGTTTCCACTGCGTGGAAATAGATGACGCTGCTTATTTTTAAAAGCCTGGCTTCATTAAGGTGATTGTTGCCAGTACATCGAAGGCCATGGAGGAAATGAAGAGGCCGGTCCCCAAAGGTTTCCAGCTGAGTACCTGCGACAGAGAATTAACTTTATCTTCATCAATACGCCGAATATTGAAAACGATAATGCGACCGTGGGGAGCGTTTCAGCGCCTCCCCCCAGTCTCTAAAGCATCGCCGCTAATTGGGATCCCAGTGCGGTAATGGCTGAAAGCAAGGCTCTCAGCTGAGACGGAGGGAAAGCGGCACTTTGGCAACGGCACTGCCTTCACCTGTCAGAGGAAGGCGTCGCTGCCCAGAGACTCAGTCCTGGGCGAGTAGGAGCCAGATGACAGAAACGGACCCTAACCGGCCAACCGGCTCACCGGCCAACCGGCCCACCGGCCAACCGGCCCACCGGCCAATCGGCCAATCGGCGTGGGTGAAAAAGCCCCTTGTTTTTCAGCCCTTATGCTCCCTGTGCCCCATGGAGTGCTTCGCAGTTTGCAGTGCCTTTCCATGTGTTTTTTTTAAATATATATTTTATTGAATTTTTACAGAGAGGAAGACAGAGGGACAGAGAGCTAGAAACATCAATGGGAGTGAAACATCCACCAGCCGCCTCCTGAACACCCCCCACCGGGGATGTGCCTGTAGCCAAGGTACATGCCCTTGACCGGAATCAAACCTGGGACCCTTCAGTCCGCAGGCCAACGCTCTATCCACGGATTCACATGCATTTTGTCACTGACCCTCACAAGTTGGGGTAGCTACCTGAATGGGGATTATGATCTCCCTTCGCAGTTAGAACTGAAAGATAAAGAGGACAGACAGCTAATATCCTCCCCTTCTCCCCCCCCCCCCCCCGCACCAACCCCCGCCTGTCCCCCGGCCCCCACAAGCTAACTCTGATGCAAGATTTGAATACAAGTGGTTGATGTGGAAGATGATGGAAGGGAGTACCAGCGTGGGGGAGGAGAAGGGAGACATCAAATGAGGAAGTCAGTGCCAGGTGCATGGATGGGCAGGCTACCTTTGTGGGCAGCAGGGTCATGACCCCACTGAGATCCGCTGGAAACCAATGCTCAGCATGCCTTCTAGTTGTCCCGCTCAAGGACGCGGAAGTTAAAGCATGAGCCCTCCAACTCCAACGTGTGCTACCGGTCCAATCTTCACGCAGGGCTCAGCTCCTCGGCCCCAAGGGCAGGCCAACCTGCAGCCAAGAGAGACCCCTCGGCTGCCCACAAAAGAATAGGACTAGTGCATGCAGAAAGATAGGTGCCAAGGGGATAGGGGCTGGGCATTGTGCTGGCAGACCGGTGTGTGTCTGCCCATCAGCAGCATGCCCAACCTCTTCCTTCTTGCCCGCCTCTCGGCAAAGAGGGTTTCTTAGCCTCCTGCAGCTCAGAGTGGCTTGCTGTGGTCAAGGAGATGGAACACAGCACTCCTGTGGGCTTCTGGGAAAGAGCTGTATAAAGAGACCTCCCGCCGAAACCGGTTTGGCTCAGTGGATAGAGCATCAGCCTGTGGACTGTCAGGTCCCAAGTTCTATGCTGGTCAAGGGCATGTACCTTGGTTGTAGGCACATCCCCAGTAGGGAGTGTGCAGGAGGCAGCTGATTGATGATTCTCTCTCATCGATGTTTCTAACTCTCTATCCCTCTCTCTTCCTCTCTGTAATAAATAAATAAAATAAAATAAAATATAAAAATGAGACTTCCTTCCACTTCCTGGCCTCCCTGTGCCCCTTCCTTTGGACAGGGCATGCCAGGTCATGAGGCCCAGGACAGAGGCAGCAACTATAACCAGGACCTCGGCCCTGGTCTCATTTCTATTCTGAGCCAGCACCGAAACTGCACACATCAGACCTCAAGGGCTGCGAACCACGACTGGCCTGTGGTTTAAACCACGCTTGGTTGGCTTTTCGGTTACTTGCAGCAGAATGCATTCCCAGCCAACGCAAAATTGGATTTTGTCTCTGAACGCGAAGTCCCCATCTTTGTCCATTTCCCTGTCTTTCCTGCTTCTGCAGGTGGTGTCAAACCTAAAGACAGCCTCTGCCTGACGTTCGTGAATGACCAAAAGAAGGCTGGTGGTTTTTAAAGCTGTAAACATAAGTCAGATTTGAACAAAATTATGCACTGGGAATCATTAAAATAGAAGACAAATGGTTATTGTCATGAACAGACTCATTGATGTTGTTGTTTTCTCAAAAACGCTCTTCCGATGTTCCACCTCAGAGTTTATTCTGAATGAATTATGTTATTCTTGCCCTCAACACGCACCCCCCTCTCCATACTCCCAGAGAACTGTTCACGGGTGGGGTTTAACACAGCCCAGTGATCCACGAAGGAAGAAAGGGCATGGGGTACCTTCTGGCAGAAACCAAGGCCAAGGCGAACAGAAAACAGAAGTCTAAACAAACCATAGCCAACCAACAGTGACGAGTTGGCTATTTCAGGAATACAGGGGCAAGTGTTGGAAGGAGGGGGGGTATGACAGGCTGGATAGGGAGTCCTGGATCTTAGCCAAGTACAGACACCGGGCCCCTGGGGAAGTGATGTGCCCAGTCTAAGCCCGAATTCTCTCTCCAGTAAAATGAAAAGCTCCGAAGAACTCCCTCTGATGCACTGGGAAACTATTGATGCCCTGCTTTTTCTTTCTTTCTTTTCAGCTTAAATTTATATATCTGGCCCTAGCTGGCTTGCCCCTGTGAATAGAGCATCAGCCTGCGGACTGAAGGGTCCCAGGTTCGATTCCGGTCAAGGGCACATGCCTGGGTTGCAGGCTCAGTCCCCAGTAGGGGGTGTGCAGGAGGCAGCTAATCAATGATTCTCTCTCATTATTGATGTTTCTATCTCTCTCTCCCTCTCCCTTCCTCTCTGAAATCAACAATGATTCTCTCTCATTATTGATGTTTCTATCTCTCTCTCCCTCTCCCTTCCTCTCTGAAATCAATAAAGATATATATATATATATATATATATATATATTTAATTATATATCTGTGTTTTTTTAATGGAGCCCATCTTTAATTAGAATTTACAACCAAACGCCTCACCTATCACCTTTAAATCTCTATTCCAAATATTAGTTGGGAAAAGGTTCTGGAGACCAAAAAAAATTCATCAACCACGTCAGAAATGGCATCCATTTATTTTAAAGTCTCCGGGTGCGACCAAAGCAGGCGGCATGTTAATATGACATTTACAAATCACCCCCAACCACTCTCTAATTAACTTATTGTGTGCCTTCCTTAAACTAACACACGCGGAATTAGAGGAGAAACACTTATTTGTTCTGTTGCTAAGGAACCAGTGTGATTTGCATAGTGGCGGGGGGGAGAAAATCATTAGTATATTTAAGCTGCAACTCTATCTATTTATAACAGCCAGATTTAAAACAGGAGATCAATGTCTCAAGCCTTATTTTCTCTCTCCGTTCTTAAGCAAGCAGCGCAGAGCAGCAGCGCGGTTTTACCTAATACATAATATTAGCAAGAAGTTCCGTGGCGCTTGACGTTAGCCATGGTTCCATCGTCACTCCCTCGTAGGGACTACCCTAAGGGAATCAGGCGGGCAGGGGGATCCTTGTGGCATGAATTTGGGCTCCATTTTGGCTACGCAGCTCAGCATACACCTGATTCCAGATGAGTCCCAGTTGGCTGGCTCTCAATAAAGATGATTTTACTTTTCCCTCATGGAACTCATTCCTTCACTGACGTTTCTTTGGGAATGGGAAAAGGGGCACCAGATTTAGGGTCAGAAAACTTTGGGTTGGAGCCTTAGGACATTGCCCCTGCAGGCTCAGTCCCCAGTAGAGGGTGTGCAGGAGACAGCTGATCAACGATTCTCTCTCATTATTGATGTTACTATCTCTCTCCTTCTCCCTTCCTCTCTGAAATCAATAAAGAAATATATATATTCTCGAGGGGACCTCGAGTCAATGGCATTACTTCTCTGAGCCTTGGGTGCTTCCTCGGTAAAAGGGGCCAGGGATTCCTAGAATTATGAGGGGAAATAAGAGAGAAAATGGGTCAGAAAGGAGGGGATGCCTGGGATATATTTACAAAATTGAATACTATGCTGCTGTAAAAAGAGAGAGAGAGAGAGAGAGAGAGAGAGAGAGAGAGAGAGAGAGAAAGAGAGAGAGAGAAAGCATTTTTTAAAAATATGTTTTTATTGATTTCAGAGAGGAAGGGAGAGAAACATCAATGATGAGAGAGAAGCATTGATCGACTGCCTCCTGCACGCCCCCTACTGGGGACCAAGCCCGCAAGCAGGGCGTGCGCCCTTGACTGGAATGGAACCCAGGACCCTTCAGTCCACAGGCCAGCGCTGTTGTTAACGTGAGTAAAGGAGCAGGAAAACACTCGTCCGTGAATGGATCTGAGGGCTGGCGTTTCGTGGTGGCCACAGACTGACGGTTCACAGCTAACGGATGTGCAATGGCCCTCACGGAGCGGTGGCAGGGCAGACACGTGCCCCGCTGCCTGCGCCAGGCGTGGGACCAGCCACCACCCACTGCTGAGGGTTTGAAGGTGGCGGCGGTGGCGGCAGACACACTTGACCCTCAACCTCTTTCTCTGCGGGCGCCGGGCTCTGTACTTGGGAGAGACACATGTCTCTGTCCTCACGGACATGCTGTGTCTTTTTCTCGCGTGGGAAGGAGTGACTCCGTCCATCATGAAATCGACTTTATTTTATCAATGGAAAAAAAAAAAAAAAACACTGTCACGACCTACAATGAAATGCCTCCCTGCCCGGAGCATACACAAAAGCAGCGGATTTGAAAAGGCCTGATGCGCGGGATTTCACTGATACTTTTGCTTTTAAAATACTCCCAAGCAGCAAAAGCAATCCCTGCGATGATTAGCTTCCCTGTAAGCCTCTGTCCGTGTGTGTGCCATCCAGCTTCAGCCCCAATGAATCCAAAGCAGTTCTGTAGTGACTTCTTTCAACAATCGCACTGCTCTCTTAACAAGGAAGATTTCTCCTCGGTGGAGTTCAAGGACTCCCTGTTGACTTTAACAAACAAACAACAGGAGAAGAGCCCATCAGTTCTAAGCCTGGCTTTGCGGAGAGGGAGGCGTGGTGGACGGGAAGGAGGGACTCTGAGTCTGCCCCCCACGCCCTCTGTGACCCGAGCAGGGAGGGCACTGCTCTCTCCTCGAACTCCAGTGTCTCCGGGGCGGAAACCAGGAGAGCTGCAGGCGGCACTCGAGAACAGTGGCCCCCCCTCCCTGCTGTAGTTTGACAGTCTCGTGATTGCACTGCAGTAGGTTGTGAGCACTTCGAAGACGAATCACGGAGTCCCGTTTTCACTGCTTCCCGTCCTGTGATTTTATCAAAGGGATCGTCTCCATGGCACCCGGACATCGTCAGCACGTTCCTGACCCAGGACCTCCCTTCCAACTAAAGAGAGAGAAGGCCTGGGGCTAGGGCTGTAGGCAGGCGGCACTTCTGGGGACGGTTCCTTTGTCACGGTGGGACGTGGTGAGGGGGAGTTCGCGGGATGTTCTTTCCATCTGTGGAAGGGATATCAACTTTCTTTTTATTTTATTTTATTTTTTAAAAAATATATTTTATTGATTTTTTTTTACAGAGAGGAAGAGAGAGGGATAGAGAGTTAGAAACATCGTTGAGAAACATCGATCAGCTGCCTCCTGCACGCCCCCTACTGGGGATGTGCCCGCAACCCAGGTACACGCCCTTGACCAGAATCGAACCTGGGACCTTTCAGTCCGCAGGCTGACGCTCTATCCATGGAGCCAAACTGGTTTGGGCTACTATCAACTTCCTTTTTAAAATAAATTTATTTCATTTAAAAAGTAAGCGTTTTTGAGCAGGAAAAAAAAACACACAGTTAATGATAGCGCAAGTGAAACTCGGAGAGGATGAGAGAAGCTCACAGGACTGATGTTTGGAAATCACGGAGCTGGAGAGTCAAGCCTCCGCCGATGAGAGCACCCGATCTATTTACAGATGGAAATCCGACACTCTGTCTGCTCCACGGAACATTCCCACATCCACACCGGACACCCGTGCACACTGGCCCGGTTTTCCCAAGCCCGAATTCAGCCCGGACAACTGAGCTTGAAGGCGTTGCTGGAATAGAAGCTTCAGGAACGCTTCTAAGCAATCCGCATCCATTTCTCACGTCAACACCCCGGACCCTCACAGCCAGCCCTTTCCGTCGCCTGCGAGAACAAAAGGAAACATGACAGATTTTGTGTTCTCTGAAGTGATGGAAGGCGGCAGGGGCCGGCCGCACATGGGCAGACACGTGGGGTGACCCCCCCAAGTCCCACGGGCTGGCAAATCAGGCCGAGCGTCTCTCTGTGTCTGTAATCGTCAGCTTCAACCCGTGGAAGGATGTCTGGGAACCAGAATCAGAGGCCGACGGGCCCTCTCTCCTGCCTCCGTGCCAACAGCCGTGGTTCAAGGCCAATCAGCGTCACCGGCGTGCCTTCCGCTCCGAGGCCCCACGTCCAGGCGGGGATCACCGGCGGTTCGTTCCTCGCTGCTCTCCCGTCTCCAACAATCGGGTCCCTACGCTCCGCCTCCCTGTGGCTTTCTGGCATCCCGAAGACAAGCCATCTCACTCTCTTCCCGTCCTCTGAGGCCCGAAGGGCACTGGGGAAATGCACGAAATTTGTTTCTAATTTTGCGTCTGCCGAAACATTCCTGGGGTAACCATACGGGGCTGTAAAAAACGGGCCGCCCTATCCCTCTAAATCCCCAAAATAAACAAACCCAGGAGCAAATCAAACACAGCCCTGGATGTGGATCCTATCTATTATTACACCCGCCCCTCTCTTCCCCCCTTCCCTTCGCCGGCGAAGCGCGTTTCTGAATGATGGCCTAAGATCACATATTTATCCTCTTTATGTTTACAGCAAATAATCATGACATCAGCCCATGGAAAGGAACCCGGGGCCTCTCTTCGCCTCCTTGGCTTCACGTTTCGTGTACAACGCACGTCCCCGAAGACAATCTGAGGGAACGTGGAATCCGGTTTCCTCCCTGCTGTCGGGAATGTTATCTCAAACCCGTCATAACGGACGCTCCTCGCGCCCGCTTCTCCTCCGCAGTTGGGATCCACGCAGACACCCAGCGGAGTCATCTTTCCATCCCGGTGTTCAGATAATTCGGGGCCACTCGGGGTCCCGGATTCCTGAGTCTTGGCCAAGGTGATGTCATTAAGTCTATAATGAAAACAGTGTCACTGCGAGAATTAATTCATTATGGTGGAATTAAGTTAAATCCTTTAGGATAGGCCATTAAGCTCCCCGACTAACTTGCTTGCATCAACCCGAAGGAGGCGCATTCAAATACCAAAAAAAAAAAAAAAAGAAAAAGAAAAAGAAAAACAAGTTCCAACCTCAGGCCTCATAGACTGTTAGGTAACTTTCAAAGTGAAATCCATTTAACTATTAAAAATATTTATAAATCTCATGGCATTTACGCATCTTAAGATGTCTTAACTGTTGCCGAGGCCAAATACTTGGGGGTTTATAGAACATCTTTGCCTCGGGGAGCATGTCTTACTGCATAAATCATTATTGCGCATTTTATAAATGTTTCTGCCGTGTTGCTCAGTCCCAACAATAGCCAAACTGGCGCAAGCATTGCCCAAATGCTTCAATAATCCTCAAAATATTATCTCGGTCCAGATATGATAAGCAGCGTTGCCAGAGTTTGAAAGAACTCGGTCAAGATTTTTAAGGCCGTGTCTCATCCCCAGATTTATAGCGTGCAATCAACACATGTTTTTGTGTGTTTTGTTTTGTTTTGGTTAGGTTGTGCAGAGAGAAATAAACAGATAAAATCTAGTCTCTGTCCTCAAGGACTTCACCGTCGAGTCCGGAGCCGTAATGTATTCCTGTTAAAAAAAAAACACCTCTCCCCTTTCACCTGGGCAGGGAAGGCAGACGCACATGAACTCTCAGCCAGGCACTTACCACGGGGAAACGTCCCACTTCCTGCCTCTATCCTGACTCGCCGCATACTTATCGAGAATAATGACTGCTTATGAGGGGGGCTGGGTTTGTTGGAGAAAAAGACCAGAGATCAAACGAAGGACTTGCATGCATGCATATAAGCATAACCAATGGACGCAAAACTCTGGGGAGGGAGGGCATATGTGGGTGGGTGGGGTGGGGGGGTAGTAAGATATGTACACATATAATACCTTAATAAAAAAAATGAAAGAAAAATAAAAAGAGCCCCAGCCGGTTTGGCGGTGGATAAAGCGGCGGCCTATGGACTGAAGAGTTTTAGGCTCAGCTCTGGTCAAGAGCAGGTACCTTGGATGCGGGGGCACATCTCATCAATGTTCCTAACTATCACTCTCCCTTCCTTTCTGTAAAAAAATGAATAAAATATATATTTTTAAAAAATAAAAAAATGAAAAAAAAAAAGAGAGAAAAAGACCTCCATGGTATTCAATAAGAAAACTTGGGTGTTACTATCAGGGCGAGGGCGAGTGGGTGGAAAGGTTACTGCTTCAGAATGAGGTCATTTCCTATCAGCGAGAGAACATGCATTCTAAGCGGATCACTGGGTGGATGGTGAGGGGGATCCCAATCCGCGTTCGGAGCATCTTGCTTTGGACACACAGCTGTTCGGGGACACATGGGAATTTCCTGAGCTCAGCCACACGGCTGGACAACAGGCGGCGTAGGGTTCCTCCGGAAGCCGCCGGGCAGAAGAGTGTGGCCATCTCGCTCTGTCATTGCGGATGGCCAGCCGAGGCTCTTTTGTCTGCAAACGCCGCGCAGCCAGCGAGCAAATGTCACCTCTGCCCGACGCGGGCCGGGCGAGCCCTCTCGGCGCCCCCCCTTCGCCTCCCCCCACCCCCACCCCCGGCCGGAAGAAATCTCATGTTTACAGACCGGCGTGTAGGACGCAACGACCATCACCCCAAACCCGTGAAACAACAGCAACAACAACACAAAATCCCGGGCCTCGCCGCCGACGTGCGCGCTTTATACAATATTGATAGGCAAGCCCTGGGCAACAAAGGAATCGTGACGGCGCCGCGGCTCTTTGTAACGGGGTTTGGCCGGGGCCGGGAGACGCACGTGTTTGTTTTTTTATTTATTTACAAGGTGCAGCCAGCCTGCTCCTCAAAAGGCTTAGGGTGGCTTGTGAAGACAAAAAAGATAAGCCGGAACAAAGCAGAAAAACCATATGCGTTCAGGCGGGTACAAATAGAAAAGTAATGTGTGTTTTTTTAAGGAGGGAGAGAAATGGAGCAAGAGAGAGGGAAGGAGGGAGGAGGGAGGGAGGGAGGGAAGAGAGGAAGGAAGGAAGGAAGGAAGGAAGGAAGGAAGGAGGGAAGGAGGGAAGGAGGGAGGGAGGGGGGGGGGGGAGGGAGGAGGGAGAAAAGGAAGGGAGGAAAGGAAGGGAGGAAGGGAGGAAGGGAAGAAAGAAGGAAGGAAGGAAGGAAGGAAGGAAGGAAGGAAGGAAGGAAGGAAAGGAAGGAAGGGAGGGAGGAAGGAAGGAAGGGAGGGAGGGAGGAAGGAGGGAGGAAAGGAAGGGAGGAAGGAAGGAAGGGAGGGAGGGAGGGAGGGAGGGAGGGAGGAGGGAGGAAAGGAAGGGAGGAAGGAAGGAAGGAAGGAAGGAAATAATCAAACACATTATTATCCCAGTGGTTGGCAAACTCATTGGTCCACAGAGCCAAATATCAACAGGACAACGATTGACATTTCTTTGGAGAGCCAAATTTTCTAAACTTCAACTTCTTCTAAGGTCACTTCTTCAGCATAGACTCGCCCAGGCCGTGGTGTTTTGTGGAAGAGCCACACCAAAGAGCCGCCTGTGGCTCTCGAGCCGCAGTTTGCCGGCCACGGGGCCCTAGGCAAATACAACCCCTATAACTGTGCATTAAACGAACTTAGATGCAGCTTTGTTTCCCGGTCAAGAAGCAAGCCAGACGGAAACCCAGCCGGTCCACCAGTCAGACGTCCCAGCTGTGCTGTTTCCAGACTCATTCATTCCAACTGGTGGGTGCTCGCGCAGTCCTGGGCGTTAAACGTTTTTAGCATCACCCCAGGAGCCCAGCACAGGACAGGCGCTCGCTAAACGGTTAACTGTTTTCCGTATCTTTGTCCTGGGTTCTTTGTAGCCGTATTCCCCGCAGCATTCGGGGAATACGTTATATTTAAAATACGCAGGAAAATATAGTCTCATTTCCCCTTCACACTACTGCATGCTAAGTGACCTTTGCCAGCAAGATAGAAAATTAAACAAAAATCAATTTAAAAAAAGGCAAGGACTTTGGGCTCTGCATTCCTCAAAAGGAGACATGAGTACAAGAGACCCCAGCTCAGTGGATAGCTACAAGAAATCTGATTCTTGACGAAACCGGTTCGGCTCAGTGGATAGAGCGTCGGCCTGGGGACTGAAAGGTCCCAGGTTCGGTTCCGGTCAAAGGCATGTTCCTTGGTTGCGGGCACATCCCCAGTGGGGGGGGGGTGGTGCAAGAGGCAGCTGATCGATGATTCTCTCTCATCGATGTTTCTAACTCTCTATCCCTCTCTCTTCCTCTCTGTAAAAAATCAATATATATATATATATATATATATATATATATATATTTTTTTTTTTTTTTAAAGAAATCTGATTCTTGGTCTTAGCAGAGACTTTTCGACGACATCATCAGTAACTTGAATACCACCACGGGGTGCCCAGTTCTGGTCTGGTGTGCAGAAGTGTGCAAACACAAGTCGGATTTTTCTCTCAAGTTTGCAAAAAAATGGGGGCAGGGCATTCCTCCTTTTTCCTCGAATTTTCCTTCTATCGAAGCTCCCCCCCCCCCACCGGCGGAGTTCATGGAGCTAATTGTGTGAGCGAAGGACAAGGGTCTGCTCCCGCTTCAGATGGCTTGGCCCTCAATCAGCATCGCCATAAATGTGACACCTGCATATTAAATCCAAATATTTTATCGTTGCAAATAAATATGATTTGTAAAAAGAGTCAAATTAACAGTCCATTACATCCTAATGGGCTCTAATCAATATGTTTAATTTGACTAAAAGGAGAGGGGCAGGGGAGGGAAGAGACGCACTTACACCCAAGCGATGCCGTTGGCAGTGACAAAGGTGACGGGCTGTACAATTTGTGAGCTCTATGCTGACTTAGGGGCTCAGGGATCCCGGCCTGAGCTACGTTGAAAATGGGCGTCTGCTTGTGGTATACAAACACATATTTCTAATTATTTTTCTTTAAAAAAAAAAAAAAGAGCTTTACTTTTTTTTTTTAAAAAAAAAAAAGTCCATAGAATACTAAAAACAAACAAGCTCCCACAACCTGGAAAGACAAGATAAATATATATTTTTTAAATGGCATATGTACTTCAGGTTATTTTACTAAAAATAAAGCAATGGATAAGCATAACCAATAGACGCAAAGCACTGGGGGGTGAGGGCGTGTATGGGAGTGGGATGGGGAGGGCAATAGTAAGATATGTATACATATAATACCTTAATTAAAAAAATGGGGGGAAAATGAAAAATTAAAATAAAACAATGCACCTAAAACTGAGCTCTCTCTTGCCCCCTCTCTCTCTCCCCTACTGTGAGTGTCTCGTCCTGATTTCCACACTTTTACTGCGTGCATAGGGACCCGTAAGCCATGCATGGTCTCACCTGGTGTGTTTGCAAAATTCAACAATTTGCTTGTTCTCCTGGGTCACTCATTTATTTATCACTTTACTATTCTACTCTATGATTAAAGTATTTTCAATTTTTTTTTTTTTTATCATTCATTCCCCTATTGATGGGCAATGAGGATGGTTATTCTGACTTCAATGGGGAAAAAGGTGTCCAGGTTCCTTGATTCCAGAGGAGGGCTGGGGCCCTGGGACAGGCCAGGCCTCACCTGTGGGAAGATCCCTGTCCTCTCCTCCCCCAGAGAACCTGGGGAGACAGCGACCCCCTTCTCCCGGGCTGCTGCACCCCTGCATGTTACAGGCGCTCGGCTCCAGCTGGCAGGGGGGCTTCGGAGCAGGAATCCCCCCCCCATCTCTGGGCTCCCTCCAGCCCCCTTTCTCTCCCACCCCCAGGCCCACAGCGGGAGCCACGGACAGGAAACAGACCAGGCTTCCCTCTGCAGGGGCTCCCGCCTCTTCAGACCATCGGCTGCAGCGCACCCCCAATCCTGGTGTCGGTCTGCTCCCTAGCGTCGTGGCCGGGTCCAGCATCTGCCAGCCGCCTGCCAGCGGGAGGCCGGGCTGCCGCAGCTCCCGTCCCAGCTGCACGCCCGCCTGCTCGAGAGGAACAAAGCCCGCAGGACTGGCTCTCTGGCTACCTTCTGGGTGGCGAGGAAACCTCCATTATCCGCCCGAGGGATGTGGTTTCTGGAACACCAGGAGGAATGCCCCCGTGGTGTTCGCAGCTTGTTCTGGTTGACAAGCTGGGGGTCCATCAGCACATCGGCAGCCCCCCATCTTTATCTGATGGCTCCCCAGTCTCTTCTGGAACGGCAGCCCTTGATGTGGGGTGGATGCTTATGCAAAACATAACCAACCCCTAAATTCAATTAGGGCACTGGAGGGGGGCAGGGGGAGGATGGAAATTTTGTGTTGGGGTGAGCCCAGAGGGCTGGGACTTCTCTGAAGAGCTGGTTGGCTGCAACGGAAGATTGAAATGGACGAGTACAAGGCCCCCCTCTTGAGAAAAAGGTGGCAAACGAAATGCCCTTGTTTGCTCCAATTTCTAGCTCATTGGGGGGAAAAAAATCTTTGTGTTGCCCCCACTCACCAGCACAGCACATTCAGCGTGTATTGAGCTGGCTATAGGCCTCGTGGAGTTCTCTGTTCGGGCGGCGATAAAATAATGGGAGATGGGAATGCAGAATTCCATCAGACACACCAAAAACAGGCAGGACTACTCCAGGAAAAAATAAAAATAGGTAAACAGCCGTGTTTGAGTTGGACACACCTCTGAGCAGAGGGATGAGGTCAGTGGAAAGGCAGAGATGTTTGCAGCGTGTATGTAAACTGGTTTGTTTTGTGAGCGTGGGGCGCGGGTAAAGCACAGGTAGAGGACACAGGGAGGAGGGAAGTTGGAGACAGGGAGGCAGGGGAGCCTACGCAGGAACGATCTCCTGACTTTGACCTTGGGCTGCTGAGCCCTCCTCGCTGATAACTGCCGGCCACGCAACTGCAGCCCTGCATTTCCTATCGACGTGGCCTTCACCTCTCCAGAAAGCCCCCCACGTGGGCCGGCACTTACAGGAAGATAATTCATAGTCCCCGGAGTTATGGATTCTGAGCGAAAGGCAACAGGACATGATAGAAGTCAAGGTCGCCCATAACGCAGTAGCTTCTGTAACAAAGGGGATTATGGCCGCCATGACCGTCCCGTGGTACAGATCCTGTGAGGTCTCACCGCTTTCATGTGTAAATCTTCCTCTTGCCGTGAAGTTTAAAAACCCTGCTTTTTAGCGGAGGAATCAAAGCTCCCTCCACAGCCCCACAGACGCGAGCTCATCGGAGCAGGCGAGGGGCTGGTCCTAAGAGGCCAGGGGACGGGGGATGGTCACCCCGTTCAGCAGAAAGACCTTCAAGGAATCGTCCCGGGCTGATGTTGCCTCTTGTGTGCTGTCCTTTCCGAAGAACGACCCCACGTATTAAAATACACGCGTACCCTAGCCCAGGGGTCGGCAAACTCATTCGTCCACAGAGCCAAATACCAACAGGACAACGACTGAAATTTCTTTGGAGAGCCACATTTTTTAAACTTCAACTTCTTCTAATGCCACTTCTCCACAATAGACTCGCCAAAGCCATGGTATTTTGTGGGAGAGCCACACTACAGGGGCCAAAGAGCTGCATGTGGCTCATGAGCCGCAGTTTGCCCACCACTGTCCTAGCCAGTTTGGCTCACTGAATAGAGCATCCACCTGAAGGGTCCCAGGTTCGATTCCGGTCAAGGGCATGCACCTTGGTTGTGGGCACATCCCCAGTGGGGGGTGTGCAGAAGGCAGCTGATGGATGCTTCTCTCTCATCGATGTTTCTAACTCTCTATCCCTCTCCCTTCCTCTCTGTAAAAAAAAAAAATCAATAAAATATATATATTTTAAAATAAAATATACGCATAGTCCACGTTCCATGTAGATGTTTTGTATCTTTGTCAAACACATTTGTGAGAGGATTTGGGATCATTGGGGTGCTGATGATTTGACACTGTATTAACTGAAATATTGCCCCCTTTGTTTAAAAAAAAATATATATGTTCTTACTGATTTCATAGAGGAAGCAAGAGGGAGAGGGAGAGAGATACATGGATGATGAGAGAGAATCATGGACCCACTGCCTCCTGCACGCCCCCTACTGGGGATCCAGCCCGCCACCCGGGCCTGTGCCCTGACCCCAACCGAACCCTGACCTCCTGGTTCACATGTTGATGCTCAACCACGGGGCCACACCAGCCGGCCCCCCTTATTTTTGCTGGTGGCCTTTTAGTGCCTTAAGGGGAAAGAATGTTCTGACTTTGTTTCTAGCATGAGTATGTATCTGCGCTTGGTGATGATCCTTTGCTCTCTTGGAACGGTCTCACACACACACACACCACCACCCCACCCCCCACCCCCACCCCGGGTCTCAGGCAGCCAGCCCCGAAGGGCCCTGGAAAGCTGGAGTCTTCGGCCCTTCGCCTGCTGTGTCCAGCGAAGGCAGCAGCGCCCTTTGCCAAGATCTAAACCAGAGCCGCACGCAAGAGCACAGTTCCCACCCAAACCCTTCAGTGTCTAAATTTGCTCCCGGCTGGAAAAACTGCGGTTCCTGTCATTTCAACCCAAACCAAACAAACCGGTTTTAAAGGCTTCTATTAAAAAATAGGGGGGAGGGGGGTCAGAATCTAAAAATTGTAATGAATAAGGAGACACCCTGCCCCCGCCGACGGGAAGTTGTGGGTGCCTTTGGGAGAGCCCGGAGCGTGGGGACAGCCAGCCTCACTCCGGGCGCTCTCGGGAACGGCGTCTAACGGACCCGGCTCTCCTTCTGATGACCCGGCAGGCCGGCCGCCTCTCCGCACTGGACAAGAGAGCGAGCAGACACATCATCTGTGGGGAATGATGGCGTCATTGTCTGCAGAGCGCCAACATTGTCTGTAATTAAGCGCCAGAAATAGGCCAGCTCAGGGTGGACAAAGGGAGAGGAAGGGAGGGTCGGGGAAACGGTGCCGCGGTGAGAGGCCTGAGCAAAGATAGCAGCTGAAGTGCAGGACACACATGAATGAGGTCATCCCGGGAAAGAGTGTGTCCGGATATAAAAAAAAAAAAAGGGGGGGGGGAGACAAGACAGAGAAAGGGAGGCCAAGGGAGCTGCTCAGGGTTTGGGGCCCCGCTCACATGCAGCCTCCTCCAGGCAGACCTCAGGGATGTCCACTGGAAGAATTATTCATGCAGCAAATATCTACAGAGGGCCCATGCTGTACCGAGTATTGTTTTAGGTGCTAGGGATGCTCAGTGGTGAGTGAGAACAAGGCCCCTGTCTTTATGTAGATACCTGAAGGCTGACCCCAGAAAGAGTCAGTCTACCCCAAATTCCAGGAGAGGAGCATCCCAAGCACAAGGCAGGGCAATAGCAAGGGTCCCAGGGTGGGCATGAGACCGCAGTTTAAAGAAGGCCAGAATGGTCCGGCCAATGTGGCTCAGTGGTTGAGCATCAACCTGTGGACCAGGAGGTCATGGCTCTATTCCCGGTCAGGGCACAGGCCTCGGTTGCAAGCTTGATCCCCAGTGTGGGGCTTGTAAGAGACATTTAATTAATGATTCTCTATTATCATTGATGTATCTATCTCTCTCTCCTTCTCCTTCTATGAAATCAATAAAAATATATTTTTTAAAATAATAAAATCTATATATATAAAAGTCCAGCGACTAGAACCACTGGTGGCTACGGCATGTACTGCAGCAGCAAATTAGCCTGTTCTGGGCCCCAAAGGGGCACTCCCCTCCCCCCCACCAACCAGCCCTGCCACAGTCGGCCCCCAACACCCCAATCAGGGACATGGCCAGCCAGCCAACTGCCCACAGCCCCTCCCCCTGGCCAGCCCGGCCCAATGGGCCCCATCAAATTTGTGCACCAGGCCTCGATGTTAGAGCTGAGGATGCTGGAGCTGAGGATGCTGGAGCTGAGGATGCTGGAGAAGGGGGTGAGACCAGAGAGGTGGGCCTCGTCACGTGGGCTCCGTGAGCCCCAGGTGAACAGCTTGAACAGCTTCCGTTCCAGGGGCCACAGTTGGAGAGTTTTAAGCTTAAGGCATGGGTAACCTTCCCTGGCACGGAGGCCCTTCATCCCAGAACTCTCTCCGCCCGCCTGGCACATACCCACCACGGACACCCACCGCACCATCTCACCCACCGAGTGACGGGTTAGGGCTCTGTGAATAGACAGACTCTGGATGCCAGCTTGCTCAGGGTGCCACCCAGGACCTCACTTATGCTCAGCAGGTTGGAGGGCGATGGCAAACCGAAGGAGAGCTGCTGCTGAAACCGAACTCGCCAGGAGGGCTCAAACAGGACACAGCAGCAAAGCCTTAACGGTCTTTGTTTCCTCCCATCCCACGGCGGACGGAGCTGCATAAAAAACGGACTTCTTTCCAAAACCCAAAAAGTCCAATACCCACCCAGCATAGAACACACAGGTGAAAGCGTGCACAGGAGTTGGCTGCATGAATGAGCAGGTAAATAAATGGATTCCCTCCTTTGTGCCTTCCAGGGCTCCAACGGTTGGGGGCTCAGACGTCCTTCTTTGGGGCCAGAAGGAAGAGGACTAGCTTCTTCCCGGCCCCAGCAATTCCCCCGAGTTAGGCAGAGATCCTGAAGTAAGTTAAACCATAGAGCCTTCGAGCAGCAGGTATTGACCCAGCGGGGAACTCTGTGGCCCAGAGAGGGAAGGGACTTACCCAAGGTCACGCAGCCAAAGCAGGGCTATCGTTCCACTCAGTGCTCCTTCCGTGTGTCCTGCTTCCTCCTGCAAAACACAGAGGCGCAGAAGCAAACCAGGGGAGCGTTAACTAGTGAAGGATGACCCGGACGGCAGGCACGACTGTCCCACTTTCCTCACTGACCCGCTCTGCAGGGCCACCCACCCCATCCCCAGGCAGGGAACTCTCGGCGCCTGGGTCTCCAGGGCACGGACTAGAAGCGGGGCATGGGCTCTGGGTGGAAACACCCCTCAGGGTCCTCATCTGGAGAGTGGGTGTCATTATATCTATCTCACAAGGTGGGTGTGTGAACACTCAGTCTAATGTCTGGCATGTGGTAAGTCCTCAATAAATAGTAGCCATCATCAAGACATATATGTGTGTGTGTGTGTGTGTGTGTGTGTTATTTGGGTTTTTTGCAGAGAGGAATCGAGTTAGAAACATCAATTATAGAGAAACATCAATGAGAGAGAAACATCGGTAAGAGAGAAACATCAATCAGCTGCCTCCTGCACGCCCCCTACCGGGGATGTGCCTGCAAACCAAGGTATATGCCCTTGATCAGAATCAAACCTGGGACCCTTCAGTCTGTGGGCCGACATTCTATCTACTGAGGCAAATGGTTAGGGCATCAGCATTTATTTTAATGATAGAAAAATATAGCCACAAAAATCACCCATTTTCCATGCCACAATTAATATTCTGGAAATTACCTTCCCAGTCTTTCTTCCAAGCAAATATAATAATATAATGCAAAGAATACAATATATAGGATAAAATACACACACACACACACACACACATACACACATGTGTATGTATTACACATGATCTACACACTATTTCATAATTTGTTTATTCATTTCAACTATATTGTAAACATTTCCCAACCCATTGAATTCTTCTAAAATATGGTTTTCATGGTTTGTTTGTTTTTTAAAGCCTATCTTCTATTATTGGAAATGTAGGCCTGTCAACTTTTTTTTTTCCTATTGCAAATGAGGCTTTAGTAATTATTCCTATACATCTATCTTTATACATATTTATGATAACGTCTTCTGGGAAATTCCTACAGGACAACTTGCCAGGTCAGGGGGTATGCATGCTTTTGAAGCTTCTGACGGAAATTGCCAAAATGCACCCCCCCCAAAAGCTGGACCACTCCGTACCCTCCTGAACAGGAAAGAGGAATATGCCCACCTCCCCACCAGCCCTCGGTATTATCACTTTAAATCCCTTTGCCTTTCCGAAAGGTCAAACATATTGCGTCTTGTTTTCAATCTCCTGATTGCTCTGAAGCAGATGAAGATGGAATTTCCATCTGTATTGACTCATCATTAACTGCCTGCTGAAGTCCTTTATCTATTTTTCTACTGGGGCGCTTGTCTTCGCCGAACACATTTCCGAGAGGACTTTTGGATCATTGCAATGCTCATGCTTTGTCATTGTCATAACAGAGATATCGCCCCCTTATTTTTGCGTGTGGCCTTCCAGTGTCTTAATTAAAACGCCAGAAGCACATGAGTTTGGCGGGAAGTCCATCCATCCGGCTCTGACATTCGTGTCTGGTGACTACACAATCCCATTGCTATTCACTGCTGTCCCCCAAACTGGCGGTAGGGTTCCAGCTTTCTAACCAATGAGCAATTTTTACTTCGTATCAAAGCATCTTCTACCTTCTCGTGCTGACATCTTTTAGGGACCATTGGGTTGCCCCTTGGACTCTATCTCCTGTCCCATCATAGATACACACTCACCATCCAAAGGCTCCGGTGGGTCCCCGATGGGGAAGATCGTCTTTGAACAAAGTGGGAGGAAATAGGGGAGGGAGAGAGTGGCTGGTGGTGTGAGTGTTTATTTTTAAGCAACCTAATTTAAGTGTAAAAATCAGCTTTGCTTCTGAACAATGTGGCAACAACCCGGAAGCCGTGAACGATGGTGCTAAAACGGGGGATGTGTGAGGAAACGCTTTTAACCAACGCCCAGGGGAGACTCGGGCTGTTTGTGTGTCTACAAAGGACACTCCTGACCCACAGTCTGCGGGCCGACACTCTCTCCACTGGGACCCTTCAGTCTGCAGGCCCCCACTCTATCCACTGAGCCACACCGGTTTCGATGGGAGGTTAGATGTTACAAGAGTAGAGTTGCTATGGAGACGATGACAATGACCAATTCAATGCATAAAGTCAAACAAAAATTGCCTGTGTCTGGCCCCAACAGCCACACCCACTTCCACAGACATTGGGGGGCTCCTTGAGACCCTGAACGGCAAGCTGGGGAGAGCAGGGCTGATATCTGGACACCTCGGATGGGGGTCCCCACATAAGTCCTCTTCTCTTGGGGAGTTTCTGGTAACGAGGGGACCCTTCCTGCTGATGCTGCTCCCTCTCCCTCTGCAACCACCCGTTCATCTCAAACATGGAAGCCCAGTCCTTCGCTCTCCCTGTCTGGACGGAAATGGCAGTGCTGTGATTTCTAGGCATTTGTGATGATTCCTGAAATAGGTTAAATTGCCACTGTGCTGTGCATTCACATTCTAAGGCGTGACTTCAAGGATCATTGAATATTTAAACACCTTTTTCCAGTCCGTGGCGTTTGTTTTCCCATTTGGATGCTTTTCAAGTATGTGCCTGTGTGTGTGTGTGTGTGTGTGCACGTACCTGTATGTGTATGTGTGTGTGCGTCGTGCGTCATGTGTGTGTCTGTGTACATGTGTGTGCACACATTCCAACACGTTTTGTTGCTGCTGGCCACGTCCAGTGAAAATGCATGGAAAAACAATTTCCAAAATCCCAATTAGCTGTTTATAGGTTCCTCGCTTAAAAGGAATCTACGTACAGTATTCTGCCACGTCAGCCAGGCCGGAACGACAGGTGTTTTTGTGGATCTAATAGAACCGTGGGGAGAAAATCTGCCTTTTTACTAAACTCTCCTTCAAGCAGAAATCAGGCGTTTTCCCTCATGGCAGCCTCTCCCACCTCTGGCTTTCCGCTGGCGATGTCTCCCCTCGCCCTCGTTTGTGTAGATGCTTATTGCGCCTAGGATGCTTATGGTCCATGAGCCTCTGAAGATAAAATGTGCAGATGGTTTTTTAACGGGCCAGAATGGACACTCTCACATCCCGCTCCCTGGGGTGGCTTGCTGTGGGTTTTTATTGGGGAGGTTATCAGTCTTTTTGGCAATGAAACCACAGCAATTGCCTGTCGTTTAAAGTCCTTATGACCCTCGCGTGAACACCCTGCGTGCGTGCACCTGGTCATTGGGACATTTCCACGAATCGTGTCATCTCTGTATGGGAGACATATTGGTATTTATTGTCACGTTTATACTTTTCTATGGCTTCTGTGTTTGAAACTGTGATCATCTGCTAGTTTAAAATGAACGAATTAATACGTGACTATACATTCCTAGGGAAAAAAATTAAGCATGAACTATAAGGTAAAGTCTCCTTTAACCCCAACTCCCCTCCCATCCTGCTTCCTTCTCAAGAGGTAGCGACTATTTATCTATTTCGTCTGCTTCCTTCCAGAACTTTCTCTTATTAATTTATACACACACACACACACACACATAATCGTGTCTTTCTTTAAAAATCAAGGAAAGCTCAGCCGTGTGGCTCAGGGGTTGAGCATCCACCTAGGAACCAGGAGGTCACCATTCCATTCCCGGTCAGGGCACAGGCCCGGGTTGAGGGCTCAGTCCCCAGTGTGAGGCGTGTAGGAGGCAGCCGATCCATGATTCTCTCTCATCGTGGATGTTTCTCTCTCCCACTTCATTCCTCTCTGAAGTCAATAAGAATGTATTTAAAAAATCATCGTCATCAAGGGGGAAAAAGACAAACAGCAAATATGGTGGAGTACTTACAAGCATCAGCACCAGAGAGGGTTTAAAAGCCTGCCGGGTCCATCCCCCCCGTGAAACTGGCGTGGCGCTCCGTTTCGGGACCTCCCCCAGGGCCACGGCCCTCGGATGGGAGCCCCCTTTGGGGACGTGGCTCTTCCGACGAGCAGGCAGAAGTGCCAATACTCGTCTCCCAGGCCCGAGCAGGAGTGTTCATAATCGAACATGGCGCTCGAGCCAACATTTTATTCAGGCACTAAATTTCAAAGTGGAGCCAAGAGACTTTAAAAAATTTATGATTCCACAAACGCGGAGAAATTCCCCCCATGACCGCGCTCTCCGCACTAAAAGCGTACAAGGGGCCCCGTGCGGCCTAGCTCTGCTTCCCCGGGCCCAGCTCAGGCTGTTCTGGGGCCGCAAGTGAGCTGCCCAGGCTGGGGTTCCCTCCCCCCAGAGGCTGGGAGGCTGGGGAGCAGGCGAGCCTTGGGCCCACTCCCACCCCACCCCTGTCCCAGGCCCGAGGAGGCCTCCAGAAACCAGTAGGCTGGGCGATCAGCCTCCCCCCCCCCACCCAAAGCTCTGCGCCAGCACCGAGTGCCCCGTGATAGAGATAGTGTTTCGACTTGAAGGAGTAATTGCTGACACCATTACTGCTTCCCCGGAGGGAATCAGTCCCGGCGAATTCTCTGCAAACCTAGGACAGCAGACAAGACAGCTCAGGACGGGAGCTTGCCTGGCTTTCGGTCTCCCTTGTGAAATAGCTCCCTCTCCTTTTCAAGACTCGTGTTCAGAGCAGAGCCGGCTCCTCTAGCGAATGCTCAATAAATGCTGTGGATGGCGAGACCAGGGTCAGCCTCACGCTATCCCGGAGTTGCCAGGAGTGAGAGCACACGTGTTTTCGCCACAGTGATAGGCGCTGGACCAGCCTCGAGCCCTCAACAAGCACTCATTGGAGCCGGAGCTGAGAAATGTGTGCAGCTCATTCCTTTTATCTCTGTTCTTTCACTGCAGCCTCACCACCACATGGGGGCGCCAGCAGGCAAATACGATGGCCCCCATTTCCGAGATGATAAAACTGAGATGGGAGAGGCCTCGCCTACCTACCGTCCCCGAGAGTTGGGGTTAGAATTAAATATTCCACCTTCGCCGCTATACTTTTGTTTTTTTAATTTTTATTGATTTTTTTTACAGAGAGGAAGGGAAAAGGGGAGAGAGTTAGAAACATCAATGAGAGAGAAACACGGATCAGCTGCCTCTTGCACATCCCCCAGCAGGGATGTGCCCGCAACCAAGGTACATGCCCTTGACCGGAATTGAACCTGGGACCCTTTAGTCTGCAGGCTGACGCTCTATCCACTGAGCCACACCAGGTGGGGCTGCTGCTATACTTTTACACCAAAATCTGAAGTCCGAACCTTTGGGCCCCAACACACAAACTACAGCCATGGTGTGCTTGTTTTTGTCATCAAAAGCCTCCATTTTTAGAGCTCATCATATACTCAGCCCCACAAGAAGGCTGCCCACGTAGCACCCCATTAATCCTCAAAGCAGTCCTGTGGCATAGACATCACCGTGCACATGCTAGACATCAGGAAACTAGGGGTCAGATAACAGGGTCACCCAAGGACAGAACCAAGTCCCTATTCGAGTGGAGGCCTAGGCGATGACAGAGCCCACACTCTCCCGGGAAAGGCCCCGTTCTTGCCTTCCGGAAGTCAGTGCTGCCCCCGGGGGGAAGATGACCCCGCGGGAAATGGCAGTGCCCGGGATTCAGACCCAAGGCTGACCGATTTGGGAGCCTACGCTTCAGTTCCCATGTTACCCTGCCAAGGACTCCCCAAATACCTGTACTGAAACACTCAATGATATGGAAATACTAGCACCTGCTAGGGAAGAAACCACGTGTACCTCCTCAGAATGGCCGCCCCAGCCCAGGCGCCATGGGGGCCACACAGAGAGGGAGCAGGGGCTCGTTCACCAACAGAGGCCACCGGCTCCTGCCCTGGCCACACTCCATCCCAGACACCCTGGTGACACAGGCCACGACTTAGCAACGAGTTTGCCAAAGCAACTGGGGAGAAGAGCCATACCTGGACAGGAAGAGAAAGGTGCCAATGGAAGATCAAAGAAAGAGGTGGTTGGCTTCCTGGTCCAGGAGATGGACTCCTGGTCTCAGCCCTCAAAATGCTCAAGACCCGCCGAAACCGGTTTGGCTCTGAAAGGTCCCAGGTTCAGTTCTGGTCAAGGGCATGTACCTTGGTTGCAGGCACATCCCCAGTGGGGGGTGTGCAGGAAGCAGCTGATCGATGTTTCTCTCTCATCGATGTTTCTAACTCTCTATCCCTCTCTCTTACTCTCTGTAAAAACTCAATAAGATATTTTTTTTTTTTTTAAATGCTCAGGACCCATTTTAAGGAGACTTGATCCACCCATCGCCATTTCCACGTCAACACCATGCGGGACAGATGACCGCAGGAAGGCGGCAGTGAATGGTCAGGTGCGGAATGTGAACAGGACAGGATTCTGGAAGATTCTTCATGAGCTTGAGTAGCTAGGGAGGTTCCACGCAGGCTATAAGGTCCAGGCTGATACTTCTGTAGCTTAGATCCATGTTCAGCTCCTCTTCTCCCAAGTGTAAACTGGGAAACACACTCACACACACACACACACACACAGAATAAAAGAGGAGAGGTGTTGTCCTCTCCCCACCACCACCACCACTGTCCTTCCTCCTCTATTCCCAATTTCGCGCATTATCACTCAGCTCTCTCTCTCTCTCGGGTTGTCTGTCCCAGAGGTCCCCACGTCTGATGGGGACGAGGGAACCCAGGCCTGCAGGGAGAAATTGGGGAGGCATGTTCCCTTCACCTGGCTCGCCCCTTCCCCAAATCACTTCTGACCCCACTGCCTGGAGGCAATATTGAAAACAGCCAAAAATCACCCGGCTCCACACACGAACCCAGAAGTCACAGCTCCCGGACACGTCTTTAAAATTGCCTGGCTGCATGCAAGTCCCTTTGGTGCTCGGAGGACTTTAGCAAAATTGATTTTCTGAGCCGAGCCTTTTAGCGGCTACCGTACGAGCTTGAAATATGAACACTCCGTTAATGAAAGGGTTTCCTTTTCGCCCTGTTGCTAATTGCGAAGGGGAAGCGTGGGTCTGGAGTTCTCCACGGCTGACATTCTCGTCATTAAGTAGCGTTCTCAATAAAGCTTCGCAGATTTTAAGCGAATTGGCACGGAGGTGGAGCCGGCGGCGGCTGTATTTCAGGGAGAGGCCTCCGCCATCAGCCCTATAGGAACTTCTACATGGCGTTCGTTCGCCACATCACAAGAGGTGACGTTTTTGTTCTGCTGGTGGGAAGGGATCCTCGGGGTTTGGTGGGAAGGCTTCTTTGAAAAATCCTATATAATAAAAGGGCAATATGCAAATCAACCGGATGATGGAAAGACAGGTCGCTATGACGCACACTGACCACCAAGGGGCGGACGCTCAATGCAGGAGCTGCCCCCTCGTGGTCAGCACACTCCCACGGGAGGGTGGGGGGGAGGAGTGCTGCTCAGCCAGAAGCCTGAGCCATGCTCCCCATCAGCGGGACATCCTGTGAGAGGGCACAGACCCAGCTGAGGGACTCCCCCTCCCCCAGTGCACGAATTTCATGCACCAGGCCTCTAATGAGTATATAACACAAAAGAGAACATTCATTGCCTTTTTTTTTTTTTAATATATTTTTATTGATTTCAGAGAGGAAGGGAGAGGGAAAGAGATATAGAAACATCAATGATGAGAATCATTGATTGGCTGCCACTGGGGATCGAGCCTGCAACCTAGGCATGTGCCCTTGGCTGGAATCAAACCCAGGACCCTTCAGTGCACAGGCCAATGCTCTACTCACTGAGCAACACCGGCTAGGGTTAGGGTTAGGGTTAGGCCCCAAGGATGGGAGGCAGAGGCCCCGTGGCATAAAGATGAACAGACCAGCGGGGGAGAGCATTGCTTCTCTAGCCACAGTTTGCCACTCCATTGACGAATGAGTTTGCTGATCCCTGGCCTAAATGGTTTTGATGTCGTTAAGCTTAGGAATTAGGAATGTGACCCATAGTCTCAACTTTTAAAAATCTAAATAGCGTCATCCCCACCTCCCTCTTTGGTTGTTTTTCCAGATTAAAAACGCACTCAGAAAACCTTTCTACAATAGGGAACCCCACTAGAGGGTCACTCTCTTCTCATGAGAAAGGGATCCACAATCGGCCGACAGCCCAAGCAGGAACTCCCGAAGTAACTCCCCCGTTTAAGGAAACATTGACCTACTGATCTACCCCCCAGCGTTTCAAGTGGGGACACTGGGCCCTAGGGCAGGTAAAGGAGTTTCTAGGAGTGGACAGTCCCTCCACTGCCTGAGCCTTAGTGCTCTGCCCCGAGGCAGCTGAAGGGATCTCAGAGCCGCCGGAGGCTATGAGAGGCCCTGGATCTCCAGCTGGTCAAGATGCCAGATTGATATAAAGATCAGTGAAGCCAGCTGGCGTGGCTCAGTGGTTGAGCATCGACCTATGAACCAGGAGGTAACAGTTCGATTCCCGGTCAGGGCACAGGCCTGGGTTGCAGGCTTGATCTCCAGTGTGGGGCATGCAGGGGGCAGCTGATCAGAGTCTCTCTCATCATTGATGTGTCTATCTCTCTCTCCATCTCCCTTCCTCCCTGAAATCAATTAATAAATATATATATATATATATATATATATATGATCAGCAAATAAGATATTTCTGGATAAACACAGAGCTTTGGAGTAAGACAAGGTTTCTCTCTTTTAAAGAAAACACACACACACACACACACACACATCACTGGAGTTTAACTAGGTAATTAACTCACAAATGGGCCCAAAGTGGCAGCGATTACTAAACAATGACTAATGGTGAAGAATACACCCTTAGGTAAGTGGTGATGGGGAAGATGAAACGGTTTTAGTCAGGAATCCCATTACGATTCTACTTCAACATAAATAAGCTGACACCAGAAGCAAACGATTAACCCCCAAAGCCGCTAGCTGTTCATTAGCTCAGGAATAACTTTGCATTTCATTATTATTCATGTTGGCTACATTTCCATTAAAACCAATTTACTAAACCGGCCTTGGGACGGGCTGGAAATTAAAAGGAGGGCCGGGAGGCAGAGAGGGGACGTCGCAGAGGCCACGACGGCGGGAGCATCCAGGGACAGGGGAGCTCAGGGAGGCAGAGTGCCACTTTAATTACAGATAATGTCTCAATTCCCTTCCAGAAAGTTCCTGGGAGATGCCCCTGGCCGGTGCTTCTGGCTGGTGCACCGATGGGCCATTTGTGGTCGGGATTTCTGGTTGAAGGAAGGAATGGCCAGCTGGCCAGCTGTTTCCCAGGTCAGCTTCCCCCCCCACCCCCCCACGCTCCGTTGAGCAGGCCCCAGAGGGAACAGGCAAATAGTTGTCCTTCAGCCTGGGCAGGGAAGTCCTGCTTCGTTCTTTGGGCCATTACCGGGGCTGAAGGCCTTTTCTCTAACCTATAAAGGTGACCAAAATGCCAGACGACTAGATAAGCTCCGGTTTAAGGAGCACTCGCTTTGACCAAGTCCTGTGCTGGGTACATTCACGAAGGAACCCGCTTCTCTCTCCTAACCTCTCTGAAGAGGGCGTCTATTATTTTTTTAATATATTTTATTGATTTTTTTTACGAAGAGGAAGAGAGAAGAATAGAAAGTCAGAAACATCAGTGAGAGAGAATCATCCATCAACTGCCTCCTGCAACCCCCCTACTGAGGATGTGCCTGCAACCAAGATACATGCCCTTGACCGGAATCAAACCCTTGACCCTTCAGTCCGCAGGCTGATGCTCTATCCACCGAGCTATTATTAACCACCTGCTCCAGATGAGAAAGCCGAGACGCAGGGTGCTAAGATGGCCCAGAGCTGGGATCCAAATCGCCGTCCTCTGACCCTCAACCTGTGTTCGTGACCGCTAAGCACACTGCCACTTGATGAAAGAACAAAGCAACTGCGTGTCTTTTAAGTCTGTATGTCAACAGAGCTCCAGGCGCCTGGTGGCGCGTAAGAGGCAATGCAGCAAAGGTGAGTGGGGGACCCCTTAGGAGGGGGGTTTTAGTGCCAGGCCCAGCAGTTTGAACTTATTCTTTGGGGGTTCCCATAGTATAGTGACCAGCCCACTGAGGGGTCCGTGAACGGACTTTAAAACACGACTCAATAGTTGCATGTCCCCAAAATATTATACACGCACGTTGAGTGATTATAAAGGTCGGGTTTATGAAAATGCATTTCATTTTCAAAATTGAGCTATCAGCTGTTAATGTATGTATCCTTTGGGGGGACACCCTGTATTTTTATGTTTATTAGAGATGCATTTAACTTGCCTACGCAATCGGGTTAAAAAAACACGTACTTAAGAAAAGAGGAAGCTTTATTTAACCCTTAGCCTATACTCTTGTTATGTCTCAGACATTATTCTAAGCATTTTGTATTTTAACTTTTAATTTTTAAAAAAATATATATATATTTTACTGATTTTTTTTTTTTACAGAGGAAGGGAGAGGGATAGAGAGTTAGAAGCATCAATGAGAGAGAAACATCAATCAGCTGCCTCCTGCACACCTGCTACTGGGGATGTGCCTGCAACCAATGTACATGCCCTTGACAGGAATCGAACCCGGGACCTTTCAGTTCGCAGGCAAAGGCTTTATCCATTGAGCGAAACTGGTTAGGGCTGCATTTCAACTTTAATCCTTATAACAACTCTAGCAGTTGCCATGTACTGCAGCTTACTCCTGTGGACAAAGAGGGACCACATCCTTTTAAACCTAAAAGCTCCGGGGAGGCTTGCATGGCGACCTTGCAAACTCAGACCTAAAGCAGCCACAAAGGATGGTCTGACATGAAACCTTTTTATTTATTTATTTTAATATATTTTATTGATTTTTACAGAGAGGAAGGGAGAGGGATAGAGAGCTAGAAACATCGATGAGAGAGAAACATCGACCAGCTGCCTCCTGCACACCCCCCACTGGGGATGTGCCTGCAACCAAGGTACATGCCCTTGACCTGAATCGAACCCGGGCCCCTCCAATCCTCAGACCAACGCTCTATCCACTGAGCTAAACCGGTTTCGACGTGAAACCTTTTTAACTATCAGCCGTTTATGGCAGGCTGTGCTATCCTAGGCCAGGATCTTCCCTGACAAAAGCCAGTCCTCACCTTCCCCCCGAGCCTCTTGTCTTTTGCATCTAAGATCACATACCTTTGGGTCCTCAGGGTGGCTTCCCCTTTTCCGGACTCCTCCAGGCACAACCAAGACACCAGCGTAGAGACTACAAATCCTCCCATTGTTATTCTTACCGCGTCCACTGTCGATGCTTAACTATCCTGCAAGAGGCATCGTTTACTTTCCCTCCAATCCCAGAGGTTTCCGGGCTCGGCTTTCTCCCGCCTCCCTAATCTGCCGCCAATGGATTTCACCTAACACACTCACCTCTCCTCTGATTGTAATGTATAAGACCAGGTGCGAGACGGCTGTTCTCCGGAGCATTCTTTCAATGCCCTGGCATTCCGCTTCTGGGAAAGGGGCCACCGTTTGGCTCAAATGAACTCACAAAAAATTCATTGCAGGTTTGAATGTTTCTTACCTTGACTCTTGCCTCGCTGATGGGGAAACCGAGGCAAAAAGAGGTCAGCTTCTTCTAGCTCTCACAGCCAGCGGATGGCAGAGCCGGGATTTGAACCCAGGGGATTATCCCCAGCCTCTCTGCTCCTAACAGTAATGCTAAGGGACTTAGTTCAGCAGGATGGGCTAGAAGTCAGGAAAGTGACCTAAGCCAGCATCTACCCCGGGTTGTTAGGGTCACCAAAGGAGGACCTCAAGTCACCACAGGGACGGTCTGAAATTAAACTTTAACTAAAAGCAATGATGGTGGGCAGTTACGTCCTAGGCCTGTATCTTCACTGACAAGGTTAACCTTTACTTTAACTGAGCCTCTCTGTCTTTTTGCATCTGGGATAACATAGCCTTGAAATGTCTGGGTAACTGGTAACTTCCCCTTTTCTGGACCCCTTGGGGAACAACCTAATGTGCTGGGCACCAGGACAGATACCACAGAGTCCTTCATTATCATGTTCATTATTCCTGCACCCACCTAAGTATGTGTCCATCATTTCACTTTTAATCCAATCCCAGGGGCTTCCCTGCTTTGCTTTCTCACCTCTCTAGTCTATCACCAAGAGATTTCATGTAACCCACCTACGTCCCTCCTCGGATGGCAATGTATAAATACGGCTGTAACCCGCCATTCTCCAGAGCATGATCTCAGTTCCTTGAGGTTCTGCTTCCCGGCACAGGTCGACAGCGTGGCTCAAATAAACTCACAAACATTCCTTACAGGTTTCAGTGGTAATTTTTTACGTTAACACAAGTTACCACTCAAACCTGTGTTGGGTTTAAATCAAGCAGCCACCCACACCTCCCAGACCCGACATGGCCTTCCCTTCCATCGATCGGCTTTCCCTTCTGGCCTGGACAAGCCCTCTGTCTTTACTTAACGGCAGGAGCGACGCTTGCCGGAGAGAGCGGTTGGCATCCAGAAAGGCGTTGGTCGGGAGCCTGCCATGGCGGCTGCGGAGAGAAGGCCACCGCCACTCTCCCAGTGACACGCGCACAAAAGCCCCCGTGGACACAAATGAGGGAAGTTGAGCCCTGTGCCCGGTGTGATTCACTTCCTTTATTGACCAGGGCTCGCTCTCTCCCAGAGGCCCGGATTCCTTTGCAATTGTCAGCGGTTCTGAGACCCCTGGCATTCGGCGTGATTTGTAATGTAAATGACATAATTGTCCTTTCCCATATTTTAACATCAAATGGGATGATTGACTACAGAGTCGGGGCTGTCTACAGGTGGGGGTCAATTACCATCTGAATAATCGCAGAGCCGCCACAAGAATAGCCCGGCCACCGAGCGTGACATATTTTTATCTCTATGCATTTCAATGAAGTCGGGTCCCGGTACATAAAAGGTTATCACCTAGGAAACATATTTTCCTAAGCACAAGTTAAACATGCAAGTGAGATCAGGGAAGATATTCAATTTAGCCAGTCAACCCTAACCTATTAATATTTTAACAAAATCCAGGGAGGATAATTTTTTCCCTTTGATCCCATTTCATGGGAGCGGGGCCGGGGAAAGGGGGAGGAAAAATTAAAAACAAAATAGTCAAGCATACCGAATGAGGTTCTGTATTAAGTGGGCTAGTTAAGGTTTCTGGCATTTCCTAGCCCCGGGGGGAACGTGGAGATGGATTTAACAATCAAGAGCTGTGTTCTCTTGGCCACAAAGTTCGGGAAACATAAAATAATCCATACTTCCAGCGCTGACAGATTGCGCCTGACACACAGCTCCATCTCCCCGGGACCCCATAGATGGATCGGCATGAATCACGCGTTACGGGGAGCGGAGGAAAAAGTAAATCAGGCCGCGCCGGGAAGGGAGATGGAAGGTCTTCGGGCGGAGGTTGTAATCAATAACTCGCGGGAGGATCACCAGAAGCCATTGTTCTAATCTCCCGATCTGAAGAGGAAGGCAGGCACCGCACAGAGCGACCCGGAGCCTCCGAAGAGCCCAAACCGGCTGGACAGCTCAGTGACCTGTGTGATGGATGATCGCACACACATGATTTGTGTGCCGTGGGGTGGACGCCAGCCGTCCTTCATGCCGCCCGTTTCCGGAGCCATGGGCTCTGCTTGCTCTGTTCTCCTTGGGTAGTAGGTGTCTACTGGTTTTTTTTCTTTTCGTTTTTCCCCCTCCTTTTCTCCTTCTCCTCCTCCTCCTCCTCCTCCTCCTCCTCCTTCTTCTTCTTCTTCTTCTTCTTTTCAAGGCCACCAAATATTTTGGTTGCCTCCCTCCAAAAAAGGGAGAGAGATGTTTGTGTGTCCGGTATTCATCCATGGTTCTTCTAACGACACCTCCATTTTCTTGGGGTCCCTCCCTTCTCCCACCCTCAGTCCCTGTGTTTTTGGGTGGTGTTGGCTTCATAAACATGTCTGAGAGAGAGAGAGAGAGAGAGAGAGGGAGATCATTTGCCTCCCATACACCGTGAGCGTGCACACCATGCAGGAAGTAGAGCTGGGATTATTGCATTCAGCTTCCAGCTGGGAAGCAGGTTCAGAGTAGGTAAGTGTGTTGTGTGTGAGGCCATGAAAAGCACAGGTGTCTTAAGCAAGCCCCTCCTGATCTGGTTAGACACCTCCTCCGACTCCTCAGAACCGTGCTTCTCCGAGGGTGGTCCCTGGCCCAACAGCCTCAGCACCACCTGGGAACCTTCCAGAAATGCAAGTTTCTTGGGCCCGATCCTCAGCCTTCTGAAGCAAAATCTGGAAAGAAGGGGAGGGGGGGAGGAGAGGAGTGAGAAAACCTATGTTTTCACATGCTCCAGGTGAGCAACGCCCCTCCCGTCGAAGGTGGTGGAGATTGGTGAGTTGGCCGGGAGGGCGGCTTTGAAATACAGGCACAGAACCTCCCAGTTCATCGCCTCGGCATCCCATCTCCAGAAGGCCGGAGTCCAAAGCCGTGGAAAGCACGCTCCATGATCCAACGCTGCCTCTGGAATAAAGACTCGCTCTCGCTCTCGCTCTCGCTCTCTCGCTCTCGCTCTCGCTCACACACGGGCCGGGCCCCAGATTCTCTGCCCATCACTCACCACGGCTGCAGAATGGAGCCCCCTAGGCCGCCGCCATGAGACTGAGGCTGATTATCCTCTGGGTCCGGGCGGCCAGTCCCTCTAATCCTGTAATCTCCGGGAAACAAAGGGCCAAAGTCTCCTGGATGTCTGGGGGAAGCAGAGGCGGCTGAAGCCGGAATGACATGAAAGTGTCTGTATGCCCTCACTCTCCCCCCCCCCCCCTACAGGCTCCCTCCCAGACTCTGCTGGGAGACACATTAATATGCAAAGAAAACAAACATCGCCAGGAAGATGGAGAGTACAAAGAGTCAGTGATTAGTTGAGTCAGGGGAGCAGGAATGCATCATCTCCCCCCCCCCACCCCCCTCCCCCCGCGCTCAGTTGCACCCCGAGGCCCACCGAAAAGCAGGCTGCTCCGCAGACGATTCTATCCCCCAAGCTCCCCAGGCTTCCTACGAATGCCATGGCTCCCACCACAAATCCGTCTGCAAACGCCGCAGCCACAGAGGATGCTGGGGAAAGAAACAGACAAAGGGGAGAACATTGCAGCGTCTACCCAAGGCCAGGGCCCTTTCGGACAAATTCGGAAAACTACACGCAATGAGCCCTGACTGATTTGGCTCAGTGGATAGAGCGTCGGCCTGGGGACTGAAAGGTCCCAGGTTCGATTCCAGTCAAGGGCATGTACCTTGGTTGCCTGGTTGCTGGCACATCCCCAGTAGAGGGCGTGCAGGAGGCAGCTGATGGGTGTTTCTCTCTCATCGACGTTTCTGACTCTCTATCCCTCTCCCTTCCTCTCTGTAAAAAAAAAATCAATAAAACGTATTTTGTACAATAAAAATTACACGCAATGACATACACCAAGGATCTTTGCAAATGGTGGTCCTCTGGTTGCTCCTGGCCCAGGGGCGTTGAATCCACACCCTTGGCCTGGTGCAACGATTTCATCCTAAAGGTGCATCGGTGGCCACGACACAAATGTCAGGAAATGCCATAAAAAGTTCTGGATCGCCCCGTCTCCAAAAATAGCGGGAAATCTGGCCGCACTGAGTCCTCTTCTCCGTGTGAATCTCCGAGTGCCAGCCACCGCCTTTGTTTTTGTTTTTCCATACATTTTATTGATTTTTTTACAGAGAGGAAGGGAGAGGGAAAGAGAGTCAGAAACATCGATGAGAGAGAAACATCCATCCGCTGCCTCCTGCTCACCCCCTACTGGGGATGTGCCCGCAACCAAGGCACATGCCCTTGACCGGAATCAAACCCGGGACCCTTCAGTCCGCAGGCCAATGCTCTATCCACTGAGCCAAACTGCTCAGGGCTGAGTTATGAAAATTATCGTTTCTCGGAGAGGAAGAGCAGAGGGGCTGTGCAAGAGGCCCTGGGGTCCCATGAAAACGGAAGGAGCCAGCAAGTTAAGGAGCCTCTCGGGCTCTGCCCCTCTTTCTGCTTCCTCTTAAGCCTGTCACTCAGCTTTATAGACTCCCGCTCCTCCTGCTGTAAACACGGGGAGGGACTTCCTCCCACCTCCTCTCCACAGGAGCCTTGGAAAGCGAAATGGATCCGAGGAGAACTCAGCACTCGTCTCCATCCATAATAACACCACCACCTCTTTCCAAGTTTAAATGTTGCTTTCAGTTCATTATCTCACAGTCATCCCTTCCCTCCCCCAACACTTCCCCAAAGATTCCTGTTAGCGGGACCAAGGGAGGGCAGTTGTATCGTTCAAGCAAACATCACAAAGTTGATCACCAGTGGGACCGGCCCTTCTTCTAGGCCCATGGTCGGCAAGCTGTGGCTCGCGAGCCACATGCGGCTCTTTGGCCCCTTGAGTGTGGCTCTTCCGCAAAACACCACGGCCTGGGCGAGTCTATGTTGAAGAAGTGGCGTCAGAAGACATTTAAGATTTAAAACTTTGGCTCTCCAAGGAAATGTCAATCGTTGTCCTGTTGATATTTGGCTCTGTGGACTGATGAGTTTGCCGACCACTATTCTAAGCCAAGGGGCTCTGTGAAGAATGGGGGAGGGGGTCAAACATGCACATTACCAGCCACAGGACCAGCAGATGCCCCACAATAAAGAGGGGCGCAGGCTGCCCAGAGCCTGTGCCAGCCAGGAGCAGGCTAAGAGAGAGATGAGGGCTGAGCATCCAGGTGAAGGGCACGGGCCAGGTGGGTCATGGAATATTCTAGAAACAGCAGGCGGGACGGCTGTCTGTGCTGGAGTGGAGACGCTAGCAGATGGGAGAAGGGACAGGAGAGCTGAGCCCCTCCGTGCCAGGCTAAGGACTTCACTTATGTTTTTAAACAACTGGAAGCCCAGGAAAATTCCCAGTAGAAAGGACTTGGGCTAGTAGTAGTGAGCCCTGAGTTCAAATTCTGCAGCTGCTGCATTCCGTTTCCAAATCTCAATGTGTTGTTGGTTTGGTTGAGTTCAGGTTGGAAAGAGGGTATGTCTGAGAGTTCCAGAGCCTGGCCCTCAGCACACAACAGCCACCGCTCTGATCGCAACACCCACCCGCTCACCCTGACCCCTGCCAGCACCCCCGATCCCAGGCTGGCGGGACCAGTGCTAGGAGAGGCTCTGAGTGGCCCCACCATGAGATCAGCAGTGACGGGAAATGGCGGTCATTCCCCCCACGGTCTGGGGAAATCCAGAAACATCTCGATCCGGCCATATGGGGGTATTTTGTGCTCTGTTGCTGATTTGGGTTCCAGGGTTTTATACAAAGAGCTCTCTCTCTCTCTCTCTCTCTCTCTCTCCCCCTCTCTCCAGACTGGCACCAGGCCCATAACTGGGGAGACAGTCCCTCCCCCACTGATCATTCCACCTTCTGCATCATCCTTCAAGTGTGTCTTTGAGGCTTCTCTTCCGGCTGCTTCAGGAGAGTCCAGTGTGAATTGACCATCACCCCCTGCACCTCGCTGACCACGCGGTTCCACAGCCAGTCTTCTCACGGGGAAAGGCCAGCTTCCTGGATATGATTAGTTTTTGAGAGCTATATAGTCTAGGAGGCAGAGTCATTCAAACGGGAACCGGCAGCTAGTCACCATTAAAGGGAGGGAGATAAATCATTGTTTTTTTAATTCATTATTTATGGCCTGTTCAATTCCATCATCTTTCTGGTGGCGCTCAGACCGTCAGCCACATTGAACGGCGCATGTGGGGGAAACTTCAGATTCTAGCAAAGGAATATACAGGGAGGAGGGAACCTGTCCTGGAGGCTCCATGACAACCACCGGTACCAGCCTCCTGCCTCTTTCCACAGATACTACAGGCGGATGCAGGCAGATTGCATCTCCTTTCTAACAACAACACAAATGCACTCAAATATTTTGCTGTTTTATATAACAACTGGAGGCCTGGCCTGCAGGGATCAGGTCAAAACCAGCTCTCCTACATCCCCAGATGGTCTCAGATTGCGAGAGGATGCAAGCCAGGCCAAGAGACCCCACCAGTACACAATTGGGCCACAGGAGGGCTCCAGTCCCTATAGGCCGGACCCCAGCAGCAAGCTAACCTACCGGTGGTACTGTCTGCCCCCTGGTGGTCAGTATGTGTCACAGCGACTGGACTAAGGGTTGGACACTTAGCATATTAGACTTTTATTAGGTAGGATATATTTTAAGCAGCATATCTTATCCATACATATAGATCTGCCTCATTCTTTTCAAAGGCTGCATAATATTCCTTTGCATCGGTGCACGGAGATTTATATGACCAGTTCCCTATCGATGGTTGTTTGCAATCCTTTGCTCAACTAAGCGTCTCTGTGCTAATACGCGAGGTAGAATTGCCAGAGGTGGAAGTAGAGGTGGAACTGGCAGATTCAAGGCTTCAATGTGACTTACGTATTATATTGTCAAAGGGTCCTGCAAGAAGGTGTGCCAGTTGACACTGCAAATCTAGGGCCCTGATTTCATTGAATCCACTTGGCAGGCAAGGAAACTGAGGCCCAGCGAGAGGAAGTGGTGAGGTTCATCAGTAGCACAGCCCTGACTTGAATGGACCCAGAATCTCCGATGCTGCTGGCCACCCCTCCGTTGGCCCCAGCTGTTCTGCTGTCCCCTGCCCAGCCCCTCTTTGCAGGAAACTCAACCAAGGGGCCCTGGGGTTTGGCAAACTCGACCCAAGCCAGCTCCGGGGGAGCAGCTGTTCTGCTAACGAACGCTTCCACGGTGCCTGGCACAGGCCGTCCGTCACCTCGGTGGGCAGGCTCCGCAGCAGAGTCCAAAGAGTAAATGGACCGTGGAAGCTGAATTACCAGCCCAGCCCTGGGTGGCTTTTCCGTGATAGATTTTTAAGTAGAGCTAAATATAGAGCAATTAAGAAATGGCTCCACGTTCTACCCCAGCGAACAGAGCAGCTGCACGGGAGCTCAGGCAGCCTGAGCATGTGCACGGGACATGGGAGGTGCACAGAGGGAGTGGCTTGGGGTCCAATCCAAACTGCGGGGCCCCAGTTTCTCTGGCACAGCCCACCCATTCCTGCCTCAGGGCCTTTGCACATGCAGTTGCCAACCGCCACTCCATTCTTCTCTTGGCCTGATGCCTTTTCTTTCTTTAGAGTACAGGGGCTCCTTAGATTTTGTACTTGACTAGCCAGCCCCACCATCCTGCAAGCCAACTGACCTCCTTGAAGTAAACTTATTATGTACCTTCTACTGGCTCGGTTTCTTTGATTGAACCCGGGCTGATACACCTTCTGATAAACTTCTTTGCTGTGTGGTTGGTTTTTTTTGTTGTTGTTGTTGTTTTTTTTTTCTTTCTCCTTAATGTACTCAGGTTCTGTTACTTACACCAAGTCACAGGACCCCACTTCCACTTCGCTCGTGAGGATGTCCCCAGCACTCTTCCCGTAGAAACTGAGCGGGGAGAAGGTCAGCCGTGACCTTTTCACCCCCCTCTAGCCATGGGCTCCTTGTTTACCGGGGCCCCTCCTTCCAGATGTGGGGGCCTCACTAGGACTCAATGAATAACTAATTCGTTCTATCAGCAACAGGCGGTAAGTAAGGTCAGGCGGGTCTGGGCTCCTGGCGCTGTGCCCCACCGATGGGGCACAGGATGTGTCCGGGTGGGGGGGCGGGGCCACCCTGGAATATTCATGAACAAATGCTTCCGTGATTTTCACAGCTGCCCAAACAGAGGGGAGCCCACCGGGGAAGCAGGAAGGCAGTGGCCCTTTGGTCTTCCTGCCATCGTCTCACCTATTCTCAACCCCATTGCACAGAGGAAGCTTTTGGGAAATCCCCAAGGAAATCTGAGAGCCAAGCGGGAAGCTGCAGAAACCCGGGAGCCAGGGTAGCAGCATCCCCTGGGTAAGGGGAGATGGGGGAGGGAGGTTAAAATACAGCTCGCTCAGTAGGTCTGGGGTGGGGCCTGGGGCTGGCATTTTAACCGTGGATGCTGATGCTATAGGTCGGGGCACCTTACCGCTGTACAGAATTAAAGCAACCGCTCAAAGAGAGGAATGTGGAGACCGTCAATGAAGTACCCGCCTAAGGAAAGCCAGGGGCTGGGGCCAGAGAAGGGAGAAGCCAAGGCTATGCCATGCCGGTGTAGGAAAGGAGCTGGGAAGAAATGATTGCTCTGGGCTTCCCATTGGCTGAAGCCCAAGGAAATGAAACTCAGAGATGCAATGCACACAAGCCCGCTTTCTGGAGCCCAGAGCAGAGAGGGATGGGGCAGGACAGCGCCAACGGGAGCACAGGGCTCATGAATGTGCCCTGTAGTCATCGGGGCTGGTTGTCACTGGATATAGTACATCCTAGCTTCCCAGGACAGCGCTAGTTTAGACCCGTTGTCCATGTTCACTCCCAAGGGGATCCCCATTGGGAAGAGCATGGCTACCCCATTCATTAGCCATGGTCAAAGTAAGAAGGATTCACCCTACCCAGTGTGGCTCAGTGGATAGAGCGTCAGCCTGTGGACTGAAAGGTCCCAGGTTCAATTCCTGACAAAGGCATGTACCTTGGTTGCGGGCACATCCCCAGTAGAAGGTGTGTGGGAGGCAGCTGATCGATTTTACTCTCTCATCGATGTTTCTAACTCTTTATCCCTCTCACTTCCTCTCTGTAAAAAATCAATAAAATATATATTTTTAAAAAAGTGTGCACAACACAATGTGTTCAGGGCCTGTATGCCAGGGACTCTGGTTCCCATGGGTGTATTCAACCCATGAGCACATGCATACCTACCACACGTGTAGACAGGGGCACCTGGATGGTTTACATATGACACTTTTGTGTGTTTCTGTGACACATCCATAACATAGCTCGATTGTTTTTAAGCAGCCACGTCACACCCCTTCCGGAAGCTAGCAGCTCAGCGGACTCAAGAGCGAAAAGAATCGCTATTTCACGAAAGCGCCCGAGCGTGTTCGGCAGCAACCCCGAACCCAGGACACAGGGCAGCGGGGACACCCGGCCATGGACACGCAATCCCCCAGGAGGTCGTGAGGAGCCAGACAGAATCAAACCTCCCCTCCCTCCTCGCTTTATCTGCTTAGCCAGCTCCCCCCACCTCTGGCCCGCTCTCTGTGCCTGACACCTGGCAGGATCTTTGGAATTTGTCTTCTGCTTTTAGCCTGCTGTATTTTTCATGTCTGAGAGAAAGAACAAAGGCAGGCGAACCCCAGACAAGATCGCTCCGTTCCTCTGACGAGCCGCGGTGCAGCCCAGCGCCGGCTCCGCCAACATCAATGTTTTAAGACCCCGCCCTCGCACGAAATGAGTGCTGGTGCCGCCATCCAGCCCAAAGCCAGGCCCCCGCTTCTGTCTGTCACTGGGTGACATGAAAGGCCTCCGCATCAATCATTAACAACCTATTAACACTGGCAGCCCCGAGGTTCCCTGGTCTGGTCAGCCGCCGTGGAAGGAATTCCTGCGGTCCAGCTGGCCAGCCAGCCGCATGACCTGGACCGGGGAAGGCTGTTTTCAGCTTTGAAAGGGCCTGCTTACTCCCCTTTCATCTCTCTCTCTCCGAGTAACGGATACCCGGGAAGCCTGCTTTTCTCCTCTCCCCGCCCTCCTTCTCCCCGCTACTGCAAACCTATCCACCTGCCTGCCTCTCGGCTTCTGGCATGGAGAGATGCTGGCACCAACACCGGGGGTATGGATTGTGTGGGACGGGCATGCAGGGCTGGGAGGGGTCCACTGGGCGTGTGGACCACCCATAGCTCCGGCCTGTTTCGCCCACGCGTGTCAGGGCGGGGAGGGTCTGTAGGAGGCGGTTGTCTGCCTGGTGTTTCTGACTCTTGCGTTTGATTGCTTTTGAGGGGAAGCGATGCCAGTCTGCAGGAAGAGCTTTTGCTGGTCCACCTGAACCTGGTTTTTAATTTTTATTTAATTAAACAAAAATTTTTTTTTGTAATAGATTTTTATTATTGACTAGAGGCCCCGTGCACGAAATTTGTGCAGGGGTGTGTGTGGGTGTGTCCCTCAGCCCAGCCTGCACTATCTCCAATCTGGGACCCCTCAAGGGATGCCTAACTGCCCGTTTAGGCCTGATCCTAGTGAGAGGGATCCTAGTGAGAGGATCAGGCCTAAACGGGCAGTTGGACATCCCTCTCACAATTCAGGACTGCTGGCTCCCAACTGCTCACCTGCCTGCCAGCCTGATCACCCCTAATGACTTCCCTGCCAGCCTAATGGACGCTTAACTGCTCCCCTACTGGCCCAATTGCCCCTAACTGCCCTCCCCTTCCAGACTGGTTGTCTCAAACTGTCCTCCCTGCTGGCCTGGTCACCCCAAACTGCCCTCCCCTGCAGGCATGGTCACCCCCAACTACCCTCCCCTGGAGGCCATCTTGTGTCCACATGAGGACAGCCATCTTGTGTGTTGAAGTAATGGTCAATTTGCACATTACCCTTTTATTAGATAGGATCATTAATTAGACAAGGGGGCTTTTGACCAACAGATATTTCCATATTGAACCCATTGAACTGCACAATCACAGCCTGTCAGCCCCGATCTAGTGCAACCTCCTTCTGTTCCAGATGAGGTAAATGGGAAGCCGGGGTTAGCAATGGGCCTGAGGGGGAGGGCCTGAGAACACAGGGGAAGGTGTCCCTTCTCCCTCTGGTCCCCTGTTCCTGTCGCCATCCCCACCCCCATGCCCAGCCCCTCGGATCCTTCGGTCTGGCTTCCCCAGCCACCCCGGGCCACCCTGCTGCCTTGTTTGGCTGCAGGAACCTTTGCCAAAACCCATAGTTCGGTGTTGAAAGTTCCCTGCCCGGGCGCCTCTGAAGCTAATGACGGAATCTTTGAAAATGACACGAGAAGCCAAACATAAGCAGAAGACATGAAGCCGCCCCGCGCCCATCTGTTGGCGCGCGCCCCACCTCGGAGCTCCCCTTCCGCGTGTAGAACAGAAGATGTGATTTATAATTCATGTCCCCCGGTACGGCCCCGATGGAAGCCAGCCGCTTTGATGAAACGCTGGTTTCATGCTCGCGAACACCCGTCCAAATCAGAGCCTATTTACAAGCCCAGCTCCTCTGCTGCCACTTTGAAGTGGGAACATTTGTATCTCGTGTGCTTCCCGAAAAAGAAGAAGAAGAAACATGTCCTCGCCGACAGGCATGGGGTTTGGAAATATAAGAACATTTACGTAGGGATCGGCAGAGAGATGTAATTACTGCTTTAAGCATTGGAGATATTTATAGACGCGGGTCTCCCGCTGGAGAGCTGGTTCCGGTACCTCTCCGAAGGCCGCAAAACCCACACTTTGTTTTCTGGGGACTAATTTGATTTATTTGCAACCGACAACACGTGAAGAGCCAGATCAAAGAGCATCAACTATCCGTTGCCTCAGCTAACAATCTAATAAAGTCGTTCTGAGTAGAGGCTTGTGCAGGGATGTGTATGCCTTTGTCTGGCTGAAAGGGGAGAGGGAGAGGGAGGGAGGGAGGGAGGGAGAGAGAGAGAGAGAGAGAGAGAGAGAGAGAGAGAGAGAGAGAAAGGGAATGAGAAATAGAAATTTGGAAGACAATTCCTCCCATTCTCATGGGAAGTACTAGAGAATATCTGTTTGATACAACTGAAATATCAGACAACCGAGATAAATCCCTTGATTATTTCCCCCAGTGACAAAATCAGCCAGTTTGTCAACATCATAATCAATACCATTTACTGGCAGGTGTTCATAGAGTCCCCTCATGCCAGGCACCATTCCAAAGGCTGGGGATTTTGTGATAAGCAAGACAGATGGCTCCTACCCTTGTAGAACATACATTCCAGTGAAGGGTCCAAAAACAAACTATATATATAAAAGCCTAAGCAACCAACAGATTGGCCGGTAGCTATGATGTGCTCTGACCACCAGGGGGCAGACGCTCAATGCAGGAGTGGAAACCACAGTCATGGAAACATGGAACAGACTGATGAATCTCAGAGGGAAGGGCGGAGAGGGAAGGTAAGGAAGAGATTAACCAAAGATCTTATATGCATACTAGAGGCCCAGTGCACAGGTTAATGCACAGGTGGGGTCCCTCGGCCTGGCCTGTGGGGATCAGGCTGAAACCAGTTCACTGATATCCCCTGAGGGGTCCCGGATTGTGAGAGGGCGCAGGCCAGGCTAAGGGTCCCCACTAGTGCACAAATCATGCATCGGGCCTCTAGTCACATATATAACATGCCTTTATAACATCTAGAATGAACCATTTACAAACAGAGAACATTTAAAAGTAGAAGAGATGTCCGGAACCAGTTTGGCTCAGTGGATAGAGCGTCAGCTTGCGGACAGGAATGTCTCTCCCAGGTTCGATTCCGGTCAAGGGCATGTACCTTGGTTGCGGGCACATCCCCGGCTGGGGGTGTGCAGGAGGCAGCTGATGGATGATTCTCTCTCATCGATGTTTCTGACTCTCTAACCCTCTCTCTTCCTCTCTGTAAAAAAACTCAATAAAATATATATTTTTAAAATACTTGGGGCAAACACAGGTATCAGAGACCCTATTTGGCCCACAAAGCCTAACATATTTACTAGAACCAGTATGTCAAAATTAAGACTTTTCTGTGCATCCCTCCCCACCCTCACCCCCACATGCCCCCTGGAAGGGTCGGCGGGAGAGGCGTATTGAAGTGGCACCTAGTAGGTTCCAGGCACCATCGAAGGAAGCGCTTCTTGGTTGTTGTCTTACAGAGTCCCCGCACAGCCTCATCAGGAAGAGGAAAGGGAGGCCTAGGGATGAAGGATGCGGCCAAGGCCGTCTCTGTAGACACAGACTGGGTACCTGATGCTTCCCCATCTCAAGCTCCTCGTTTCCTGGATTTGGAACACAAAGCAGCTGAGCCTTGGGGAGGCCGGGAGCAGCTGGGTTAATGCTGCAGACCCTCTCCGATCCCTCCGCCGGAGGTTGACCCAACTCTGCTAGCCCTCCCCGTCTTCCCAAATCCTCCGGGTCCACCCACCCATCGTACTAACCCAACCCTGCCCGGTTCCTCTTCCATCCTGGCCTTCCTCTTCACCCACCTCTGTGCCTGTGAGGACGCTTCCCCCTGCAAATCAAGGGAAGAGAGAGCTGACTTGACGTGATCTAAGGGGGGAAGTCCAAGGCCCCCGTTTCCCCTCCACATTATTGGGAAAGTGCCGGGCCCCGTGGGACCTTTTTCTTTTTCTTTTTTTTAATGTATTTTATTGATTTTTTTTTACAGAGAGGGAGAGAGAGGGATAGAGAGTTAGAAACATTGATGAGAGAGAGAAACACCGACCAGCTGCCTGTTGCACACCCCCTACTGGGAATGTGCCCGCAACCAGGGTACATGCCCTTGAACGGAATCGAACCCAGGACCCTTCCGTCCGCAGGCCGACGCTCTATCCACTGAGCCAAACCGGTTTCCGCTCACGTGGGGCCTTTTGATGTCTGCCTTCCTGCGAGTGAGAAGCAGGCGGAGGACAAGAGGCGCCTTCCCCTCCCAGCAGCCGGTCTCCCATCGGCTGGGAACAAACGCAGAGAGGACACAAGGAAGAAAGAAAGTGAAAAAGGAAGAGAGAGACCCTTGTTGTCTAGACAAGGAGACAAGGAGACCCTTTAAATGTCACAACAGGATGCAGGAAAGAGCTTACCCACACCCGCTGGGCAGCCCGGGGCCGAGCAGGAAGTCAGCCTGAGCCAGGCCCTCCCACCGCTCAGCTGAGCCCACTCAGGGCGGGCATTCCCAGCCTTTCTCTAGCACCCAAGCTGGGCATTCTGAGAGCTGGGACCGGGAGGCCGCTCTCAGCCACGTTTAGAGTCCAGTTCACTGGCCACTTTCACCAGCGGGGGCACCAGGTCTCACCATACCCTGTGAGACCCCTATTTGTATTTGTGGTTCCACTTGTGACATGCGCCAGAAGACCCAATGGATCTTAATCTCTCTCTCTCTCTCTCTCTCTCTCTCTCTATCTCTATCTCTCTATCTCACACACACACACACATACACACACACACACATACACACGCGCGCGCACGCACATACACACAAACTTTTAATTGCACGGAGGTGGCAGGCGAATGTTTGCTTGCTGGGATTTTTTTTTTTTTTTCTCTCCCCAAAATCACCTTGGGCTTCTGATGTAGCACCTGTAGTTCTGGAACATTCCAAGGTGCCAACTGAAGATCAAAGCTCTCATCTCATGGCAACACTTCCCTGCCTTCACACACCACATTGACCGCCAAAAATTATTCCGGAACTATGGAAGAAATAGTGTGTGGGTGTGTGGGTGTGTGTGTGGTTTCCCTTCGGGGGGAGAGGGGAAGTAAGATACATTAACGTTTTTTCTTAGTTGAAACCTTTATGGCATGATATATATAGATAGATAGATAGATAGATAGATAGATATCCTAACAACTCTGTTGTCATTATTTTCTAGGCGGTGGAAGCAGGGCTCAGAGAAGTTAATTGACTTGCCCCAGGATGACGTGTTAGTAAGAGTTGGAGGCAGAATTCAGCACAGAGCTGTCTGACTTTTAACCTGAGCCCTCTCCGCTGGTATCCACGTGTCCCCATTTTCATTGGCCACGTGGCCCCCTCATGTGTGTGTGCTGTGAAAGCAAGGTCCCGTGAAGCCGGCGTGTTCCTTGAAAACGAGCTCCTTGAACTTGGCACCTTCCTGGACTTGGACTTGTCAGTGCTGCCCACTCTGACAGCCAAGTTGGGAAGTGAAGGTCTCCCCCTGTTGGTTATACATAGGTATGAACATGCTCTGCACTCACATTGACCTCCCCATTCTTGACCTCCACCCTTAACTCCCTCTACAACGATGCTTCCCCTCCCAGTCCTCCCCCTCACCGCCCTCCGGTCTTCCTTGTCCCGACAAGGACACCATAGGACCTCGACACACAATGGTAGTGCATCTCACTCCAGTAAGGACACCATCATTCATCTAGTGCAGTGTTTCCCAAACTTCTGACATATGTGTACCCCTTCTATAATTTTCGTAACGCTGAGTACCCCTTGTACTCATGAGAACGTAGAATTAGGTGCAGCTAAGCACGGTGCAGTGCATATCCCCACCAAACTCCAGTGCAACTCGTACCCCCATCAAACTCTTCCCGTACCCCTGGGGGGACGCGTACCACACTTTGGGAAACACTGACCTAATGGATCCAGCCAAATGCTTTGGAGGTGACTGTAGAGGCCCCCCTGGGAAGGCACGTGGCATTATTTAAATTATTATCAGCTGAATTCAGGGCTACAGGCAGAGCCTTGTCTTGGATACACATTTACCAAAAAGGCGGATGTGTTATCAGCACTGACTTAGCTTTGCCCAGGTGTCGGGTAGTGGGACTTTGATATGTAAATCCAGTCAAGCACCAGGAATGCTCAGGCCTACTCAAGAATGAAAATAATCTCTTTTGACCCTAATTTTTGGTGAAACTTCCTGGTATTTGGGGTATAAAATAAACTTACTGTATCGGCTCAGGATCCCTGCCCCTCCATCAGAGAGGACGGTGGTCCCACTCAGCCCCAGCTTTTTTCCTTCTCTTTCTTTTATTTCTTAATCCCTGGCCGCCTCTATTCAGAACCGGTTCATCGCTGGACGCAAAAAGAGAGACCCCGCCACAGGTGGACTATTTAACAAATCCAGAAATTGTATCCCAGACCCTGCCCCAAGGGCCCGAGGTATCCGAGTTCATGAGCGCAGAGTGAGCAACTGGAAAGCATGTTGGAGAGACAGGCCTCCTGAGACCTATCACACACTGAAGGGACTTCACCGAAGGATGGTCGGGTCTCTAAGAAGAGCGAATGCTTCAGTAAGAGCGTTCAAACTTGTTGGGGGAAAGGAGAGCTTCCAAAGAAACATCCGGGCTGACGGCAAAGCACGGTCTTGGTGCGGGTTCCAGAACTAAACACTAGCACAGCACTTTCTACATGCCTGGTGCTGCTGGAGTGTTCTAACCACTGAGCATCGACTCCGCTCCCATGTAAGATTTTGAGGTTGGTGACCAGGGTTTGGTGTGGCACTTCTCAGTGTCAGGGAGCTTTGTACCTTCTGCCTCATCACTCTGCATCCTTCCAGGTGACTGATGGGACTCCAGGCTCTGTGCCCCGTTCCAGCCTGCGGGAACAGGGAATATGTCAGAGAGTATCTCTGGCTGAAACCGGTTTGGCTCAGTGGATAGAGCGTCAGCCTGTAAAATGAAAGGTCCCGGGTTCGATTCCGGTCAAGGGCATGTACCTTGGTTGCGGGCACATCCCCAGTAGGGGGTGTGCAAGAGGCAGCTGATCGGTGTTTCTAACTCTCTATCCCTCTCTCTTCCTCTCTATAAAAACTCAATAAAATATATTAAAGAGAGAGAGAGAGAGAGAGAGAGAGAGAGAGAATATCTCTGGTGAATCTGATGAAGGCACCCTCCAGGAGTGGTATCTACCACTAACACAGATGCCCGCTCATGGGAACGTAGTCACATGATCATTCCTAGCTGCAAGGGAAGCTGGGCAGCCTATTCCTCTAGGCAGCCACGTAGCTGTTTAAAAGCTCGTGGCCTCTTTTATGAAGGGAGAACTGAAATTACATATTAAGCGAACCTGGCCACCCAGATTGAGTGAGCTCACCCAGAACACCCCAGAGAGCCTTGGGACTAGCTTCCAGGGTGTAATAATTATCTCTCCGCCAAACAACCACTTACTCCAAACACTTAGCAGCTTCAAGCAACAGATGTGTGACCTCACACGGTTTCTGGGAGTCTGGAATCTGGAAACACTTTAGCTGGGAAGTCCTGAGCCTCTCGGGAGGCTGCAGTCGCCCAGCCAGCTGGGGCTGCTGTCCTTCAGGGGTTCAGCTGGGGCTGGAGAACCCGCGTCCAGACTTAATCACGTGGTGGTTATTGGCAGCCTCGGCTCTCCGCCCGCCGTGGGTCACGGGCTTCAGTTCTTTGCCACGTAGGTCTCTCCACAGGCTGCTGACAGCATAGGAGCCGTTCTCTAGACTAGAGCCGTGGTCAGCAAACTGCGACTCGCAAGCCACATGCAGCTCTTTGGCCCACTGACTGTGGCTCTTCCACAACACACCACGGCCTGGGCGAGTCTATTTTGCAGAAGTGGCCTTATAAGAAGTTTACGTTTAAAAAACGTGGCTCTCCAAAGAAATTTCAATCGCTGCACTGTTGGTATTTGGCTCTGTGGACTGATGAGTTTGCCGACCACTGGTCTAGACAGTCGCAGGTCAAAGGCTAAGGAATGCAACAGGGTGTCCCTTATGATTGCCGGCTCCCCCGTGACGCTTTCCCGCAATTCAGGGAGACAGGGGTTTCCCTAGCCTGTCCCAGCCAGCACACTACCCACGGGGCACACAGTCCCCGCCTCCCCGATGCCAGGCCAAGACCCCTGAGCAGATCAGCACCCCGGCTCAGTATGGACCCAGGGCGCCGTCGGGAAAGTGAACACTCGGAGGGCTTCGCTTCTGAAGTCACCGATGCGGATAAGCCAGTCATCCCGAGACTGACCATCTCCTCTGGCCCGTTACCTGAACCTGGGGGCCCCCTGCCAGGTGGACGCTCTGAATCATTATAAAAGCAATGAAGCACCGCTCCCCTCCGTAGCCAGACTCAGTCTGTGCATGGCTAGCCCGCTCTTTCTGCGCGGAGGAGGGGTTTGAACGGGGGAAATCTTCCATCTTGTTTCCTCCCAAGCCTAGGGCTAACTCAGGAAGCGGGCTTCGGTGACTCATGCACAGAGGCTAGCTTGTAGGGCCACTGCCCAGAAGTGGAGGAGGAGGAGGAGGAGGAGGAGGAGGAGGAGGAGGAGGCGAGGGGAGGGGGGAGGGGAGGAACAATGACACTCAAAGCCCATTGCTGGAGACAGGCAGCCATTGAATTCAATCTCAATATTCTAGTCCACGGGCCAGCAATTGCACTAAGGCCTAGTTTAAAGCACACACACACACACACACACACACACACAAACGGGGGGTAAGGGGGGCGGCAGAAAACCCCCCCTACACATTCTTTCCATTTCTCAATGGAAATCTGACTCGGACCGCGGAACAAAGGACGAAGAAACAGAAGTAAAAGAAAATCAAAGAACGAGCGGTTTGGATTCAAGGGGATCAGATGTTTCATTTATTGGAGGTTGGGGACCTTCAATCAGCCCCATGAAAGGAGCGTTTGTATGAAAATACCTGTGAGGCCGGGGGGGGGGGGGGGGGGGGGGGGGGGGGGAAGAGCAGAGCGCCTGGCGGGCGCGGGCGAGTCGGGTTACAGCCTGCTGTGGAGAGAGGCACCCGCCTCAGACGCGATTGGGTTCCCAATGTTGAAGGTGTGTGCGGCGGAGCCGGGTGAACGGTGGCTGTGTGGACGCCTGGGTCTGGAAGCCAGACGCCGCCGAAAGGGCCAGCGTCCTCGCAGGGAGCGCTGCCCAGGGGCGGGCCGGGCTGAACACGTAGCTGCTTCATTGAAGTGAGAAGAGGTGCGTGGCCCACGGAGGGTCCGAGTCCCCCTGAGGGCAAACGGGGTGTGGGCGGGAATGGTGACAACGCCTTCCACCCGATGGGGAGGGGCAGGGAAGGGGCGCTAGACTGAGTCAGGGGACTCAGGAGACACCCCCTTCTCTGCCCCCCGGGGTGGTCGCTGCGGGAGGATCGGGACTCAGCTGTCCAGTGCTGGCTATACTCGGAGAGATGGCCAACGAAGGCCTGGATGGATGCGTGAATGTGACCTTTTTCATGGGCACACCCTCCCCTGGGGGCCAAGTCTTGTAGCAAAATGAGGGGGTTATATAGTCATTGCTGTATAAATAACTAGAGGCCCTGTGCACAAATCCTAGGGTGGGGTCCCTAGGCCTGGCCTGCAGGAATAAGGCTGAAACCAACTCTCCAACATCCCCCAAGGGGTCCTGGATTGCCAGAGGGTGGTTCTCGAGTGACACACCCTCTGCTCTGGTTCCAGGTGTATCACCCTAGAACTCTACCAAGTCACCGCAGCTCAGCAGCTCCTGCGTTGAGCGTCTGCCCCCTGGTGGTCAGGGTGCATCATCACAACCAGTCTGACAGTCAGACAGTTGCTTAGGCTTTTATATAGAGAGATTTTTTTTTTTTTTCCATGTAGGTAAAAATGACAGGAGCGGCACAGAACTACATAGTGACTGTCCTCCCTATAGTGAGAGGTAGACCTTGGGGAAATGTGGGGAGTGTGGAAACTTGGGAACTTGTCCAACGTTTTCAGACCTTCTGACTTAGCCAGAGAAACAAGAAACTCAGAACCCATTGTGAAACCTCCCAGCTTCCACCGGCGCTCTGACTTATAAATCACCGTGTCCCTCAAACGCGTGTTTTATGAAACATGGAATGAAGTCTCCTGGGAGAGGCAGAGCTGGGACAGAGTCCCTGGGGATCTGGCCTAAGACTGTTGTGTGATCTGGGACTAGCCCTTGGGCTTCTCTGTGCCTTGAATCTAAAGCTGTAAGGAGGATATAGAAAAATATGATGTAGCTGAAACCACTTTGGCTCAGTGGTAGAGCATCGGTCTGCGGACTGAAAGGTCCCAGGTTCAATGCCAGTCAGGGGCATGTACATTGGTTGCGGGCACATCCCCGGTGGGGGGTGTGCAAGAGGCAGCTGGTCAGTGTTTCTCTCTCATCAACGTTCCTAACTCTCTCTCTCCCTTCCTCTCTGTAAAAAATCAATAACAATATTTAAAAAAAAGAAAAAGAAAAATACGATGTATTAATCCTTCAATTTTTAGTGGCAGTTCCTATATATTAAACACTCTGCCAGATGGCGGGCTTAAAGATTAAGTCAATATGCTTATCACCGAGGTAGAGGCGGGAACTCGGAGGCCATGGGAAAGGGTCTGCTGGGGAGTAGACATGGGGACTCGGGAGAAAAAGTCACTCGTTCTGCCTGGAAGGGACGTCCTGCCAGCCAGGCCCGGGAGGCTGGGTGTGCATCTCCCGGGAGCCAGGGCAGAGAGAGGGGCTTTTGCTTGATACCAAAGTGCTGCCCACCCCACATGAATCTTTTATGAGTTCAAAATGCATGCATGTAGCCGAGACCAGTTTGGCTCAGTGGATAGAGCGTCAGCCTGCGAACTGAAAGGATCCAGGTTCGATTCTGGTCAAGGGCATGTACCTTGGTTGTGGGCACATCCCCAGTAGGGGGTGTGCAAGAAGCAGCCGATCGGTGATTCTCTCTCATCGGTTTCCAACTCTCTGTCCCTCTCTCTTCCTCTCTGTAAAAAAATCAATAAAATATATATTTTTTTAAATGCATGCATGCAGCCCATCAATAGGACAGAGAGAGTGCATACGGATACTAAAAACCCCATAATGCATCGCTTTCTCTTGCATCTTCGTTACTGACCTCCGTGTAAAGCCTCACCGTGGCTCTGCCCCTGCACTGCTGCTCCCCCTCCTTGTCCTCCTGGAGTGACCCGTGTCCAGGAGCCCAGGGTAGGCCTTTGGGGGTCACCTCCCACTCTCCCTCTTCCTCATCCTCCACATTCGAACCACAGCCGGTTCCCTCAAGTCACATGGGTGTCCTGGCCCATGACCCGCAGTCACGTGGCCACCACAGGGCTCAGCCACTGGTCCCCTTGGTGGGCTCTTGCTCCTCCTGTTTGTCTTCCTGTTGACCCATCACAGGTTCCAGAATCCAGATCTGACTGCCAGTGGACCTCAGCAGCTCCTGCTGGCCTCTGGGCAAAGCCTATCCTGGCGAGCATGGCCCCCGGTTCTAGGCCCCGCCTACTATTGCTTCTTCACTGTCCTTTGGCCAGAACCCCCTAAAACAGACGCCCACAGGCGCCTCCACGCACCCAGCAGACACGTCCCAGAACCGGCCTGCCCTCTCCGGCGTGGGTGGCCTCCGTGGTCTCTTCTCTCTTCCTCCTGCACCTTTCCCGCGCGTTTAGCTGTAGACCCGCCGCCAGGCTCACACACGCCCCCCTCTGGAAGCCCTCCCGGCCTGCCACCTCCTGCTGTCCCCCAGCAGCCCGCCCTCCGGGGCCCAGCCGGCTGAGGATGTGAGCTGGAGAGTCCGAGCGAGCGTTGGTTAGGCAAGCTGGATCCTGAACGCCCAGGAGGGACATGCCTTCTGGAAAGTCCTTCCTGCCACAGCCTCCCTCCGCAGAGAGCAGGGGGAAGCCATTCCTCACGTCGGAAAAAGGCCGAGGGCAGGAGGAACGAGAGGCCACCAGTTGGCGGTAGGTGCCGCGGGAGTCTGAGCAGGAAGCCGGGATCACAGGGGAGGTTGGGGCGCGTCTGGGAAGCATCTGGGGTCCAGGCCTCCAGGCTCACACGCCAGCCATGCTGAGGGGACGGGGGTGGGGGGGGCAGTCCGTGTCCAGGGCCAGCCAGGGGAGGGGCGCCCAGGCAAGGCCGCTGGGGGTTGAGGCAGGCAGCCTGGCAGTTTTAAGGCAGAACAGGCTACCCAGCCAGTGTGGCTCAGTGGTGGAGCATCGACCTGTGAACCAGGAGGTCACGGTTTGGTTCCCAGTCAGGGCCCTTGAGCAGGAATGGAACCCAGGACCCTTCAGTCCCCAGGCCCACGCTCTATCCACTGAGCCAACCTAGCCAGGGCTGAATTTTTTCCCTAATATCTAGGTGTTTGGCCCCACAGACAAGAGGCTCCAGTAGGCAGTAACATCCACGAGGATTTCTCTGTGCCTTCCCTGGGGGTCCGTATGTTAATGGGAGAGCCATGTCCGTATCCTTCTTCTTACTATTTGTCTTAAGAACGAGAAGCATCCTTGGAGGTCAGCGAGGCTCGTCTCTCCTCCAACAGTTCCCGGTTCAGGAGGCTGAGGCCCTGGGAGGACCAACTGAGACGACCCCCCCCCCCCAAGAGCAGCTGGCTGCTGCCAGGATCTCTCCCCCGACCCCCACCCCACTTCCTCCACCAGCGCCCCACCCCTGCCCCCGTCCCTGCGCGGGTCTGGCGTATTTAGGCTGCGCACGCTCCCTGGCCTCTGTGTTTGTGTTTCCCGGCCCCAAGGAAACAGCCCACCGGCCGCCAGATGTGCTGAGCTCCAGGGAGCAGAGGACGTGGTGCCAGCCGTCCTGGTCTGGCGTGCAACCGTCCTGCCTGCAGCAGAAAAGGAGCCGGGGCGGCAGAAACTGGCCTCGCCCACATAAGAGTTATCACCAGAAACAACTCCTTACGACTTCTCTGTAGAGCAGGGAAAACGTCTCATGACTGAACGCTGGCTCTTCTTATCACCCTACTGACCACACGCCTCCCCTCTAAAGTCTTCACCCCTTACCTCATCCCTAGCTCAGAATGCCCTCGGTACCTTCCTTTTTTTTCCATGTAGGTAAAAATGACAGGAGCGGCACAGAACTACATAGCGACTGTCCTCCCTATAGTGAGAGGTGGACCTTGGGGAAAGGTGGGGAGTGTGGGAACTTGGGGAGCTTGTCCAACGTTTTCAGACCTTCTGACTTAGCCAGAGAAACAAGAAACTCAGAACCCGTTGTGAAGCCTCCCCTCTAAAGTCTTCATCCCTTACCTCATCCCTAGCTCAGAATGCCCTCCGTACCTTCCTTTTCTTTCTTTTTTTCTTTTTTTAAAAATATATTTTATTGATTTTTTACAGAGAGGAATGGAGAGGGATGGAGAGCTAGAAATGTCGATGAGAGAGAAACTTCGACCAGCTGCCTCCAGCACACCGCCCACCAGGGATGTGCCTGCAAACCAGTGTACATGCCCTTGACCGGAATCGAACCTGGGAGCTTCCAGTCCACAGACCGACGCTCTATCCACTGAGCCAAACCGGTTTCGGCTGTACCTCACTTTTCTTTCTGCCTCTGAACCTCGCACGGGTGTGGGGTTCCTGTACATGCGTGTGCAATTACATTTGGTTATTGTTCTCTGGTTCCTCTGTCTCATGTAGATGTAATGCTTAGACCCTCCCAGAATTGGAATCAGACAGTGTTTGTCCTTTGGGGGCGTGCTTTTATTTCACATAGCACACTGTCTTCAAGGTTTATTGCAAAGTATTTATATATATATAGAAGCCTAATATGCAAATTGTCCCCATGGGAGTTTGACCTGGAGACTGGGAGTTCGATCATTTGCTATGACGTGTGCTGACCACCAGGGGGGGCATCACAGAATGAAGGAAGGCCCGGACCGGCAGTCAGAAGGCTCAGATCGGCCCTGATCGCTGGCCAGGCCTAGTGACTCTACCCGTGCACCAATTTCGTGAGCCAGATCTCTAAATAAAAAGAATGGGATTACAAAGAAAACAACTTCTTTCAAAGGACAGTTACTCACAGTGTGTTATAAGTAATTCACAGGCTTTGATTAACCTCTAAGGAACAAGAACCACAGGTGGATCTAAGAGTTATAATTTCAAGATTGTCATGAGACAAATATTTTACGGTATCCAATAGCAACGATAATGCGATATGCAATCTGTGGTTTTTCACTGATGACTAAGGCACCAAAGTCACATGCATGAAGCACTGACACAGTTGTGATTCGTGGCCTACACTCAGCACGGAAGGCAATGCTCCATTTCAGTGAGAAATTAGTATTAAAAGAAAATACGTGTGCACGCCACGCTCAGACTCTCTGAATTCTTCCCCAGGGATCTTTTAGGGACTTCTGCTCCACGGACCCCAAGTTTTTGGTCTCCCGCAGCTTCCGTCTCGGCTCACAGATGGGGCCAAGGCCAGGTTCTCCCAGCTCCCACCTGGGCCCCCCAAACTGACCCACTGGCATAGACCGTGTGTGGGCTCCTGGACCCCAAACAAGCTCTATGAACCCCCCATCTCCACCCGGGCAGGGTGGCTTGTGCGAGCCTATGAAAGGGAGCATATACAAGGGAAAACAAGTCCATGTTTGCTTGGAGAACGGCATCGAACTTCAACAAGAAGCCAGACCCCTTGTCTCCGTCCTAGGCTAAACAAAGCTACGTTTTTCTGATATTATCGGTCAAGGTGTTCTCAACTGGGTGGATGGCAATGCTTTCATGGATCTACAAAGCATAGGTGGTCACACAAAGCCCCAAACTATCCTGGGGCAAGCATCCATCAGACTGACAGACCTCAGAGGGAAGGTAGGGGAGGGTGGGCGAAAGGAGATCCACCAAAGGACTTGTGTGCATGCATATAAGCCTCACCGATGGACATGAACACCAGGGGGGCTGAGGACATGAGTGGGGGTGTGGGGGTTGGGGTTTAATGGGGGGATGAGGACACATATGTAATACCTTAATCAATAAAGAAATTAAAAAAAAATGAAGCTGGGACGGTGTGTGTTCCCTTATAGAATGGGTTCCTCCCCTGCGTTCCCGTTAACTGTGGGCGTTCCCCGACCCTGGAGTTCGGAGTTGTCTTATCTGCTGTCGGTTAATTCAGTCCACCTACGTGTCGTGCTGGAGACAGTGGGAGGTACAGACTAGACCCGTGGTCGGCAAACTGCGGCTCGCTAGCCACATGCGGCTCTTTGGCCCCCGGAGTGTGGCTCTTCCACAACACACCACGGCCTGGACGAGTCTATTTGGAAGAAGTGGCGTCAGAAGAAGTTCACGTTTAAAAATGTGGCTCTCCAAAGAAAATTCCAATCGTTGTCCTGTTGATTGGTGGCTCTGTGGACGAATGAGTTTGCCGACCACTGGGCTAGACGGATTCCTCCGAAACAGAGGGATTATAACCTCGAATAAGCTGAGGGCGACCATTCTGGCGTTTCCTCCCAGTACAAACCCTTGTCGCCTATTAATGGCCGACCGCTGGTGGCTCAGCGAGCTGCCAGTGCTTCCCATCAGCGTCTCATTAGTCTCCTGGTCTCTCCTCTCCGGAGCCGCATTGTATTCCGCCCCGCCACCGGGTGCCTGTTTCAATTAACGGCAGCGCCGCCTTCAAAGGCTCCTGCGTGCCCGTGCCCCTCCGTGTGATGTAAATTCCTTTCTGCAGATAAATAATAAATAAATAAGTATCAAAGCTAACGAGGCCCGGAAGATTCGGGATGTAAACAGCGTATGCAGATGCTTCTCGGGGGCCCCAGCGGGCGGAAGGCCAAACATGACGGCTTGGAAGTTTGATTAAGAAATCTCCCGCTCCCCGTTCTCCGGCTCCCCCCAGACTAGACCCGTGGTCGGCAAACTGCGGCTGATTTGACAGAAGCAGCGACCCCGCACCCACCCAGCCCCCAAAGCGAGTTCCTTTCAGCATCAGCCCGGATGCGCACAGGACTGTGCTGAGCGGCTGCTCACGATCCATCTCCAGCCCTAGCCGGCATGGTTCAGTGGATAGAGCATCAGCCTTCGGTCCCAGGTTCGATTCCGGTCAAGGGCATGTACGTTGGTTTCGGGCACATCCCTAGTAGGGCGCGTGCAGGAGGCAGCTGGTCGATGTTTCTCTCTCATCGATGTTTCTAGCTCTCTCTTCCTTTCTGTAAAAAAACAATAAAATGTTTAAAAAAAAAGAAAAAAGATCCCTCTCCTGGTGCCTGGGTCCTGTCCGCCTCGGAAGGCGGCCTTCTGTGTGAGAGCCTGGGCACACGCTCACACACGCACACAGCTCACCGGGCACACGCTCACACACACACACAGCTCACAGGGCACACGCTCACACACACACACAGCTCACCGGGCACACGCTCACACACGCACACAGCTCACCTTGCAGACACACTCTCTCCCCCAGGCACCCGCATACACACACAAATGTGCACACACAAACTCATATGAGCACACACGCTCACACGTATATACATTCAACACATGCACACACGCAAAATCATACAGTCTCTTAGTTTCATATATATATATATATATATATATATATATATTAACCCTCACTCAAGGATATTTTTTCATTGATTGTTTAGAGAGACTGGAAGAGAGAAGGAAAGACAGAGAGAGATATCGATGGGAGAGAAACACACCTCGATGGGTTGCCTCCTGCACACGCCCCAGCCAGGGCCTGGCCGGGGAGGAGCCTGCAACCGAGGTGCGTGCCCTTGACCGGAATCGAACCCGGGATCCTTCAGTCCGAAGGCCGAAGCACTAACCACTGAACAAACTGGCCAGGGCAGACTCCCCCATATTCCTACACATACTCTCCTCTGCACACACATGCTCTTACAGACTCACAGCACGCATCTATACACACACCTTCATACTTGTGCGCACACATTCATACATGGGCGCACGCTTACACGCACACATGCTCTCACATGCCCAGGTTCCCATCTGAAACCGACATCTGTGATCCCCCTCCATCCGGGGGTGTCCTCGGGCTGCTGGAGGGGGCGGGGGGCAGGAGAGGGATGGAGGATATTAAACTCTGCCTGAGGACGCTTACACTTTGCAATCTGCTTTCGCCGGGGACGGCGTTATCCTTTACGGAGAAAGTCCGCCTCATTTCCCAGAAACGCCCATCTGCTATTCCTCTGGCGGGACGGGTGAGCCCCGTGATATTTCAGATATTGTTTTCAGGGGGTGGCGGGGGGGGGGGGGCAGGGAGGGAGGGCGGATCGCACGGGGCGGCCCCCGAGATTACCCGGGGCCGCTAAGCCGGCTCAGAGCCGCGTGGCGGCGTTTCCAACCCGCGAGACTGACAATCATGTTTCATTAATTCGACGTGAAGGAAGCCTCGTTTCGGGCTTGAGGAGCTTAAGACTTATGTGAAATTAATAACGGAACAGATGTCTTCACATGTTGGAAAAGCAAAAGGAGGGGGGGTGGCTGGGGGAGGAGGCTGAGGACTTTGAAAACTTCAATGCTCGGAGACGCAGGCCCGGGAGCGGGGACCCCGGGTGCGGAGCGGCGCCTGCTCTCATCCCCCCCGCCGCACCGCTAAGTGGAATTTAAATGTCAGGTCTGTATTAAACAGTCCTATTCCCCGCTCGGACACGTAGCAACCACGGCTCATCGCTTTCATTACCACGACGCGTTGGGCATTTAAACGAAAGCTTCGGAGACAGAGCCGGCCCCTCGCACACGAGGGGGACCCCGGGGAGGTGTGTGGGAGAGGCAGGCAGCCTGGATGGCAGCTCGATTTCTGATAATGTAATCATGGATGCCTCCCAGGGGCGCAAACGCATCTGTGCGCACACAACGCTGGGGGGAAAAAAATAAAAATCAGGAGACCTGGGAACACCAGGGTGGCATCGCTGTATAAAGACGTTGAGCCCTGGCCCGTGTGGTTCTGTAGATAGCGCGTCAGCCTGCGGACGGAAGGGTCCCAGGTTCGAATCCCGGTCAGGGCACATGCCCGGGGTGTGGGCTCGGTCCCCAGGAAGGGGGCGTGCAGGAGCCAACCGATCCCTGGTTCACTCTCATCATGGATGTTCCTATCTCTCTCTCTCCCTCCCCTTCTTCTCTGAAAGCAATAAAAATAAAAAATAAGTCGAGTCGGGAACCACGGGAAACGTCTTGCTTCTTTTTTCTTTTTTTTAAGAATATATTTTTTATTGATCTCAGAAAGGAAGGAAGAGGGGAGAGAGAGATAGAAGCATCCATGATGAGAGAGAATCATGGATTGGCTGCCTCCTGCACGCCCCCTACTGGGGATCGAGCTGGCAACCCCAGGCATGTGTCCTTGGCCGGAATCGAACCTGGGACCCTTCAGTCCACGGGCTGACGCTCTATCCACTAAGCCAAACCAGCCGGGGCCTGCCTCTTTATTTTAAGTTTCCCTCTTGCATGCATGCCTGTGTCCTCCTACCCTCTCCCCGCCCTGGGCCCCTGGAGGCCACTCCTGCACCAGGTCTCCCCAAGGCTCTCCCCACCCTCACTGGCCAGGCGCAGGGGCTGCGTCCTCCTCAGAACCCCCGACCACGTGTGCCCAGGTTCGTGCTCACCAGGGACGCCCGTTCAGGGGGTCCTTCAGCAAACGCCACGTTCACAGGGAACTGACTCCCGGGCCCCACGCGGAGGCGTACATCGGCGGAGGACGCTTTGTAGGTGAGGGTAAGGGGGACAAATCCCTCATCATTCTCCAAAGCCCCTCCTGGAGGACGCGCCCACTCCCTCAAAGCCCCTGGGGGTAGGGGGTCCTCACCCATTCGGGGGTGCATCGGGCTTGACCTTAGGTTGAGCTGCAAACCTACAGAGCAGCTCCTGGCCGGACTTTATCATAAAGCTCAAGATGATCCCCCTAGACCCGTGGTCGGCAAACCGCAGCTCCTGAGCCACATGCGGCTCTTGGGCCCCCTGGAGGGCGGCTCTTCCACAAAATACCACGGCCCGGGCGAGTCTGTGTTGAAGAAGTAGCGTTAGGAGAAGGTTACGTTTAAAAAAATGTGGCTCTCCAAAGGAATGGCAATCGTTGTCCTGTTGATGTTTGACTCTGTGGGCTGATGAGTTTGCCGACCGCTGGTTTAGACCAGGAATGCCTGCTCTCTCTGCTCTCTCTCTCTCTCTGTTTCTCTGCCGCGTTCTCTGAGTTCAAGGTTCCGCCTTCTCGGTCTGCTCGGCTGGCTTTTCCTTGTGTCTTAGGCTGTGGGCCTCTCTGTGTTCATGGATGTGAGGACTCTGAGGGTGTTTGTGGGCCTTTTCAGGGTCCCCGGTTCTGCTTCTTCTCCAGCAAATGATTTGGCCATAATGTCCTGTGCAAAGGGAGGTCAATATATTTTTTAAAATATATTTTATTGATTTTTTACAGAGAGAAAGGGAGAGGGATAGAGAGCTAGAAACATCGATGACAGAGAAACATCAATCAGCTGCCTCCTGCACACCCCCTACCGAGGATGTGCCCGCAACCAAGGTACATGCCCTTGACCAGAATCGAACCTGGGACCTTTCAGTCCGCAGGCCGAGACTCTATCCACTGAGCCAAACCGGTTTCGGCTCACATTTACGTTTTTTTTCAATTCTTTCAAAGCTTCTCCTTCCTGGGGACTGGCTGCCCTGTGGGGAGGCAGGGTCGGGAGAGGGGACCCCTGGTGTGTTTCCCCCTGTTGCTCAGACATCGTCCATATTTCGTTCCTCTCGTCTGTCTCCCAGCTTTTGATCAACATCCGAGTGTGTGTGTTCCCGTCTAAGGGACCGGCCACACGTTCGCCACAGATTCTCCCTTCATCTTGCCATGAAGACTCCATACAAGCAGGTGATCCGCAAAGAAATACGCTCTGGGCGTCTCAAAACGCGAATTTAATCACAAGTAGTCGTGTGTGCCAGAGGACTATCATTACGGGACGTTGTGTTCTTCAGTCTGAAACGGCAGATTGTATTTCCGAGGCTTATTGCCGGGGAATTAAAGGGCCCAATTTATTCATCATAAATGTATGGTGATTGCAGCTTTGCTTAAACTCACGCGTGCACACACACACACACACACACACGCACACACCCTCGCGATGCCAGTATACTGCAGCCGGATTTAGTGCGTCCAATCCTTTCAGCAAGAATCGCATTCTGCACCCAAAGCTGCCGTTCCATTAATGTGTCAACCCACCTTGGCCTTCGGATCCCCGGGTGGCGATCATTCCGAGGACGTTGTCGGCGTGTCTGGTCTCCCTCCCTCCCACCCTTAGCAAAATAATGAGGAAGCGGACATGGATCCAAGCACACACACACACACACACACACACACACACTGCTGCAGCTGAGAAACGGAGATGGAACTGCTTGCTGTGTGCGCACCTACTGTGTGCTCCAGGCACCGCACTAAGGACACACAGTAGGTGTGACCTCCGTGCAGCCTCCTGGGACGGCCCCTGAGCCCGGTGGGGCATGGGTTTAGGTTACAGACGGAGATGCTAGGGCTCGGGGAGATGGTCAGTCCGTGTGGACTCCCAGGCTCCCTGGAGAACAAGAGAGATGGCAGCTGCGTGCCCACAGCGAGTGCCTTGGGAGAGAGGCTGTTTGAAGGCAGAGGAAGGGAAGGACGAAGGAGGTTGGGGTGTTGTTGCCCCCACAGGTGGAGTTTGGAGCCCCCTGAGATGCCCCCTGGCTGCCGGCTGCACCATCTGCATGTCCACTGGGAGTCCCTCTGGGGTTCTGGACGAGGCCCCTCTTCCATGGGGCTGCCCCTAGTGGAGGGAGGAGGAGGGGGCGGGGCCTACAGTGCTGGCCCCCCAGGCGGGAAGGCAAGGACCAGTTGAGAGTGGTGAGAGTGGGCACAGGACGTGGAGACATGGGCCCAGGAGACCCCAGCCGCTCCCGGGAGCGTGTGGTCTCTGGGCTGTGGCTGCACCCGTTGTCCTGTGCAAAGGGAGGTCAGTGCTATGGGGCAGCGCCCCCGGGAGGCAGGCGGGCAGTGTGCACCCAGAGCTGGGGTAGGGGAAAGGGGGAAGATGGGAGGCCCCCACAGGAAAGGGGATTGACCAGATTCTTGGAAAAACAATACCAGAGCTTGTAGCTGCCGCAGAGGGATTGGGGTCACCAGCTGGCCGGCGGATCCTGTGATTGGCGCCTGATGCCGCGGAATTCCAGGCCAGGGGGCACTTTGAGGGCTAACCCTCGGGCTCCCGGGCCCCCTGCTGGCCCCACAACATGCAGGAGGCTCTGAGGGTCCATTTCTCCTTACATCTCACAGATGTGTCTTCCAGTGTGTGTGTCGGGGCGGGGGGGTGGGGGGTGGTACCACGTTACAGGTGTTTATCTCAGCCACGGAGACCTCATGTGGGCGCACAGACCACAAACAGATCCTCTCAAGCTCAAAGCCACGGGCTCCATTCTTTGCCTAACCCAGTGGTCGCCAAACCGCGGCTTGTGAGCCACATGCGGCTCGTTGGCCCCTTGAGTGTGGCTCTTCCACAAAACTCCGTGGCCCGGGCGAGTCTATGCTGAAGACGTGGCGTTAGAAGAAGTTTACGTTTAAAAAGCGTGGCTCTCCGAAGAAATCTCAGTCGTTGTCCTGTTTGGTATTTGGCTCTGCGGACGAATGAGTTTGCCGACCTCGGGCCTAGCCGCCTGCAGAAGGGCAGGGCTCGCTCTTTGTGGGGCTTGCAGGGGTCTGGCCTGGGTGCAGAAGGAGCTGTTCCGGACAGGGGCCGGTAGGACGAAGATCAGCCCTAAATTTAGGCCCTAAATTACCCCTCCACCCGCCTAACCCCCCCCACGGCAGGCCCCAGGAGAGCAAGGCCATAGCTGATTACTGCTGTGTGCTCCGTGCCCAGCACAAGCTGCATAAACATTGACCAGATAAATAAACAATCGGGGAAAGAGACGCAGACATTGGGAGGCGGGGGTGGCCCCGGATGTCCGGAGAGGGGCCCGCCGAGCCCTGAAGGCTGCAGAAGCCAACGCCAGCGGGCTCGGGGGTGGGGGGGGGGAGGGCTCAGAGCAGACCGCCTGGGTGGACACCCATGCGCGTGCCTCGGTCTCCCCGTGTGTAAAAGGATGGTCCTCGGGAGCTTGTTTGTAGGGCAGAGGAGGGGATTCAGATAGAGTGCTCGGAACAGGTCCGGGGATAGCGGAACGCACGTCTACAAACCCCGTTACTTCTGCTCAGGCACCCAGGTCTTCGGCTCGGATTGGCAGAGCCCGCCGTGTGGCCACAGGCCTCGGTCTCCTTCTCCGTTGTATGGGAAATGGGAGTCTCAGAGGTGAAGTGGGGTGACGGTTTTATGACTGAACAGATGTGGGGGAGCAGGCCCAATTATACACGGACAGAAGCCCCTCGGAGGTCATGCGTCTGAAACTTAAACTTCCCCAGAGTTAAGAATCACGTGGGAATCTTGCCTAAAATGGAGGCTCTGAAAATACACCCCCACATTCCCCAAATTCGGGTAGCCCTAAAATGGAGTCCAGGAATGTAAAGAACCTTCAAGGCCCTGAGAGAACTTCCTAGGCCTTAGGACCTAGGGCAATGCTAGCTCTAAGGTTGAAACGGATGGACTGTGATTGCACATTCACGCCGCTAGATGGAGGCATGAGCCCAGAGAATAGTCTGACCCACGTGCCTCCGATCCCGCAGGCTGCTTCGCCCAGAGTGGTCACCAGATGGCGCAGCCTACCCGCAGAGGGAGCCGCTAGCCTGTTGAGGACTGGGGACCTGGATAACCCCGCCTTACAGAATCCGGGTACCCACTCCCCTTCCTGCTGAGGGGGGTCTAGCCCCCAGGAGGAGCCCTGAGGCCACCGGAGCCCAGTTCTGTTTCAGAGTGACGGACATCAAACCCCTGTCCCCATCAGAGACCCAATGGCCAGTGGTCTTGGTACTTGATCCCAGTAGTGCTCAGCAATGACTTTATTATTATTATTGATTTTTCACAGAGAGGAAGGGAGAGGGATAGAGAGTTAGAAACATCAATCAGCTGCCTCCTGCACACTTCCCTCTGGGGATGTGCCCACATGGTACATGCCCTTGACCGGAATCGAACCGGGGACCTTTCAGTCCACAGACTGACGCTCTATCCACTGAGCCAAACTGGTTTCAGCAATATGTGGTTACGTTCATTTCTAAGGCTTTCCACAAACTTGTGAGGTTTAGAACGTAGCATTCCCCTCCCCCCCCACACACACACACCTTTTCCCTCCCCAAAAAATAATCTCTCCTTTTGGTCATAAATCAATCCAAAGGATGCCTTGATGACCAACCTCTAGGGTGGATACAATGGTCCCACAGTGCTAGGAAGGCTCATTCCTAGGACGTGTTAGAGTCAGCATTTGTCTTGCTAAACAATGAACCACTGGGGATGGGACAAGACTGTAACTTTGGATGAAAGTCAAGGCCAAGTTTGTCCCAAAGGAGAGAGGCGGGTGAATGGGGGCAATCAGGTCTCACAGGCCTTCACTAAGAAACAGAAACACCCTGGGTCACTTCTAACCGACACACGACCATGATCCAAGCTCTGTCTGTCCCCTATTTCTGTATTTTGCACCCAGTAAGACATGTGTAGCTTGAGGGTCCATTATACACCTCTTCCGTTTTCACATCTGACCGTGAGACGGGTTTCCAATTCCTGGTATTATTACTATTGGCCCGGTGCATGACATTCGTACACTGCAGGGGGGCGGGGAAGGGCTGGGGGAGTGGAACTCCCCAGCCTGGCCTGTGTGCCCTGTCACAGTGCAGGAGCCATGCTATGGATCACCCCAAAGAGATAGGCCCCACCCACCCATCCTGGGCTCCTTGATGGATTCCCCTCCAGGCCTCTGTGCCACGCAGGGACCTGCCAGCCTCGCCTCCCCCGCACTATGTGGAAGAGGCTGGGCACACCCCCCCAGGCATCTGCACCGCACGGGGGCCTGTTGGCCTCCTTTGCCCTGCACAGAGCCATGGGACCCCCAGGCCTGGCTACTCGCAGAGCTGGGAGGAGGCAGGACTCCAAGGCAGGCTCCATGCCACGCACTCGGTGTCAAGCACAGCCCCGCCCACCTGTGTGCACCTACTGTGCGCAAAGCCATCTTGTGATGGCATGAGGACCACCTAGGCTTTTATCAGTAAGATGACTAGAGGCCCGGTGCATGAAATTCATGCGAGAGTAGGCCTTCCTTACCCTAGCTGCCAGCACTGACCTCGCTTTGGCCCCGGGGACCCGGGCTTCCCTCAAGCTCCAGCTTTTTGTCCGGAAGGTCGTCCGAAAGGACATCCGGTCTAATTAGCATATCATGCTTTTTTTATTATTACAGATTATTAGTACTACTACTACTACTTTAATACGGCCCATCTACTTTCCCTTGGAAACCCGCCAGTGTCATTCATTATTCAGCTGACTCCTTCTGGTTGTGCAATGGGAAGCTGTAACTTTAAGGTTCAGTCAGGGCCAAGGCCGTAAGGACGCCATGGTGCAAGTGATAATTGCCATCTACGGATTTCCAGAGGCCGGCCGGACAGTCAGTTTCGTAAGTACATTTCCTGTGCCTCATGGCTGTTATAGAGGGCCATAGTCCTATGAATTTCCAGAGGCCGGACGGACAATAAGAATTTCATAAGTACATTTCCTGTGCCTCGAGGCTGTTATAGAAGGCCATATTTCTATAGCCTCAGCAGCTTCCATTGCAATTAGCACAGTTGGCAGTCCTTGTTGGGTGAGGGGCTAAGCACGTCTCCATCATTGGGTTCCAGCGTTTCTATATAACATTCCTTTGTCAGTATTCCTCCCCACTCATCTACAACTCCCCCTGTCTTTAGTGTGTCTCTCTCTTTTTTTTAAAATATATTTTATTGATTTTTTACAGAGAGGAAAGGAGAGAGATAAGAGAGCTAGAAACGTTGATGAGAGAAAAACATCAACCAGCTGCCTCTTGCACACCCCCTACTGGGGATGGGCCCACAACCAACGTACATGCCCTCAACCGGAATCGAACCTGGGACCTTTCAGTCTGCAGACCGACGCTCTACCGACGCTCTACCACTGAGCCAAACCGGTTTCGGCTAGTGTGTCTCTTTTTTACTTATTCGGAAATAGCCAACTCATTAGGACAAACTACTTTCTTTTTAACTTCTCTCAAAATCACACACTTCCCTGTCCTTCCTTCTGTTAAGAACATTTCTTCTCAATTTCAAAAAAAAGAAACCAAAGGAGGAGTATTATGAATAGTACAACCGTCATCTCACACACCCTCCGCGGTCATGACTGGCTGGGTTATTTAAGAACAAGTTTTGAGAGCAGCCCAAAGAACAAGTCTAGCTATGATTATGGCTAATAGTATTAGCAGGCAGGCAATCAAACACTGGGGTTTTTTGGTTTTTTTAAGTTCAACATCCATTTGTGGGCACTGGGCTTTCTCCGTGTCTTGGGATAGCTGTCTGTCTCTGAGGTCAGCAGCTTCTTAGCTTCGAGGGCTCTTTGATGTCGCTCCAGGTGGGGGTGAGGCTCAGAGATGGGCAGGCGCCCCCTCCTTGGCCGTTCTGCGACTTTCTGGATTTTCAGATGAGAAATGGGAATTCTGGAGTCGACACCTCTAAGTTCAGCTGCAGGAGGATTCATTACAACACCTGACACGGTCCCTTCCAATGGGGTTGGAGAGTCTCTCATGGCTGTCTTTCCCAATGAACACCATCTCCCAGTGGTCAGTCCTGGTCTTCGAAGCTGAGTCTCCATCCCCTCCCCCACCCTCACCCCCTCCCCCACCCTCACCCCCTCCAGGAGCACAACTGTGGAATCCATCAGTTTCTGTAAGCTGGGGAATGAGTCCTTGATAATAAGGCAGAATGGCTGAAACCGGTGTGGCTCAGTGGATAGAGCATCGGCCTACAGACTCAAGAGTTCCCAGGTTTGATTCCGGTCAAGGGCATGTACCTTGGTTGCGGGCACATCCCTAGGGCCCCTCCACAACATTCTGAAGTCCAGAGCTACCCACTCCAGGGACACGGCGCTATCCGTGCGAACATTGGCTACAGGCTCTCTGGCCGTCAGATAAGCTGCTGTGAGAGCCGTTCATCCCGCATGCAGGCAGGCCTCGGTCCTTGCAGGCAGCTGTGGAAGTTCTTGCAGATGCCGCTCGGTAACGTCCCGTGCCCGTTCCTCTTCCAGATAAGATCCATCCATGAACCAAATGAGACCGGCACTCCCAAGAAGAGGCTCCTGTCACCCCGTCCCAGGAACCAGAAGGGGTCCGTCAGCAACACCCCACCGTGGCTGTCTACAGCCTGCAAAGGAGCGGGACGTGTGATGGGAACTCTGTGGGGACGCCCCCGAAGGAGACACGTCCATCAAGAGCCCTCCGCTGTGTCTGCTGTGTTTGCACAGCATCGCGGTGGCCGAGAGGCCGCCATGCAGGGAGGGAGCCTTTGGCTGCAGGTCTGATTGGGGACTGTCATGCCCTGCAGGTCTCTGAGGATCTCCATGGTGTTTGGGTTTTTGTGTGTGTGTTTTTTTTCTCTTGATTTGAGAGAGAGAGAGAGAGAGAGAGAGAGAGAAACATCAATGATGAGAGAGAATCACTGGTCAGCTACTTCCTGCACACCTCCTGCTGGACATCGAGCCCGCAACCCCGGCATGTGGCCTGACAGAATAAAACCATGACCTCCTGCAGGCCTGTGTGGATCAGTGGTTGAGCGCCAACCTGTGAACCAAGAGGTCACTGGTTCGATTCCAGGTTGGGGCATATGACCGTGTTTGGGGCTCAATCCCCAGTAGGGGTGTGCAGGAGGCAGCTGATCAATGATTCTCTCTCATCATTGATGTTTCTCTCTCTTTCTCTCTCTCTCTTTCCTCTCCCCCCTTCTCTAAAATTAATTTTAAAAATATTTTTTTTTTTTAAAAAGAAAAGAACATGACCCCCTGGTTCGTAGGTGGATGTTCAATCCCTGAGCCATCCCAGTCAGGCATGATCTCCATGTTTTTGAGTGAGAACTCCTACAGCGTTTTTCTTCCTTTTCATATATAAAAAGGAAGAATGTTTATCAGCCATGTGTCCCCACGTGGGGGCTTTAGAGCTCCTTCCATGTTTCCCTTCTGGGTTCCGTCTGAGTATCATAGGACGCATGGAGCTGGGCCATGACTGGAAACGTGGATTCCAGCTGTGCCGTATCCGTCCGACCCAGGAACCCTCTAAGCTGGTGTGTGTGTGTGGTTAGGAGAGAAGAGGTTGTTATTCCTCGGAGTCCCTCCTGGTTAGGAGATAACCAAGGCTTTTCTCTTGGGAAAAACAGAACCAGAGCCTGTCCTTGGAGACCCGTGTCTCTTTACGGCTAGCTGTTGTAACAGGTAAGCTGTGTCCTCCTGGGAGGACAGTATGTCCTAGGACATAAAAGTCAATCCCCCACAGGTGGGATCATGGGAATTCTAGCATCGTCCCAATCAGCCTTTCGTATTTGAAATAGGTGGGATTACTTTGTGTATCCCTGGGGCAATCCTGCCCTGGGGAATTCTGGGTCCTCCCAGGTCCTAGCAAAGAAAAGATATTTGCTGACCTTTCATTGTTTTTGTTCACAGGAACGCTGAGAAAAGAGCTGCATCCATTTTTTATCTCTGGAAATTATCGCCCTCCCACCGGGTTAGCTGGTAACAGGGTAGGTGGGTTTGGAACCACTAGATGTCTGGGAATAACTTTCTGCTTATTAGTCCTCACCACAGGGCATCTTCCCATTGATCTTTAGAGAGTGGGTGAGAGGGGTGAGAGAGAGAAAGAGAGAGAGAGAGAGAGAGAGAGAGAGAGAGAGGCATTGATGTGAGAGAGAGAGACATCCATTGGTTGCCGCCTGCATGTGCTCCAGGGGGACCCAGGAATGAAGCTGTGCCCTTGACCGGGAATGGAAACCACAACCCTTTAGGGCAAGGGCCAACACTCTACCATGGAGCCACGCCTGCCAGGGAGGGGACAACTATTCTATTTATAGCTCCGAGTTCCCGTACAAATCTCCATCCTTGCTCACTGGGTTTCTTTACCGGGATGATACGAGAATTGCAGGAGCACAGGCACGGAATTATAAGCCCCCCTTTATTTTTTTATTTTTATTTTTATTTTTATATTTTATTGGTTTTTACAGAGAGGAAGAGAGAGGGATAGAGAGCTAGAAACGTCGATTAGAGAGAAACACCGACCAGCTGCCACTTGCACACCCCCTACCGGGGATGTGCCTGCAACCAAGGTACATGCCCTTGACCAGAATCGAACCTGGGACCCTTCAGTCCACAGGCCGATGCTCTATCCATTGAGCCAAACCAGTTTCGGCTGTAAGTCCCCCCTTTAATGTCATCTTGAATAATGGGCTTAGCTCCACTACCTCATCCAGTCTTCCGGGATACTGGTGAGTATTAGGCAGAGGCAACGTTCTGTCGATAGTTAATTTAGTAAGTGGCTGACTCTGTCGGACCCGTTATCTGTCCTGGCAAAGATCCAAAGCTATCCTGGAGCATCATCCGACGACAGCCAGTCTCAAGGTCCATTTCCTCGTAAGGAGGTCCCTTTAAAACGGACTCAGCATGTCCCTTAATCCGCTCTAAGTCCCTCTCGCCCTTCGGGGAGAAGGGTAGGCGGGCATGGCTGGTTTCAGAGAGCCTCGCCTTGCCGGGCAGGGGAGCTGAGGAGCTTTGAGGAGTGGACAGAGGAGTTGCCCTTTCACCTTGGTGGCCGGAAGGCATCGGACTGGCTGTCCTTAGATCCTGGCGGATTAGAGGTCCCTCCCATCTGTGCACAAGCTTTGCCCCCAGGGAGAGGGCCATTCGGCGGGGGAGGGGTAAGAACAGATCAAGTTGTTCCAATGTCCCCAAGGGCTGTAGTCACGTTCCCCTTGGGTGGCCATTTCAGTGCTGCCTGAAGTGTCCGTAAGGGGAGGGGGGAGAGAGGGAGATGCTCTATAGTCAGAGCAGCCCTATGCTTGCTTCTGTTTCTTTTCTTTGGTTAAACCCCATTCTGTTCTCTCCATCCCTTCTTAAAGGGACCGGCTTTTCACAATAGGCATAGAGTCCCGTCTCCCTGTCTGAGAGTGAGCCTCGGGGAGGTCTCTAACTGCTTGATTGTTGGAACTGTAAGTTCATGATTTTGGCAACTTCATCTTTTTCTTTCTTTTTTTTCTTTCTTCTTTTTTTTTTCTTTTTTTTTTAAAAATATATATTTTATTGATTTCTTACAGAGAGGAAGGGAGGGAGATAGTTAGAAACATCGATGAGAGAGAAACATCGATCAGCTGCCTCATGCACACCCACCACTGGGGATGTGCCTACAACCAAGGCACATGCCCCTGACCGGAATCGAACCTGGCCGATGCTCTATCCACTGAACCACACCAGTTTTGGCAACTTCATCTTTTCTCTTTTGAATGGTTTTAGAGAGAGGGTCACCTCAGCAGCATGTTAGTCAGAGCTGTAAGCTCTCCATCACGTCCTCCCCTAAAATGCCAAATTCAGTAGGCGATCATTTTGATGATCCTTAAAACGGCCCAGAGGTAGATCTCAATCTTGATTTAACTTTTTTTTTTTTTTAATCTTTAAAGAAATCAAGTGCTGGTTCACCAGGCTTTTCTATCTTGGTTCAATCCACTTTCAGGGGGGCAGGGGGAGCCTCAGGTCTGGCTTGGTAAAGGTGGTGGGATCATTCTGTACATTTTTCTGGTCCGCCTCTCTCTGTTCCCAGAGAACCTTGTGTCCATCTCCTGCTCTTTTCTTAGAACCTAGCATGTGTGTTCACTGGTCCAGGTCAGAACAGCCAGGATCGGCCCTAGCTGGTTTGGCTCAGTGAATAGAGTGTCAGCCTGTGGACTGAAAGGTCCCAGGTTCAATTCCAATCAAGGGCACGTACCTGGGTTGTGGGCTTGATCGCCAGCAGGGGGCATGCAGGAGGCAGCCAATCAATGATTCTCTCTCATCACTGATGTTCCTCTCTCCCTCACCCTTCCTCTAGGAAATCAATAAAAAAATATATTTAAGGGGGAAAAAAAAAGAAAGAGCAGCCAGGATCGTCGATCCTAACAGTTAAATGAGATTCCTTTGCAAACCCGTCGGGGTCATGGAGGGTTCGGGAAGTCATTCGATTCCTTCATTCTGTTCTGTCCAAGGGACAGTCTGGCTCCCTCTGCCTGAGGAGGGCTTGTCTGAGAAGGCGCTGCCAGAGTCCTGTTTGTTCTTGCTAGCTGATCCCGGTCTGCTTTTCTATTCTGAGTGTCCCCCAGGTCAGTAGGTGCTGCGGCGGAGGTGAGGAAGAGAGAGAGAGGGAGGGAGAGGGAGAGGTGTGCAAGAGGCAGCCGAGCCATGATTCTCTCTCATCATGGATGTTTCTCTCGCTCTCACCTCTCCCTTCCTCTCTGAAATCAATGCAAACATCTGTATTTTTAAATCCAGCCTAAGACTGAGTCTTATAAGAGTTTATTTGGGCCAAACTTGAGGATATTCATGTGAGAGCAAAAAAAAAAAAAAAAAAAAAATCTCGATGGTTCAAGAAAATGCTCCAGAAAATGGCACTTTGCAGCTTGTTCTAGACGCTAGAATCTAAGCTGGAGACATAGGAGGGTTATAGGAAGTCCATCGGTGGTAGATTAAGGAGCCAGGAGAAGCAAAGTGGGGAAATCTCTGGGATTGAATAAAAAGTAAAATGGCCCAAACCGGTGTGGATCAGTGGATAGAACATCAGCCTGCAAACGGAAAGGTCCCAGGTTCGATTCCGGTCAAGGGCATGTACCTTGGTTGCGGGCACATCCCCAGGAGGGAGTGTGCAGGAAGCAGCGGATCGATGTTTCTCTCTCATCGATGTTTCTAGCTCTCTATCCCTCTCCCCCGTCCTCTCTGTAAAAACTCAATAAAATAGCCAAAACTGGTTTGGTTCAGTGGATAGAGCGTCGGCCTGCGGACTGAAAGGTCCAAGATTTGATTCCGGTCAAGGGCACGTACCTTGGTTGCGGGCACATCCCCGGTAGGGGATGTGCAAGAGGCAGCTGGTCGGTGTTTCTCTCTCATCGATGTTTCTAGCTCTCTGTTCCTCTCCCTTCCTCTCTGTCAAAAATCAATAATATATATATATATATATATATTTTTTTAAATCAAGTATATTTTTAAATAAAATAAAAAGTAACATGGAGACACCTACTTCTCTACATCGGTGGTACAGGGGCGTTAACAATGAGCATGTGCAGCACCTAAGATGGGAACAAGACAACAGCGGGTCCGTGCTCTGTGCTCTGACCCGTGCGCCCTGAGGTGAGGGGTCTGAAAACGGATATGCTCTAACATTTCTAAGGGGGGTTATCTTAGGTCAGTAGACTCACTCAAGATAAAAACTGACTTATGTCCAGGGAGTTACAGGTGTCGGATGTGACTACCCACCCTGACCCACTTCTAACTCAAGTTAGCAATCTTTCTGTTCAGACCATCCTATGTGGAAACTTAAAAATATATATATATATATATATATATATATATATATATATAGTTTATCTATTTTATTATTTTTATTTTATTATTATTATTTTTTTACAGAGATGAAGGGAGAGGGATAGAGAGCTAGAAACATCAATGAGAGAGAAACATCAATCAGCTGCCTCCTGCGCACCCCCCACTGGGGATGTGCCCACAACCAAGGTACATGCCCTTGATGGGAATCGAACCTGAGGCCCTTCAGTCCGCAGGCCGATGCTCTATCCACTGAGCCAAACCGGGTTTGGCAACTTCTGGTCTCCGAGTGCGTAGGGCCCACCACGCAGGCCTCCCCCGCGCTGCCGGGTTTGGGATATGGCTCCCTTCCATCCACAGGGGCCAGTGATGTCAATGAGCAGAAGCGAGCTGAGTCACAGGCAGGACGATAGAGAACGGTGGGGACTGCGGCAAACCAAAATGCTCGCCTCACAGGAAGGGAGCAGCCGCTGTTTAGCGTTGCCTAATCGTTGCCATATTGCTGCCATGTGGACACGGGCACCCGGGGTTGCCAGATCTTTGGGAATTTCTGAGATGAAACCAGGAAGCCCTAAGCTGGCTTGAAGCTTCCCAAGTTTCAAAATGCTGTTTGGGCTGGATGCAGCCCACAGGCCACGAGTGTGCAGGCCCCGCGTCAGTGAGACAACATTTTCCGTCCTCACTCCCAGCTCCGGCCTCTCCAACTTGGCTGGCTCTCCGGAGGCCATGACAGGAGCCAACAGGGGCCCAGCCAGGAGGCAACCCCCCTCCCCACTGACCTCAGGCTCACCCTCCCCCAACGCCAAGGCTTTGCCCCGGGTCAGGCCGATGGGCCCCGCGCCCTTCTGCAGGGCAGAGGCCCTCCCAAGGGCCTCCATACGGGTGGGCTTCTGGCGGGCCAGAGGGCCGTGCCTGCCAGACTAGCCTGGACCGGTTTAAAACCCGCTGAGATCCGGGCTGCAGGGGTGTTTTCAGTTCTTAAGACAAAGACCAGACTCATTACCATGACAACCCCCCACACCCCCAGGCCCTCACAGGCAGACCACTGCTGACCATTTCAGCCCCTAACTTCCCTCCTCAAATGGGCCCTGGGCCTGGCTCATCACTCTGCCCCCTACCTTTCTCAGATGCAGAGAACGTTCTCCTTCGGGCATCTTGTCGACTTCACCTCTGGACCTTCCCGGTGGTGCCCTAGAAGGTGCCCGAAACTCCTGTGCCGCCCCTCCACTCAGGCCCACCCCCTGAACACTCCTCTGTCCGGGACCCCTCAGGCCGCAGCTCAGAAGTCACTTCCCGCGGAAGTCTCCCAGGCCCATCTGAGCTGGTGTAGAGGCCTCGGCCAGGTGTCCCCCATCACAGCCTCCCACCCAATGAATGCTCTCTACGGAGAGCTGGAGGGGACATGGGTCCGCACTTGTGTTCCCAAGCGTATATCTAGCACCTAGCATTATGCCCGGGGCCTAGGAAATGCTTATACGTGTGCAGAAGAAAAATGGAAAAGAGGGAAGGAAGGAAGGACCCCTCCCTGTATCTGTTGCATATCTATTTTTAAAAAATATATTTTATTGATTTTTCAGAGAGGAAGGGGGAGGGATAGAGTTAGAAACATCGATGAGAGAGAAACATCCACCAGCTGCCTCCTCCACACCCCTCACTGGAGATGTGCCTGTAACCAAGGTCCATGCCCTTGACCGGAATCGAACCTGGGACCACAGGCCGACGCTCTATCTTCCAGAGCCACACCAGTTTTGGCGTGGTGTTGCATCTCTCTCCCCCCCCCCCCCATTCTGACCATCTCTCTCTATTTCCACCTTAAACATCTGCAGCCTGTCCTGTCTCATCATGTGCAAGGCAGCTGATGTGTTTCTGACCCTGCCTCCCCCTCGCTGACCCCTGTCGCCGGGAGTGCAGGCAGGCCCGCGTCCCTCCCTCGCAGAACCGCTGCTCTCTGACCTCAGATCCTGCAGAGGCACACCAGATGTTCCCCCGCAGGGGGTCCCCTGGGCTCCGTGCCCAGATTCGGGGGAAGAAGGGGAAGTGAGGTCGAGAACTGATGGTGCAAGACGAGGCCTGGAGCTGAGGAAGAAACAGAGGAGCAAAGAGCGAGCGGGGCGAACGGGGCAGCGAGGGGCGGGCCCGAACACGCCGCCCCATCCCCCCACTCCACCGCCAGCTACCTCCCCGCACTGCCAACGCCCTCCCAGCCCAGCCGGCCACATCTGGCGGCGGCCCTCCCTTGTTTCCGCTGCATCCAGACTTCCCCCTGGGGTGGCTGGAGGCCGTGCATCTGGGGCTTTAAACGTACAAAGGGACTCGGGGGCCGGCGGCACTGGCAGCGGCGGCGCAGGCGGAGGCGCAGGGACCGGCCGGGCCACGCGCAGCGGAGCCGGGCGCAGCGAGGCCACCGAGGCGGGCGGGCTGTCCCCTCGGAGCGCAGCGCTGAGCGGCGGATCGGGGCCAGCCAGGCGGCCACACACCTCGAACCCGAACCAGAACCAGCGACCTCCGGGGCGACCTCGCACGGGGCCCGGGAGCGCGGGGATGGAGACGCTCGTGGCGCGGGGCGCGCTGGCCGGCGCGCTGCGGGCGCTCTGCGTGCTGGGCTGCCTGGTGGGCCCCCTCGCCGCCGCGCCCTCGCCCATCATCAAGTTCCCCGGGGATGTCGCCCCCAAGTCGGACAAAGAGATGGCCGTGGTGAGTGGCTCCGCGGGCCTCCAGGAGCCGAGTGTAAACAAACTTTGCAGGCGAGGTTGGGGAGGGCTGGGGTGGGGGGTGGGGTGGGGTCCGGGGGGCTCCCGGCTGCACCCCCTCCTCCCCCGAGGGGCACACACCGTGCGGGAGGGGCTTCCGCCAGCCGCCCGGCTGGCGTCCGGGGCCAGCCGGAGGGGGGTCTGTTTTGGAAACCGGAGGGGGCTTTCTGTGCGCGGCGAAAGCCTTGGATAAACAACTTGGAGATTTCCCGGACGCAACGGGGGGCGTGAGACGCGGAGGGGAGGGGGGCCCGGGGTGCTTGGCCAACGCAGGAAAGGAGGGCTCTTCTGTAAATAACGGGGCATTGTCTGGGATCTGAGGATCTGGCCAAGCGGCGGCTTTGTCAACAACTTCTGCACACATCTGGGGGGAGGGGGCCCGGCTGGCCCTGGGCAAGCGTCCTGGTAAGGCCTTTGGCAAAAGGCCTGCAGGGGTCCCGTTAGCCAAGGGGGGGGGGTTGTTTTTTTTAAGCCCCGTGGCACGCGATGTGGGTGAACTGCACACATTGGGAGCTCCGCGCCCAGCGGGGCTGGGCCAACCTTAGGGATCTTTGGCACACATCTGGAGAGAGCCCTGGGCGCACCGCTCCAGGCGACCTTGGGGCAAATATTAGGGGCGGGGGTGACGCCTAGAGCACATCTTCTTCTCCAGAAGGGTCAAGGGTTGGGTCTTGGAAAAGTTCCTCGAATTTCTGCAACTTCTGCAAAGGGTGGGGGCGGGGGGCCCCGGGCAGGAGAGAGGCGGCCCGCGGGGTCGGAGGGAGGGAGGCAGGGGCAGGCGCTGGAGGCCTGGCGCGTGGGGCGGGGGCGGAGGCGCCCAGCGGGTGGGAGAGCAGCCAGCCAGCCCTCCCTCCTGGCCAGGCTCCCAGCAGTGGCTCCGATGGATGTGGATGTTGTCCTGTGAGCGCGGGCGTGCCTGGCCGGGCACAGTGGAAGGGCACCATCCCTCAGCCTGTTAGTGCCTCGAGCTGGGGGGCCCCTCCAGATGTCCCTTCTCGCCCATAAGAAACGTGAAATCTTATTGCTCCCCGCCCCCAAGAAACCCCCCATTCTCCTTCAGCCTGGTCCCCAGCCCGCTGGTCACCCTGAGAACCCTTCTCAGCATGTAACATCCCTCCCTCCTTCCCAGCATCCAAGCTTCTGTCCCCTTTGGATAAATGGGTTGGGACAGCTTACATTTTTAGGGGCTGATATTCTTCTTTAAAAAAAAAAAATTTTTTTTAATTGATTTCAGAGAGGCAGGGAAATGGGGAGAGAGAGAAACATCAATGATGAGAGAGAATCCTTGATCAGCTGCCTCCTGCACACCCCCCACTGGGGATCACGGCCCCACCCCCCCACTGGGGATGGAGCCACCCAGATATGTCCCTTGACTGAGAATCGAGCCCTGACCTCTGGGTTCATGGGTGGATGCTCAATCACTGAGCCACCCGGCCCGGCAGGGGGCTGCTATTCCTCCTAGGTCTGGAGCTGGCTGGCATCATGATGTGGCTCTTGGTTAGGGGTGAGGGTGGGGCTTTGGAGCTTTGGCAAAGCGGCCCGGGTGCCCACACCTTCCACGGAGTATAAGGGAGCCGTCCGGGCTGCCCAGAGGCAGCGCAGTGGGAGGCTTGAGAAGCAGGCGCTGGGCTTGGGCTGCCTGGCTTCCGATCCCAGGTGCAGGAGCCAGCTGGCCTCGAAAGCCTGGCAAATGACCACCCCTCTCAGGGCCAGCTTCTTCCACAAACTGAGGGAAATATGGTGCCTGTTAAAGCTAATCTACACACTCCCAAGTGGCACACGGTAAGCTCTCAGTGTTAGTCATCATCATCATTATTATTATTATTATTATTACTACTAGAGGCCCGGTGCATGAATTTGTGCACAGGTAGGGTTCCTAGGCCTGGCCAGCAATGAGGGCTGTTTGGGGCCTATTGGGGCCTTCTGGCTGCTGGCCGGGGATGTCCTTCGTTCCACACTGCCCCCTGGTGGTCAACACATGTCATAGCGAGTGATCAAACTCCTGGTCTCTGGTCGAACTCCCAAGAGGACATTTTGCCTATTAGCCTTTTATATAGAGGGGTTATACCCCACATTTTCTACTACTCCTCCAGACATGGCGAGGGCCCCTGCCGAAAGGTCTGGCTGCTTTCACCTTCCCAACAGTGCCCATCACATTTAATTTTGCCGTTATTTCTGTCGCGCCCGGGCCAACAGAAATACATGAAAGAGATGACAGAGGCAAAGAGGGGTCGTGAGTTACAGTTCTGCGTGTGGCTCTGGAGCCAGATGGCTCGGGTCCGAATCCAGCTCCGCCATTTGTGAGCTGTGTGACACGAGGCACGTGTGTGTGTCTTCACCTCTCTGTGCGTTAGTCTCTTCCTTCCGTATGATGGGGATGGCAACCACCACCACATCATGGAGCTGCTGTGAGCATGAGGGTTCCACGCTGACGTCACGCTCTCGACAGCTGTGACGTCACTCAAGCGCGTGGGCGTCCACGTTGGGGTTTGGGAACCCAGTAGTCCACCCAGTGCCTGTGGACCCCCGGATGATGATGATGATGTCCTCCCTGTTCTGGGCTATGGATCTGGGCTGGGCGGGGGCGGGTGGCCAGGACGATGCCGCCCCCCCACCCCCCCCCGTGGCCGCTCACCTCCGGCGCTCCTTTCTCCCAGCAATACCTGAACAGCTACTACGGCTGCCCCAAGGACAAGTGCAACCTGATCGGGCTGAAGGACTCGCTGAAGAAGATGCAGAAGTTCTTCGGGCTGCCCGAGACGGGGAACCTCGACAAGCGCACCCTCGCCACCATGAAGAAGCCCCGCTGCGGCAACCCCGACGTGGCCAACTACAACTTCTTCCCCCGCAAGCCCAAGTGGGAGAAGAACGAGATCACGTACAGGTACGGAGGCGGGGCTGCGGCCGCGGGAGGCGGGGTCTCCTCGGGCCCATCGCCCCGCTCCGGGGACCCAGGAGGGGGGGGTCCTAGGAGGACTCGGAGTCTTAGGGCGTTTGCATGCGGAGTGCTTAGGAGCTGGGGTCGGACAGACCTGGACTCGACTCTCACCCTTAGTAGGCAGGAGGCATCGGGCTACGTAGGTTTCAATGCCCCGGGCCTCGGCTTTCCAACCTGCAGAATGGGGCGAGCACAAAATCTTCCTCGTAAAGTTGGTAGGGAGCTGAGCTGGGTCCCCTCTGCGAAGGGATTTCTCCACGTCCGGGCTGTGGTAACCGTGTAATCCCCGCCGGTGGCTGCTCCTCCTGGCTGGGGTCTTAGGGGCAGGGTGGAGAGACGGCGGTATTGGTTGCTAATTGGTTGTAGGATGGAGTGATCGGTGGTCAGCTGGGGGTGACCCTCTTGGAGGCCTGTTTCACGTTGGCCTCTGCTCTGCGCGGCTCGTGCTGGGTTCCAGGATGAGAGAGAGCTCGGCCCCATGTCCCGTGTGTCCCCCAGCCAGAAGGGGCGGGTGAGAGTCCTGAGACGAGGCCTGAGGAAGTCGGCTGGCCTAGGAGGCAAGGCATTCTGGGCGCACTGTTCTCCCAGGAAGCTCTGCTCACCACACACACACACACACACACACACACACACGTATACCTGTCTACGTGTGCACACCTGCACATTCTTGTGCACACACAAACGCATGCACCCCTCCCGGGCTGAGGCGCACACTCTCACACCTGCGCCCACACACCATCCTTGCACACATCCGTGCACTCGCACAGGTTCACGTATGCCCTTGCACGCAGGCACACACACTCTGCATACATGCACGCGCACACTCGGGTGTGTGTGCCTGCTCACTCCTGTGCCTCTCTCCGAACCTCCAGGATCATCGGCTACACGCCCGACCTTGACCCCGAGACGGTGGATGATGCCTTCGCCCGTGCCTTCCAAGTCTGGAGTAACGTGACGCCCCTCCGCTTTTCCCGTATCCACGACGGAGACGCCGACATCATGATCAACTTCGGCCGCTGGGGTGGGCAGCGGTGGGGCCCGCAGGGGCTCAGCGTGGAGAGGGAGGGGATCCGGCGAGCGGAGAGGCAGGCACCGGGGTCCTGAGAGCAGCTGAGATAGGAGAGGAGAGGAGAAGGGGTGGCCGCCGAGGGGCGTAGCTGGGACCAGACGCTGGAGAGCCACGGGGATGTGAGGCAGGCGAGGGGTCTTCCCGCGCCGTCCCATACAGCAGCTCCGACAGGCGAAGGGCTGGTCACGTGTCCAGTAGTTCCAACGCCAGGTCCCCTGTCTTGGTCACACTGGCCACACGTCAGGTGCTCCGTAGCCACAGGGGGCCCGTCGGGGATGACCCGCACCAAGCGTGTCCCCGCCATCGCGGGAAGTTCTGCTGGGTAGCACAGATCCGCCCTGAGGGACTCCGGGCCTGGGAGGAGGGCGGAAAGAACGGAGTGGTGTAGACCGGAAAGTGAGTGGACACCCACCTGTGGCCCCGGGCACCATGGGGGAGGGTGGCGTGAGCAGTGGCGGCCGTGTAGACATAAAGGTAGGCGGTGCAAACGTTGTGAGTAGCGCGGTGATGCGGGTGGGTGGTATGGACCTGGGTGGTCACATAGGCCCGGGGCTCAGAGGTGTGGCTATCGGTGATAGACTTGACCATGGAGACCTCAGGGTGCTGACCACCCCGTCAGCACCTATCTGTTGACTTGCTGTGTCCCAGTCTCGGGTAACCCCAACAGGATGGGGGAGGGGACACGTGCCAGGTGGGCGGGTGTGGCTGGGGGTCAGGGCTTAGGGCGGGGGCGGGGGCGGCTGGAAGCTGAGACCCCGCGTGTTCCAGAGCACGGAGATGGGTACCCCTTCGATGGCAAGGACGGGCTCCTGGCTCACGCGTTCGCCCCGGGGCCCGGGGTCGGGGGAGACTCCCACTTTGACGACGACGAGCTGTGGAGCCTCGGAGAAGGGCAAGGTAAGCAAGGGGCCGCCCCCCACGTCCCAGCATCCTCTCCGGTCCTCTGCCTGCCTCCCCGTCACCTAGCAACAAGGACCATCCCTTCTCCCACAACCCTGGGCGCGTCCATGGACTCTGAGGGGAAGGGGAGGGGAGTCACACAGGCTTCTGGTCTCTGGAGAAGGGCCCCGAGAGGCTCAGCCCACCCTGTGTCGCGCCCCCTATCTCCTCCCCCCGCCCCACAGTGGTCCGAGCGAAGTACGGGACCGCCAACGGGGAGTACTGCAAGTTCCCATTCCTGTTCAACGGCAAGGAGTACAACAGCTGCACGGACGCGGGCCGCACGGACGGCTTCCTCTGGTGCTCCACCACCTACAACTTCGACAAGGACAACAAATACGGCTTCTGCCCTCACGAATGTGAGTCCTCAGGCCCCGGGCTCCCCGCGGTCCCCCGTCGTCCGCGCTGCCCGGGCCCGGCCCGGCCAGGCAGCCAGCGTCCTCCAACCCCCCCGGACACCCTGCTGGCCCGGTCACCTGCATAATTCATTAGTCACTTAATGCTTTCAGCAAGTCCGTCGTTCCTTTTTATGTCTCCCCGTGGGCAACCGTGCTTGCAAAATCAGGTTTGATGTGCTAGTTATTTATTTTTTTTTCCTTGCACACCTTAGGATGAACTTAGAGGACTGTTCGTGTGCCCAGTGGTTCTCTCTAGAACCATTCTGTTTCCTCCTGTGCCCGAGGGGCAGGATTGGGGGCTCGGGCACCGGAGAGAGAGAGGCTCAGGGATGGATCAGAAGTCTAGCAATGGGGGTGGGGACCGAGACTCAGACACCGAGGCTGGTACCCAACCTGGCTGGCACCGACCCCTGGCATTTCAGCCGTTATTCCTGGTTTTGAGGCCAGCTTCACTAATGTGTGTGTGTGTGTGTGTGTGTGTGTGTCTGTGTATGGGGACTGTACCATCTGCCTCTCGGACTCTTGTCTAATTTTGCTTGTGTCTACCTCTCTGTGTCTTGACCCAGTATTTGTGTGTGTGTGTTTGTCAGTGCCCAACACATACCATGCTCAGGTATTGTGAAGCCATATCTAGGGGAACATGTTTTGGGGTCAGGGTATGGACCTACACAATCCTTTTTTTAAGAAAAAAAAAAACACCCCTGACACACTTTTTCATCAGAAACCTGAGAAGGATAGTACGTATTACCTTCATCCTCTGTCAAGGCATCCTACCCGATGATTCTGGAGATCGAAAGCCAGAAAAATGGGAGAAAACCCGAGCGTTTTTCTAAATACTTCTTTCTCCCTCCACTCCGGAGACTCCTTGATCCGTACATGCCTTTGTCTTTTTGGCTGTAACGCCGCATGTTTGTGAACCCGTCCGACACCATGGCAACTGAATACTGATGACCCCCCTCTCCCCCCGCCAGCCATGTTGACAGAAGGGTTCTGTTTATGCTTTTGGTACCAGAGCCCATGCGATACCTAGTGTATTAAGTAAGAGATGGAGCCATTAATAAATCAGAAACGTTCCATGGAAGTCTGCTCCAATGCTGCGTGCCCCCTCCCGTGCACCAAGCCTGGCGATGAGCAAAGAATGCCTTGATGCTCGGAGCGAAAACAGCTGTAACTCATACGTTTGGGGCATTAGCCAGATGCGAGGACGCACAGCACGCACGTGTTTGCGTCTGGGGGCAGATGTTGTGTTACTCAGCCCCTGCTGACTGCTGAGTCAGTGTCTGTTTCTCTTCATCCTCCTTCGGGTCAGGATCGGAGAGGAGATGGGGCTTCCTGGGCGGTAGACACGCAGCCGATGGGGAGCCAGGGGCGGGGCCGTTAACTCTTTGCCTTTCCACCGGGCATCTGGCCTCAGTGTGGCCTCTTCTCTTATCCCATTGCTGCTGGCGTTGCAAGAGAAGACCTCTCTCTCTCTCTCAAATGTTTTTATTATTTCAGAGAGGAAGGGAGAGGGAGAGATAGATTCCACAATCAAAGGGAATTGTCCATCGGCTGCCTCCTGCACGCCCCCCCACCAGGGATTGAGCCCAAAACCCAGGCATGTGTCCTGACCGGGAATCGAACCGGGGACCTCCCGGTTTATAGCTCAACCACTGAGGCACACCGAGCCGGGCAGGTCTCTCGATTGGGGTCTCCTGAAGGTCTCCGGATTGGGGAGAAGGGGCTCCCTCCTGGTCGTGGTGGAGTTAACGAACGGGCTGCTGAGGTCAGCGCTGGCGCGGCGGCGCACAGATGGTCCTCGTTACGCGCCTGCGGTTTTGCTCGCTGGCGGCTCCAGAGGTGCACCATTGTGTCGCTCTGGGGCGGGGGAGGCCACGGGCCACAGGGGAAGAGCCCGAGACAGATAAGCCCTGGCGCGGAATCCCAGCCTCTGCCCCCAGTTCTCCAGGCCTGGCCCCTGCCTCGGGGAGGTCAGCGTGGACCGGAGCTTCCCAAAGACGCCCCTCTCCCTCCCGCTCCCTCCTCCCCCCTGCCTCCTGCGGGGACCGCAGAAAACCGGCTGGGGTGAAAGGAGGTGAAGCCTGGTGTGTGTGTGTGTGTGTGTGTGTGTGTGTGTGTGTGTGGTGAGCAAGAGAGAGATGGACATTCGCCCTGCTGACCACAGATGATGTTCTTAGTGACCCACGTGGTGTGGGCATCGGCCAGGCAGGCGGACAGGGACCGTGGGGCTCCAGCAGGCTTCCTGGGGGCTCCCTGCTGTGCGCCCCGAGTTCGCCGAGAGGGTGAGGGTCCACCAGGGCCCAGGGGAGGCTGGGGCAGACCAGGAAGCCAGGGGCGGTCCCCGGGAGCCCAGAGAAGCAGCCGCGTACCAACCGGTATTGGCAATTTTTTTTCTTCTTCAGTCATCACCCAAGGATATTTTTCCGTGGATTTTCAGAGAGAGTGGAAGAGAGAAGGAAAGAGAGAGAAACATCGATGTGAGAGAAACACATCGATTGGTTAGGCCCGGGCCAGGGAGAAGCCTGCAACCGAGGTACGTGCCCTTGACGGGAACGAAACCTGGGACCCTTAGGTCTGCAGGCCGACATTCTGCCCACTGCGCCAGACCGGCCAGGGTGATTTTTTTCAAAAAAATATATTTTATTGACTTTTTACAGAGAGGAAGAGAGAGGGATAGAGAGTAAGAAGCAATGAGAGAGAAACATCGACCAGCTGCCTCTTGCACACGCCCTACTAGGGATGTGCCCACAGCCAAGGTACATGCCTTTGACCGGAATCGAACCCGGGACCTTTCAGTCCGCAGGCCGAGCTCTATCCACTGAGCAACACTGGTTTCGGCCTAGGGTGATTTTTAATATTTGAATGCTGTCACCTCCCTGGGGAAGCCAGCTCGATGTGTCCACGCAGGGGCCCGGCTGAGTTCCCGGTGCCCCGGTGGGTGGCCTCTCTCACATGTGCCCCCTCCCTCCCTCTCTCCCCGCCCCCCAGCCCTGTTCACCATGGGCGGCAACGGCGACGGCAAGCCCTGCACGTTCCCGTTCAGCTTCCAGGGCAACAGCTACAACAGCTGCACCACCGAGGGCCGCAGCGACGGCTACCGCTGGTGCAGCACCACGGAGGACTACGACCGGGACAAGAAGTACGGCTTCTGCCCGGAGACCGGTGCGTGCCCCTCCCCGCCTCTCTCCGCCCCTCCCCGCCTCCCCCAGAACACGCACGGGACCCCAGCCCCCCTTCCCCAGGACGGGGCTCTGCCCGAATACTTAGCAGCACAGACATTGGGACCCATCGCCACTTCAGCCCAATCGGTGCCTCCTAGCGTCGGGCCCGCCAGGGACCCTCCTCTGCGTGGCCCACACGCTCTCAGCCTCCCCGACCAGCCCTTCTCTTTCTCTTTAAAAAACCTTTATTGTTGGAAGTATGACATACATCCCCCGTTTCCCCTCCATGCACCTCTTCTAGTCCTCCCCCCCCCCCCAAGGTCCTCCCCACCCCATTGCTGTGTCCACGGGTGATGCATCTGTGCAGACAAGCTCACTGGCTGGTCTCTTCCCACCCCCCGCCCTCCCCTCCATCAGCCTTCTCTCTGGGGTCCCATCAGTCTGTCCCAGGCCTCTCTGTCTCTGGGTCTCTCTCTCGGATCATTCGTTTGTTTGGTTCGTTCGATCCCACCTGGGAGTGAGATCGTGGGACAATGCCTTCCTCTGAGAGGCGTGTTTCGCTCAGCACCATGCTCCCCTTTTCTGTCCCTCCTCAGATCCTGAAGTCTCTCTTCCCTGCCTCTCTTTGTCTGCACGGACTCCCGTCCGCCTCTTCCTCCTTCTCCCCTCCTCCCTCCTCCCTCCCTTCGTCCAGCGGGTGTGTGTGAGCACCTCCTGTCTGCAGGGGAGCAGCCAGCCTTCCCTGGGGCCCCTGCAGCAGAGCTGTCCAGCGAGGGGAGCTGCCCCTTTCTCCCTGCCCAGCCCCCTTGCCTCCGGCCCCGCGGTCCCCGTCCATGGAACCCGATGAAAGCTCTGCATCTGAAGCCTGGACCTGCCTCGCAGTATCTGCTCGGGCAATTTTCAAAATAAATATATTTTTTGTATGGACCTCAGAGAGGAAAGGAGAAGGAGAGAGGGAGACAGAAACATCCATGATGGGAGAGAATCATGGATCGGCTGCCTCCTGCACGCCCCCAATGGGGATCCAGCCCGCAACCCCGGGCAGGTGTCCTTGACCAGAATCGAACCTGGGACCCTTCAGTCTGCAGGCCGACGCTCTCTATCCACGGAGCCAGCCGGCCGCGGCTCAGGCAGTATTTTCTCATCTCTCTGGGTCCCGGTGTCCCCGTTGGTGAAAGGGGTGTGTGTGTGTGTGTGTGTGTGTGTGGCCTGGTTCTGACCGCACAGGGTTGTCAGGTACGGGGGTGAGAATGGATCCAGCACTTGCTCGGGTGAGGGCTCAGTTGAGGGGGGAGGGGGTGTGTGTGTGAGTGTCCAGGTCACGTCGCCGTCCCTGGCGGTGGAGGGCTCGGGCCGCTCACAGCCCCGCGCCCCTGACTCCACAGCCCTGTCCACCGTCGGCGGGAACGGGAACGGCGCCCCCTGCGTCTTCCCCTTCACCTTCCTGGGCAAGAAGTACGAGCGCTGCACCAGCGACGGCCGCAGCGACGGCAAGGCCTGGTGCTCCACCACCGGCAGCTTCGACGATGACCGCTCCTGGGGCTTCTGCCCCGACCAAGGTACCGGCCGGCCGGCCGTGGGGCCCGCCGCCCGCACCCCACACCCGCACCCCACCCCGGGGCCCTCTCCCCACCGCAGGACGGCCTCCGTCCATCCTTCGTCCTGGTCTCCGAAGCCAGGGCCTGACCCTTCTCTCCCCCCCGTCTCTCTCTCCCCCTCCCCGCCCTTCCCTGCGGCCCTCAGGGTACAGCCTCTTCCTGGTGGCGGCTCACGAGTTCGGCCACGCGATGGGGCTGGAGCACTCGCAGGACCCCGGAGCCCTGATGGCGCCCATCTACACCTACACCAAGAACCTCCGCCTGTCCAATGACGACGTCAAGGGCATCCAAGAGCTCTACGGTGAGCCTCCGCTCCGGGCTGTGGGGGGGCGGGGCGGGGGGCGGGGGTCTGGGAGGCTGTGTAGCTGGGATGGAGGGGCAGGAGGTGCCCCAGGAAGGTCCCAGCCCTCCCGGGCGGCAGGAGACAAGGGCAGGAGGCACCGGTGTTGACCTGGTCTGCAGGGGTCAGCCCTGCCAGGGCACCCAGGACAGCTCCTTTTCTTCCCAAGTCTCATCAGTGTCCACGCCCCTCTGGGCGCTCTTATCTTTTAGGGAGTAAACTGAGACCTGAGAGAGTCACCAGGTCGCAGCCACCAAATTAGGTTTTTGTGCCGCGCCAGCACAGCTAAGGGCTCAGCGAGCTGAGGGAGGATGAAGAAAAGACAGACAAAGAGAATAAGCTGGGTCTGGGTGGATCTTCTGTGTGCCTGGCTGAGGCCACAGAACAGATCCAGACTGCAAAGCCGATGCTTTATTTATAACCGGGGGCAATCAAGGAAGTTTACAATGTTCTTGTAAGTTTCACTTGTTTTGGCAGCATTTGCTGCCCCTCCCACAGCCCACTAGCTCCCCAGGAAGGATCTGGGGAGCAGTCACAGGATCAAGCTTAGTTATGCTTAGTGGCCTGTGCCCTCCACGCTGGGACTGGTTTGCGACTTTGCCAGCACGTCAGTCCGAGGCTTAACCCTACAACCGTTCCCTACAAGGTTTAGGATCCAGGAGCATTAGCTCCACACGGGGCAGAATTTCCCAGCGTTGCCATGGCCTTGATGACACAGGCGTGCCGGTTTCTAGTTTTGCCCGACGATTCTTTCATTTGCATGTGTCATCGGAACAATACAACGAGAATCTGCAACCGGTGCTTGCTTTATTATTAGTGCTTGCCCTGAGGCTGGAGCCTAAAGAGTTAGATCCATGTTCTAGAAAATGTAGATGTGTTAACGGTACTGGTGCTGCGTGGACCACGCCGAAAGAGTGCACGTGGTGCTTGAGCCGAGAGGCTGGGGGAGCCAGGGGTGAACTTGAACCCGTGATCGAGGGGCTGTCTGCTGCCTCTGCCCCTCTCTGGCCGTGAGAGACGGAGCCGGTCTTCACCTCTCTGGACTCAGTTTCCCCACCTGTGAAGTAGGAGTGATAGTGATGCCTGCCTCCCAGGGGTGAAGTGGGGACCGACTCATGGTGATGTCTACGAAGAGCAGTATAAAGGGCGAAGGTCCATGGGGTTCTGGCTTCTCTCCGCTCCCCTCTCCCCACGTCCAGGCATCGTCTCCCTCTCCTCCCCGGCTTACACGAAGGCCAACATAGTGTTTCGTGGGAGCCTAGGGGGAGAACCCCTGGGGCTGGGGGAGAGTCTGAGGTCAGGTGTCCTCCCCCAGGGCCCAACCCGGACACTGACACCGGCCCGGGCCCCTCCCCAACACTGGGGCCCGTCACTCCCGAGATCTGCACCCAAGACATCGTCTTCGATGGCATCGCTCAGATCCGCGGGGAGATCTTCTTCTTCAAGGACCGGTGAGTGCGGGGCCCGCTGCTGGCACCCCCAGCCCTGGCCCAGGGACCGCAGAGTAGGGTTTGCCGTGGGTCACATGACCTCCGGGCCTCAGGGACTCACCCCCACAGGCATCTCCTTTGCTTTCTCCTAGCCCAACTAGTCCACAGAGCCAAATACCAACAGGACAATAAGTGACATTTCTTTGGAGAGCCACATTTCTAAAACTTAAACTTCTTCCAATGCCGCTTCTTCAACATAGACTCTGCCAGGCCGTGGTAGTTTGTGGAAGAGCCACCCTCAAGGGGCCAAAGAGCCGCCCGTGGCTTGCGAGCCGCGGTTTGCCGACCGCTGTCCTAGTCTGTGGGTATACTAGGCATGGGTGCAGGGTGGCCGGGCATGCGCTGCTGTCACTCATTCTCCTGGGGTTTGTGGGCGCTCGTGGCCGATGGCAGAGGCACAGGAGGCCAAGCTGGGCCGCACAAGCGCAGTTCAAGGCTCACATCAGGCCTGGGGGTGTCCCATTGATGGAAGCTCACATCACATCTGAGGGTGTCCCAAGGCCTACCCTCAGGGCGGCCCTGAAGAGTCAGGTGGCAACAGACACGATTCTGTGCTTTTTTTTTTTTTTTCATATATTTTATTGATTTTTTATAGAGAGGAAAGGAGAGGGATAGAGAGTTACAAACATGGATGAGAAAGAATCATCGATCAGCTGCCTCCTGCACACCCCCTACTGGGGATGTGCCCGCAACCAAGGTATATGCCCTTGACCGGAATCGAACCCGGGACTTTTTAGTCCGCAGGCCGATGCTCTATCCACTGAGCCACACCGGTTTCGGTGGCTCTGTGCTTCTAACAGGGATGGAGGGGAATGTCGAGAAGCATCCTCCAGGCTGTCCCAGGCCGCCTCCCAGAATGACCTTGACCTCCAGTGGCCAAACTATCCTATGTCCAGGGAGCAAGTGACCGCAGGGAAGAGAAAGGGGTGTCCTTGGTGCTATAAAGGCCCCCACTCTATCGACCCAGGGCTGAGACCCATCCCGCAGCCCTAGCCCTCCTGGATATTGGCAGGTGGTAGTAGGGGTGCATTAAAAACCTATCCATCATCCATCCGTGAAAACACACATGCCCATCCATCCATTCATCTATCTGTCCATCCACCCGTTACCCATCTATTATCTACGCATCTATCATCTGGGATGTCTCTCATCCTCCTCCATCCACCCAGCCGTCCAGCCATCCATTCATAGAGCATACTAGTTGACAGAGCGGGATCGGGGGCCAGACGGCCTGGGTTAGACTCCCAGACCTATTGCTTGCCGGTGGCCTGATCATAGTTAATTAGCTATCTTTACCTCAGTTTCCTCATCTGTGAAATGGGACATATTTCCCCACCTGTCTCAGGGCTGCTGTAAGGGTGAGGTGAGCTCCGCCCGAGGAACAACACCTGGCAAGCGTCTGTGTGTCCCATCGTGCAGCTGGTATCACCAACAACTAATCGCTAGGCATCCGTGGTGCCAAGTACTTGGTTAGGCTTGAGGAGCTGGGGGCAGGGGACCGGGTGTAGAGGAGCTGTGGGTATACAGGCTACTTAATGCCTAGATCCGTGTTCTCAGAGGGGTCCATGGGCCTTCTACCCTAAACCCCCTAGGGCTGTGGTCGGCGAACCGCGGCTCGAGAGCCACATGCGGCTCTTTGGCCTCTTGAGTGTGGCTCTTCCACAAAATACCACGGCCTGGGCGAATCTATTTTGAAGACGTGGCATTCGGATAAGTTTAAGTTTTAAAAAAAAATTGGCTCTCAAAGGAAATTCCAATCGTCGTCCTGCTGATATTTGGCTCTGCGGACTAATGAGTTTGCCGACCACGGCCCTAGGGTGTGCGTGTGAAAAGTGTGGGTGTCTGCCCTCTGCCTGTGATCTCCGGGAGTGGGCCCCAGGACTCTGCATTGGAGCACATCCCCCTGAGGACTCCGATGCACGTTCAAGTCGAGCATCGCGAGCCTGGTTTGGGAAACTGAGGCAGAGAACCCCGACAGCAACCCAGGGCAGAACGAAAGGCGCGGCTGCAGAAGCACCCATGCGTCAGAGGCTTTGTGGGCACATCCAGAGCAGGGCGGCGGTGGCAGGAGGCAGCCCTCAGAGGGGCCTGTGAGGAGACGTGGACTCAGATGGACGGCGTGGTGCAGGGGCTGACCGGTCGGGAGGGTGCATAGATGGGGGGGAACTGCCAGGGCAGAGCCAGCAGGGGTGCGTGAGCTCCTGGCTGCTGCCGGGAGGAGCCGAGAGCCTGGTGGGGCTGGCCGGCCGGCCGTCTGTCCGTCCGTATTGGGGAAGGGCCGCCTCCACTCCACCGTCCCCCTCCTCCCCTCAGGTTCATCTGGCGGACAGTGACGCTGGGCGAGAAGCCCACGGGGCCCCTGCTGGTGGCCACGTTCTGGCCTGAGCTTCCGGAGAAGATCGACGCCGTGTACGAGGCCCCCCAGGAGGAGAAGGCCGTGTTCTTCGCAGGTGCGTGGGAAGCGGCCTGCCGGCCCTCGGGGCTCTGCCTCCCGGTCCCCGGCAGGGGTGCTCCCTCCCTCCGCGTTAGGGACCCTTTCTTCCCACCACCACCTCCGGAGGCTGGCTCTGGCCCCAGCATCGGAGAGCACCAGCCCACGGAGCGCGCATGGAGTGACCGTGAGCCCTCTCTTCCTCCTTCTGACCCCTTTTCCTGAAGGAACACTGCAGTTGCGTGCCGCTGCCTCTAGCGCCAGCGAGAGCCTCCAGCAGGCAGCAGCTTTAGTTGGAATTGAAAAAACACACACACATAATTTGATTTTTAAACTTTAAAATGAACATTTAAAAATATATATATATTCTATTGATTTTCCACGGCGAGGAAGAGAAAGGGATAGAGATCTAGAAACATCGATGAGAGAGAAACATCCATCAGCTGCCTCCTGCACACACACACACACACACACACACACCCAGTAGGGATGTGCCTGCAACCCAGGCGCATGCCCTTGACAGGAATCGAACCTGGGAACCCTTCAGTCCGCAGGCTGATGCTCTATCCACTGAGACAAACCGGCCTCGGCTAAAATGCACATGTTTTTAAACATTTCAAATGGAATTTTCCTTAAAAGTAAGTACTTGTATAAGGAATCTCTAGAAGTGGCCGGAATCGTCAAGAGAGGGTCACGTGGCTGATGTGTGGGGAGCCCTGCTTTTATCCAGCGTGGATGTGAGCACCTGCCACGGGCGGGGGATCCAGGCCCTGTCCTCACGGAGCTCACACACCGGCTGTAACGGGGCTGCCGTCAGCGTTGGGACTCAGGAGGGAGGACCGGCAGGTGTGAGCTGGAGCACAGAGGCAGCTTACCTATCCCACTGGCCGACTCCCAGGCCCCTTTGCCCCAGGAATCGTGGGCTGTGGCCAGGGCGCTGCTGGTCCCCAGGGCTGCTGTGCACAGAGTAGAAAAAGGTGCCCCCACGTGGCAGGCGTGGCACCCACAGTACGTGGCTGGTGAGTGGAGTGAGGGCTGGACCCCTTTCCAGTCCCCTCCTCGGCCAGCCACCTTCTGTAACCAACTGTCACCCCGTCCACCGGGGTCCTGGCCGGGGCTCTGACCCCAGCCGTGTCCCTGTGACGGCGGCCACCACGGGGTCCCCCCGGCAGACCGCTGAGGGGAGGAACGGGCCGGCTGGCCCCTGACCTGCTCTTGGCTTCCACCCCAGGCGATGAGTACTGGGTGTACTCGGCCAGCACCCTGGAGCCCGGGTACCCCAAGCCGCTGACCAGCCTGGGGCTGCCCCCCAGCGTGAAGCGAGTGGACGCCGCCTTCAACTGGAGCAAGAACAAGAAGACGTACATCTTTGCGGGGAAGAAGTTCTGGAGGTGAGGGGGCCGCGGGGCCGGCGGGGTGGCCACAGACACGGCAGCTGCATGCCTCCGGGGTCACGTGGGGGGGCTGGTGGGCCCTGGGTGTCCCCTCTCTGGCCGCCCCTTGGAGAAGCCACCGAGGGAGGACGAGGGATGAGCACCATTCTGGTTAGAACCGCCTTCCCCTTCTCAGAATTCTTTATTTGTTCATTGACTGATTGATTGATTGATTAAGGTATCACATATTTGTCCCCAACCCCCCATTCCAATCCCCCACTCATGCCCCCACCCCCCCCCCTATTGTCCTTGACCACTGGTTAGGCTCCTAAGTCCTTTGGTGGATCTCTCTCCCTTTTATCCCCACCCTCCCGCTGAGGTCCAGCAGTCTGACCCATGGCTCCTCCTCTCCAGGTCTGTTCTTGTTCAACTGTCTATGTTGTTCACCACTTCCCCCGGATGAGTGAGATCGTGTCCTACCGGAAATATACTTATAAGAATCAAAAATGGGATAAGCACTAATCGTTATGCTGAAAGGCACGTGAATCCGTCTGTAGTGAGCTTCTCTCTGGGCCACCCGTTCTTTTGAGACTCAGTTTCGATGATGGTTCCCTGTCTGGTCTGGAGCTCCCCGGTTTGGGATGATTCACTGAAGGAAGGGTAATGAAAAGAAAGGCGGTAGCTTCTCCCACAGACACCCTTCTGAGGGCGTTGGGAGATGGATGCTCTTCGCATTCCCACTTTATAGAGGAGGACCCTTGGGTTCAGAGAGGTTCAGTATGTAGCTCAAAGTCACACAGCCAGGGAGTGGCAGTGTGGGCTTTGGACTCTGGAATTCTGGGTCCCAGAGGACATGCTGTTTTTCACTGTTCTACATTGTGCCCCCAAAATAGTGGGGGGTGGGGGGTGTCTCAAGCTATGCGGGGGAAGAGGCAGGGATGGGAGAAGGCAACATACGATGAAGACTGAGAAATGGGTGCACCTGCTTCTCCCAGCATCCGAATCAGGGCCCCGCTTGCCGGCAGGTAGCTCTCTGCTCCAGGTTCTCTGGAGGGAAGGGTCAGTTCTGAGAGGTCACGGTCAAGGTGCAGGGGCAGCGGCCCCATCGCTAGGAATGGCCGGTGAGCAGCAGCCTCGGAGTGACTGAATGTTGTGCTCGTTCCCAGGGAAGGAAACTGTGGTTCATGGTGTGTTGTTGGTGACAGAGCCAGGATGGTACCTGCCTTTCCTGTCCTCTCGCCCTGGGGCCCCTCCATGGCTCCCTGAGGGCCACCGGGTCAGGGGGAGGAGGTGATTGTGCAAGGATGGGGTGGCGGAGTGTCCTCACCCACTCACGTTCCTCTGTGGCTGCCTCCCGGCCCTGGGTCTGTCCTTCCTGAAACAATCCTGCTTTCTTCCCAAGGGCCCTCTCCTCTCCCCCTTTCCCCGCCCCCGGCTGCCCAGGCATCCAGAGGGTGGAATTCCAGACAGGCTGTTAAGGCACTTAGCAGCTTAAGCTGATGGATATCTCCAGCCTCGAAAGAACGCAGCCAGTCAGGAAACCGCAGGGCGGGCTCCCGCCCACAGGCCCCGGAGCCCTCCCCGGCTCACGAGGGCTGCCCGATCGGCGTGGTGCGCTCTATCTCCTGGCCTTAGCATGTGGGAGAGCTGCGCTGTGCACCCTGGGATTAACCGGCACGGGAACCTCGCTGTCTCGGCCGAGATCAGCCCCCGGGACACACACTGCCATCTCCACGGGACAGATGAAAAGGCAGCCATCTGTCCCAGCCAGCCAGGGAAAGTGGTGGGCACTTTGCCCGTCCCATTGCCGTGGGCATCATGGCATTTGTAGAGGAGCTAACATGTCCCCAGTAACCTGCCAGCTATGGGGAGAGGCCCTGTGCGAGTGTTCTTGTCTTTGGTGTACGCACGAATCGACACATTCGAGGAAATATAACCCCATCTTCCAGCTGGTAAAATGGAGGCTCAGAGAGGCCTGGGCTGGACTCCCCCTTAGAAGCTGGGGACCCTTTAAAAAAAAAAAAAAAAAAAAATATATATATATATATATATATATATATATAGTTGATTTTTTTTACAGAGAGGAGGAGAGAGGGAGAGGAGTCAGAACATCCATGAGAGAGAAACATCGATCAGCTGCCTCCTGCACGCCCCCTACTGGGAATGTGCCCGCAATCAAGTTACAAGCCTTTGACCAGAATAGAACCCGGGACCCTTCAGTCTGCAGGCAGACGCTCTGTCCGCTGAGCCACACCGGTGAGGGCCTGGGTACCCTTTTCAAGCCTCCGGTCTGTGAGCTGGGTATTCCAGGAACCCCGGTGTCGTAGGATGGTCCCCGGGACGGAGAAGGGAGATGGACGGTGGTTAACGCTCCGCTGCTTCCTCATCAGCGGTCATCGCAAGCTTGTTTGCATTGGCCTGCGAAGGTCGCGCCCTGAGTGAGCAGGGAGCTGGGGCTCAGACCTTCTCTGACCAGCCGTCAGCAGCCTCCCAGCAAGGCGAGGTCTGGTGTCCCAGGCTCCCCCCACCCCCGCCCCCCACCCCCAGGAGCCGCCAGCGGGGCCCTCCCATCCGGGCCCGGGAAGGGGTGGCCGCCGGGGAGGCCCCGCCGGCTCACGGTGTCCCGTCCCTCACAGATACAACGAGGTGAAGAAGAAGATGGATCCCGACTTCCCCAAGCTCATCGAGGACGCCTGGACCGCAGTCCCGGACGACCTGGACGCTGCGGTGGACCTGCAGGCCGGAGGTGAGCCGCCCGGGCCTCTGTCCGCCTTCGAGGGGCCCCCGCCCCCACCCGGGGCCTCCGTCCTGCAAGCACACACTCCCTCATTGTGCGGGGAGGCTGGTGGTGCCGGGGAAAACAGACCGGCCCCTTCAGCCCGGGGCTGGGAAGGCGTCCAGACCCCTGACCTCTGCTCACGCAGCAGCTCCAGGCAGGCAGGCCCAGAGAGGCCCCTCACAGCTGCAGGGCCTGGGGCCAGGGAGGTGGGGGCGGGGGGAGGTGGGCCGGAGGCCTGCGGGAGGGACCAGGAACATGGGCTCTGTGCCCTGCCTTCATTCTGGGGCTTGATCCAGGCCCTGTTGGGTTCCACAGGCCTTGTTACCGCCTCCCGTGAGCAGAGGGATGGCTCCGTGTGTGACAGGACTCGCTCGGTCATGGCTTCTTGCGGATGTGGCAAGGGTCCCCCTTCTACTCACTGTGTCCCTGGTCCCTGGCTGAACAGTGTCATCGAGGAGTAGAATTTGGGGTAGAATTTGGGGTTTGAAAGCCATATTCTTTTTTTTTTTTTTTAATATATTTTATTGATTTTTTTTACAGAGAGGAAGGGAGGGAGAGGGATAGAAAGCTAGAAACATCGATGAGAGAGAAACCTCGAACAGCTGCCTCCTCATACCCCCTACCAGGGATGTGCCCGCAACCAAGGTACATGCCCTTGACCAGAATCGAACCTGGGACCTTTCAGTCCGCAGGCCGAGGCTCTATCCACTGAGCCAAACCGGTCTCGGCTGAAAGACATATTCTTGAGGAGGCTTCTGGGAATCGAGGGCCCTGGAAGCGATCCAGTGTGGCTTTTTAGAGACCATTTTAATTAAATTCCACAAAGATTTTTTTTTTTTAATTGTTCGAGCCCCTGTCGTATGCTGGCTGAGCACGTGGCCCTGACCTCGACTTCGGTGGAATTCAAAATAAGACAAAACAACAAGAGCAAGAAACCTTGTGTGACCAAATAAAACCCGTGGGAGGAGGGAGCCGCGTCTGGGTGCATTGCCTCCGGTTTAGGGACGAGGGTGCTCCGAGGAACACTGTGTCCATTCCTAGTAGCACGTCTGGTCTCGATAAGGTGACCAGACGGGACAGTCCCAATTTTTCATAGTTTGTCCCGCGTCCCGCGGCGTCTTAAAAAAGTCCCGATTTTTTTTGCAAAAAAATCGGGACTTTTTTTAAAGGGTCGCGGGACAAATTGTGAAAAATCGGGACGTCTGGTCACCTTACTAAGAGGATCTCTATTCCTCTCTTGAAGACGACTCCGAGAGCTGACTCCCACCGCCACGTCCCTTACCCAGCCTCGGAGGGTTCCCCTCTGGGTGAAACGCTGCTTCCCGAGGGCCCCTGGCTTTCAAAGCTCTCAGGAAGCTCCCAGGGCCAGCAGGCCTGGGGTGCTCACAGCCTCTCCCCTCTCTCTCTCTCTCTCTCTCTCTCTCCCCCTCCCAGGTTACAGCTACTTCTTCAAGGGCAAGTACTACCAGATGCTGGAGAATCACAGCCTGAGGAACGTGAAGCTTGGGAGCATCAAGAACGACTGGCTGGGCTGCTGAGCTGGCCGCAGCGCCCGCCGGCCCGGGGCATCTCCGTCCCGCTCTGCACGCCGCCGGGCGGGCCCTGAGCGCTGGGCGAGGCCCCGCGGACGGGCCTGGCGGCTTCAGCTCTGTGGTTCACCAGCATCCTCACCGCCGCCCTGGTCACAGGAGGTTCCGGAGAGTGACTGTGCCCTGTCCCCAAGGAAAGGCGCTCCTGACCCCTCCGTAGCCCACCGGCCTCCCAGGCCACTCCGAAGAGAGGCTTCAATGTCCTCAACGCGGCCCTGCCCTGGGCCGCCCCGGTGCTGCCACACCTCAGGCTCTCCTCCCTCCACAACCTTCTATGGCTCCCAGCCAATGGGGACTGTCTCCAGAGGGCACTGGTGGCCCAACAGGCTGGCCTGGCCTGGCCTGGCCGGGGGGAGAGGCGTGGCCAGGAGGCCACGCAGACACCTGGCGTCCCCCTGCTGGCTGCCTTAGAGCCTTCTCTGGGTGCACTTTTGTCCTTTTCTTTCCATCATTTTTTTTTTTTTTTTTTTTTACTTTTCCACTTTGCAATCGCATTTCCTGCCGGAAGGACTCAGGCCTTCTGAAGTCCCCGGGGGAAGCACGGGAAGCGTCCCAGCCCACCTTGCGATGATGCCCTGGCTCACTCTCTTACTCTGAACCTGCCCCCTCCTGCCCTCCACCGGATGGAGGAAACCTGAGCCAACATGGCTCCCTGCCCCGCCCTCCCCTCCTGCCCTTCAACAATTCCCCATGGGAAATGTCAACAGTAAAAATAAAGACACTAATTGAGTGGCTGTGTTTGCTCTGTGTTTATAGTCCCCACCGGAGGAGGGGGAGGAGGAGGAGAAGGAGGAAGAGGAGGAGGAGGAGGGGGAGGAGGGGGAGGAGAGGGAGGAGGCCAGCACCGGCTAGACTTCTGCTCCCGGAAGGGCACGGGTGACCCCTGAGAGGTCCTCGGGTGTGTGCTGGGGCCCCTCTGCCCCCGGGAAAGGGCCTTGAAGCAGCAGGGAGTGATTCTGGGGCTGTAACTGCAGCCTCTTTGAATCTCAGTTTCTTCGTGGACAATGATCCCAATTCTAACACACATGAACAACATCCCCCGGCATGAACAGGGGGCCTACTATGTGCCAGGCACCAGACATGCATCTACTATGTGCCAGGCACCAGACATACATCTACTATGTGCCAGGCACCAGACATGGCATTATTTCATGGAACCTTGACAACGGCCTAAAGAGAGCATGGCCAGTTTTTATCGATGCGGAAACGGAGGCCCAGAGAAAAGGGATTTGCCCAGGGTCCCCTAGCTACTAGGTGACAACCCAAGGCAAGGCCAAAGATGACCTAGAGGAGGAGCAATAGGCCTCAGCCCAGAGCCTGGAGCAGCAACATGACCCTCTCCCCTTCCTCAAAAGCCACGCTACATACACAGACAGCCAGGGGAGGAACGCCGCTTGCTTCCTACGCACAGCTTCTCTTACCGGGTCAGCTCCTGGGGGCTCGCCTCCAGGGAGGGTGTGATGGCACTGGGGCCGCTGTCCTGCCAGGTGTAGCCCTTCAAGCCCCATAAGAACGATGAGGCGATTCTGAATTTCCTGAGGAGACAACCCTGCAGAGAAACATCTGCCCAGAGCCAGGTTGGGGCTCAAGGTCTGGGCCACTTTCCTGGTTCCCTGGCCCAGGCCTCCATGGGACCCTTGGGACCTGTGAGCCCCCATAATGCCCCTGGAGGGGAGGGCTCGTCAATTGGGGGTCGGCTGAGACTTGAGATCGGCCCCTTGGGAGTTTCATGGGGGGAAGTCTGTACCCCGGTGGTCCCGGGGGGGCTGCCTGGAGGAGGCCTTGGGACAAAACTCCTCAGGGATACCACTACCCCAGCAATACCCTCTTCTCAGCCCCTGCTCCTGGGGTGGGCTCAGCGTGGCCCAGGGCCGCTGGGTGCAGGGCTCAGGGAGAGGTGGCCTTAGGGTTCTTCTGTTCAGTGAGACTGACATGACCTGGAACCCCTTCCTGGTGTTGGGCTGGGGGCATGCTGGGGGCACGCCGGGCCACCTTCTGATTTCACCACCTCCGCCCACATGCATCCAATACCTGGGATGCTGACAGCTCTGGGCTCCGCACGAGCTTGTGGCCGAACTTGACCTACTGGACCTACTGCCTGATTTCTCTTAGGCCAGGATTCGGCAAACTCATTCATCCACAGAGACAAACATCAACAGGACAACGATTGACATTTCTTTGGAAGAGCTACATTTTAAAAATATATATATTTTATTAATATTTTATAGAGTGGAAGGGAAAGAGATAGAGAGCTAGAAACGTCGATGAGAGAGAAACATCGACCAACTGCCTCTTGCACACCCCTTAACGGGGATGTGCCCACAACCAATGTATATGCCCTTGCCCGGAATTGAACCTGGGACCTTTCAGTCCGCAGACTAACGCTCTACCACTGAGCCAAACCGGTTTCGGCAGAGAGCTACATTTTTTAAACTCAAACTTCTACTAATGCCACGTCTTCAACATAGACTCGCCCAGGCCGTGGTATTTTGTGGAAGAGCCACACTCAAGGGATCCAAGAGCCACACGTGGCTCGCGAGCCGCAGTTTGCCGTCCATGGTCTTAGGCCAAAGCTGTGGGCTGATTTCAGCCCTGTAGGGTAGAACTTTATCTTTTTCCACCCCCAGAGGAGAACAGAAGCTCAGAGCGGTGAAGCAGGTAGCTGAAGGCCACACGTCTCTCCATCCGGTGGGGATGAAAGATACTGATGCCGGGAGGAGGGATGCAGGAGCAGCCGCCCAGGCTGCGGACTCAGGCTCCCCTCCTGCCTGCAGGCTGCTCTGAGCTGTCGCTCAGCAAGGATAAGTCATCCACCATCTTCATCCGACTCCCAGCCACGTAGGGCTTGACCCACTGGTCTCAGGTTCCTGAAAACCTCCTCTCCTCGCCCACTTCGGTCCAGACAGGCCCTTGAACTTCCGCAGGGTGAAATGGCGCCACGGGGCAAGTCATTTCCCTTCTGGGGGACCAGGTTCCTCATTTAGCGAGGAAGGCCAAAGTTTTTTCTTGTTTTATTTTTACCTTCCTCACTATTCCCCCACCATCAGTCCCTGTTTCCGGTGGAACAGATTCCATTCCTGTTATTGATTTCTATTAGTCAAGACCCTCTGTTCTAACTGGGAAATAAACATCCAGAGCCGACAGGTCTTTTGTTTTATTTTATAATATAGTTTATTGATTTTTTTTTTTTTTTACAGAGAGGAAGGGAGAGAGATAGCGAGTTAGAAACATCGATGAGAGAGAAACATCCATCAGCTGCCTCCTGCACACCCCCCACATGGGATGTGCCTGCAACCAAGGCACATGCCCTTGACCAGAATCGAACCTGGGACCCTTCAGTCCGCAGGCTGACGGCTCTATCCACTGAGCCACACCGGTTTTGGCAATGCAGACAGGTTTTAACAAAAGCAGAACGCACAGCAGAAGTCCAGCCCATAAAACCCACCCTGGATGCAGTCACTCCCTTTCCTGAAGCAACCCGGGCTCACCCCTCCCAGGGCTGGATGCAGGGCCTGTGGACCCCCATTTACAGAGGGGGGCCGCAGGGTCACGGAGACAGGGGTTTGGCCAACCTCTCAGAGTCAGTGAAAGCGATGGCAAGTCCACGTCTGCCCCAATCCTGCAGCAGACAGCTCAGGGGGTGCGTTGTTCTTAAAGGGGAAGCACACACTCCCAATGGGCAGAGCTGCACCCCCCAGGAGGAACATCCCCAGCCACACACCTAAGCGGGCGGGGCGGGGCCAAGTGACTGGGCGGGGCCAGGGCCCTGGAGGCGGGGCCAGGGCCCCGGGGGGCGAGGCCAGGCCGGGCCGCATTGGTGATCTGGCGCCTGCGCAGCTCCCGCCGCTGGGATCGGGCTCCGTGCGCCTCTGGTCCAGCTCGCCAGCGACGCGGGTCCCGCGCTCCGATCCGCTCCGCGCGCGTCTCCTCCGCCGGGTCCGAGCCCCGCTGCGCCATGAGCCGGTGCGCCGAGGCGGCCGCCGTGGCGGCCACGGTGCCGGGCGCGGGCGTGGGGAGCGTGGGGGGCGCGGGGCCGCGGCCGCAGATGGTGCCCCGCCAGGCGTCCTTCTTCCCGCCGCCCGTGCCCAATCCCTTCGTGCAGCACACGCGCATGGGCGCCGCCAGGCGCATCCAGGTGGGTGTGCGCGTCCGGGAGGGGGCACCAGGCGGGGGGCGTGGGTCAGAGCGAGGAGGCATCAGGCGAGGGGTGTGGGTCAGAGCGAGGAGGCATCAGGCGAGCGGTGTGGGTCAGAGAGAGGGTGCATCAGGCGAGCGGTGTGGGTCAGAGAGAGGAGGCAGAGGCAGAGGCAGGAGAGGGACTTGGGCCAGAGAAGAAGGTGCATCGGAGGAAGGGGCGTGGGTCAATGATTCAGAGAGAGGAGGCAGAGGCCGGAGGGGGCCTTGGGCTGGAGAAGAAGGTCATCAGGGGAGGGGCGTGGGTCAGGGGTCAGAGAGAGGAGGCAGAGGCCGGAGAGGGACTGGGGTCAGAGAAAAAGGTGCATCAGAGGAGATGCATGGGTCAGGGGGTCAGAGAGAGGAGGCAGCCCGGCGAGGGGCGAGGACCTGAGATGAGAGGGTCTGGGGGTGCCCTAGGTGTGACAGGAGAGGCTTCTGAGGGGGGCGTGCGTCTGGGAAGCAAGGGCAAGCAAGGACTCCGAGGGAGAAAGAGCCGTGGATCAGAGAGGAGAGGCGTGTGCGGGGGCTGTGGGTCCGAGGATGGAGGGGCCTGGAGGACGGTCTGGGGCGGAGGGGGTGTGTGAGGAGAGAAGGTGCAGGGCACAGCACACGTGGTCTGAGGCGGAGGTCCTCCCAGGAGGAGGCGGAGCAGGCCAGTGGCCGAGGACACGTTCTTTCCGTGCGGAGAAGGGGGAACGGATCCGTGAGAACTCCCACCGGGGTTTGTGAGAATGTAGCTGGCGGGCACATTCACAGGAGAGTGGGTTTGGGGAATTTGTTTGTTTGTTTAGGGAAGGACAGGAGCGGGTCTGGGATGGGAAGAGTGAGCGAGCACGCAGAGAGCCCAGGTCTGGAGTCGGGACAATAAGTAAGACTGAGAAGATCCAGAGGCATCAAGGGTAGGGAATGGGATCTAGGAAAAGGGATGGTGAGGGTCAACTTAGGGTGTTTCTTTTTGGTACCAGACTTCTCCCAAACCCCTCTCCGAGGTTCAAAGATGAGAGGCAGCGGGGACATTCCCCCCCTGTTAAACATGGCCGCACGCAAAAAGGAAGTGTCCCTTCCTGTCCCTTTTCTTGTAAAGTGCTGCCTTTCCCACGAACAGTCACCCTCACTCTCTGGACTTCCCCTTCGGTGAAGTTCGCGATCAAAGAACAAGATAGACTGTGCAAGCTCCATGTGTCCGGTGTGGTCCGTAAGGGGGGCGGAGGGTGGGGTGAAATGTCACAAGCTCCTTTCCTTTGGGTTTGAAATCGTGTGACTGATGCCCTAAGACCATCGTCCCGGGCAGTGGCGGCAGGTGGAGAGCTGGGCTGAGCAGCGGGGGGAGGCGGTGAGAGCGATGACAGAGGGGTGTCTGGTGAAAGAAGGGTGTGAGTGAGGAAGAGGAAGACCATGTGTAGTAACACCTCTTGGGAAAGAAAGAGGTTTGAAACTTTGATCTTCGTGTCTGTCAGCGGGGAGAGGTTCCCATTGAGTCTTAAACATTTGGAAACACGTAGACATTTTAGAAACATGGAGTGACTGTCCCACGAGATTCATTGTAGTCAAGTCCGCCCTACTTGAATGAAAGTCTGTCCATCTACTGGGCGTCATATTTTTGAAAGAGGATCAGAGTGCCATTATTATAAGGATTTGTATTGCACCTGGGGTGAATGACTTTTTTAAAAAATGTATTTATTGATTTTTTTACAGAAAGGTTAGAAGGCTAGAGTTAGAAATATCAATGAGAGAGAAACTTTGATCAGCTGCCTTCTGCCCACCTCCCACGGGGGACATGCCCGCAACCAAGGTATATGCCCTTGACCGGAATTGAACCTGGGACCTTTCAGTCCGCAGGCCGACGCTCTACCACTGAGCCAAACCGGTTTCGGCAATGACTGTTTTTTAATAGTGTAGCCTGTTAACGGTCGAGGGACTTCCAGACACTAACTGCCAGAGCTAAAGTACAATGGACAGATCTCGGGTCTTCGACAGAGAACATCTCAGGTCCTGCCCTCTGTTCGCTGTAGGACTCTGACCGAGGACTCTGCTCCGAACGGCACTGTCCTCTTCTATTAAATTGGAATAAAGTACATCAAAAGAGGAACAAAATTAAGTGAAGTCATGGGTGGAGAAACCTGGTATTGTTCGCTGATCTTAATGTGGATCATTATGTTATCAGTTATCTACATTTTTAAGGTAGTGCTTAAAATGACCTATTTGTATGGAAAGGAATTGGATATAGTCTGAGTATTTAAACTAAAAGTAGACCAGAGATACAAGATAAGTGTCAATGGCTTGAATGGTCTAGGTTGGTGGTTGGCAAACTGTGGCTCGTGAGCCACATGTGGCTCTCGAGCCGCTGTTTGCCGCTCTGTTGACTAATGGGCTTGCCGACCACTGCTAGACTCCATGTTACTGTGTAGTTGGAAACTGTGAGGATTAGGCCATCGTGGCATATTGTGTGCAGAAAGGTAAAGGGGAGTGTATGACAGTGCTCGACAAACTCATTAGACAACAGAGTCGCAAGCCGCAGTTTGCCGACCACTGGTCTAGGCAAAGGTAGATACAATTGAAAACCAATGTTGGCTGTATTACCCCGTTTAAAAGGCGGATAGACTTCCACTGAAGGATGACTTGCTACGACTCACTCAGGCTAAATTCCACTTGAATTCAGCTTTTATCTTGAATGAGGATCAGTGTCCTGCTCAAGGACTGTTATCACTTTTGCATCTATGTCAGGGCTTCGCTTGGCCCCTCGCCTTCCTTCCCTTTTTTGACTAGTTAAGGATCTGCTACTTAGGGGCATGGGGGAAAAAAAAGTAGCCTGGCTTTCATTTCTCCCGTAGACTATGGGGTGGAAATGAGTGTGTAGTTTAGTAATTGTGGTCATTTACCATATAAAACTATTCGTTGAATGCCTACTATGTGCCAGACACAATGCAATTCTCTGGAGATCCAGCAGTGGGAAGAGAAATAAGGACTCTGCCTACTTGAAGCTTATATTTCACAGAAGAAAAAAAAACCAAAAAACTAAACAAGTACAAAAGCATATAGCTTCATGTTTTTGTAAGCACAGAGAAGAGGATAAGCCTGGTAGAGAATGCTGAAAGAATATCTTCCTACAGAGATGAGAGAGAACTCATCCAAATAGAACTATGATGGAGAATCCTCCTAATTTTTCAGAATTACTCAACATTGCTTTCCTGTTAAGTACTCTTATTTGTTGCAAACATGGAAGAGGCACAGAAAAAAAAGAAAGAAAAAGGTTGCTCCCTATTTGACAACGTACTCAATTAAAATCCATGTTACCTGCTCATTTTGAATGTTGGTGAATCTTCTAGGACAGTGGTCGGCAAACTCATTCGTCCACAGAGCCAAATATCAACAGTACGATTGACATTTCATCAGAGAGCCAAATTTTTCAAACGTAAACTTCTTCTAACGCCACTTCTTCAAAATAGACTCGCCCAGGCCGTGGTATTTTGTGGAAGAGCCACACTCCAGGGGCCAAAGAGCCGCATGATATTCTGAAACCTCATTACAGCTTTTCCTTCAGGGTCTATGCGATGGTCCTTTCTTCCATTCAGGATTCTCTCTTGGCCATTTGCCCGGCTGTCTTTACTTTGACCTGCTTTGTAGCCAACACGCTGCCGCTATCTGTTCTCTGCAGAATTACAGTTCTCATTAAAAGGTACCCTTAAGAGATCGAAAAGGCAAACCATGGGAGAAAAGATTTTCAATACACCTGTCGATCAACAAAAGACCATTCTAAAGAATAGATAAAGAACGCCTATCAATGGATATGAGTATGACTAACCACCCAATAAAAATGGGCCGAAGACTGGAACAGGCACTTATTTTAAGAAGTTAAAGGGATGACTAACCAACACCTGAAAAACAGGCTCGGTCTATCCAGGACGTGCGAGTTAAAACCTCCACGAGAGCATTCTCCACCCGCCAGCGCGGCCGCAAGGACTGACACCACCAAGTGTTTTCGAGGAGGTGAGGCAACAGGAACTTGCATACTTGTGCGGAGACACGCAGGATGGTACAGCCCCTTGGGAAACCAGTTTGGCAGTTTCTCACAGAGTGAAGCGTGCCCTGACCCAGCAGTTTCACTCCCTGTGATATGAACATATGTGTTCGCGCAGGGACGTGAACGTTAATCCTCATAGTTAAAAAAAAACACCTTATAATATGGCCAACGGTCCATGAACAGACGAGTGGATAAATGAACTGTGACCTGTCCACACAATGGAATCGTACTCTGGCATTCAAAAGACTGTACCACTTATGCATAGGGCTGCCTGGGGGAATCTCAGAAATACGAAGTGCACGAAGCCAGGCATAAAAGTCCATAGGTGTGGACTTGATATCATTTATATGAAAATCTAGGACAGGCAAGACTAGAGTGAAAGAAAGTCTCAGTGGTGGCCAAGGACTGGGGAGAGGGTATTGACCGCAACGAGGCACAAGGGACCTTGTTGGTGACCGGAATGTTCTATATCTTGATCGTGGCGGTGTTTGCCTGGCAATATACATTTGAAAAACGCATAATCTATACACTTCAACTAGGTGCATTTTATGTTATGTAAATGATGTCTTAATAAAGTTGAGGTTTTAAAGACATTAACAATGGCTAGAAGGGGACATTTTACAAAGGATACAGCCACTTATTTTCTTTATCAACTTTGTCTTTCAGACATTCTTGCTCGGAATTGTCCTGCTTCCGGTCCGGGCCTTACTGCTTGGCTTAGTTTTATTACTGGCATGGCCGTTTGCTGCGATTTCAACAATGTGCTGTCCTGACAAGCTGACCCATCCAATAACGGGTTGGAGGAGGTAAGAGATAGTTACGTCTAAATATTACGTAAGTCACCCTACAGACGTCCCGTTAGCGATCAATAGTTTTATCGTACTGCTACCTACTCAATTTTCATTACTCCTTTTTGTTTCTCAAGTGAGACTGTTCTTAATTGATCATATGCAGGAATTACTGCCCAAGAACAGATCATCTTTTGGGGAAGTTGTTACTTCCTAATATTAAAATATTTTGTTTTCTGATTTATTGCCAAAGAGTGATAGATGCCTGGTTCTCTAAGGCCCGGTTAGTGTGCCTGACACTAAAATACCCGGCTTCTTTTGTTCTTGTTCTTCCTGAGTTTCCGCGTTTGCTTTTGTGCCCCTGTAATAACTACATACTTCAGCCAGTGATGTAATTAAGTGGGCAAATGATAGTCTATTAACTCATTACTTTAGTGATCATTATTATTATTTTAATCCTCACCCGAGGATACTTTCCCATTGATTTTTAGGGAGAGCGGAAGAGAGAGGGAAAGACAGAAATATTGATGGGAGAGAGACACACCTCGATGGGCTGCCTCCTGCACACGCCCTGGCCAGGGGGTAGGCCGGGGAGGAGCTGGCATCTGAGGTATGTGCCCTTGACCGGAATTGAACCCGGGACCCTTCGGTATGCAGGCCGATGCTCTATCCACTGAGCCAAACCAGGTAGGGCTTGAGGGATTACGATTAACAACAATTTAATTCTTCATCAGTAGAGCCAAGTTTTATTAAACATTAGCACGGAGGCCACTGGAACTGCTTGTCACACAGTATGTAATTAGCCTGGTGCTAGGGAATGGACTGACGATAAACTGAAGTTACTAGGGAAAGTCCGTCCCCCTGGGGCAGAACCCACTGGTTGCCACACGTGCGTCTGTTCTGAAAGCGAAGACCCTTCACGTGGAGTCCTGGGATTTCATAGAAATCCATAGGTGGGCTTTAGGGCACTGTTCAACTTTCTGAAATTTTGCCCATATTTTTTGTACACAAAGGTCTATACCTATTTATCTCAACCTCAAGTGAGACTGTGTACCCCAAAGTTTTGAGAAACACTGTTTTAGAAGCTTTTTAGGAAATAGGCAGTTGGCTGTTCAGTTCATGTTCGAGTGAACAAATGTCAAACATGAAACGCACGGAAGCCCGTTTGAACCGGAATTAAATCCATGGCCCACAATGCCTCGGGGAGAAATTATACCACCTCCGCCCTTGCCAGTCAGACTTCTTTGTTTTAGTTTTATTTTAAAAAATATATACTTTATTGATTTTTTTTACAGAGAGGAAGGGAGAGGGATAGAGAGTTAGAAACATTGATGAGCGAGAAACATCCATCAGCTGCCTCCTGCACACCCTCTCCTGGGGATGTGCCCACAACCAAGGTACATGCCCTTGACCGGAATCGAACCTGGGACCCTTGAGTCCGCAGGCCAATGCTCTATCCACTGAGCCAAACTGGATAGGGCCAGACTCCTTTGTTTTATAACTCAAGGTTGTCTGTCCTTAAAAACATACTGTAAGTGACATTTTTCATCACCCACTGATTCCTTTCCCGTATGTCCTTGGTTGCTATGATTAGTGGCCACGATAAGGAAAAGAACAGCCTAAACGGCCAGGAAACAGATCAAATAAAGGTTGGCAAAGGAAGTCCTAGTTTCTTCAATGGAGCCGCCTCTGAAACAGGTGACATGGGCGTTATTACGCAAACACTAGCCTTTTAGCCGTAAAGACATAGCTTACCTAGAAGTCTTTCCTGAATTGGAATAGGGGGCACTCTGGGATGTGGTTGTCAGAAGCTGCATCGCTATACATCGGAATTAGGACTTGTGGGAACCCCAAGAGAGAGGGCTTTTTATCACTACATCCACAGAGATCTTAACTCAAAACGAAAAGGGCAAGCAGGAGAGAGACGGTCATTTCCATGTGCCTCTGGGAAAGTCCTCTGGCTTTCCAGGGCCTCTGGGTCTCACTTCTGCTTGCTGTGACGTCAGGGGCAGACCAGCTTCCGCAGTCGCCCGTGGCTTCAGAGTTCCTCTCTATCGCATTACGAGATAGTTGAGACCATGAGGTGGGAAGCACGCTTTCTAAAACACTCATCGCTGTCTCGGGGGAGGATGCACATAGTATTGTATGTACATCCCGAGATGTCCGTCCTCAGTTTCCATTTCTAGGGAGTTTATGTTTTGGTTTCTCGATGCATGTGAGTCTGTCAAGGACAGGGGCTGGGCCTTCCTTGTCTTGTGTGCCCAAAATTGTGTTTCCTGGCACAATTTAAAAAAAAAAAAATCAAGTATCTTTTTAAAAAATTAATTTTATTGATTTTTTTAAGGGAGGAAGAGAGAGGGATAGAGAGCTAGAAACATCGATGAGAGAGAAACATCGATCAGTTGCCTCCTGCACACTCCCTCCTGGGGATGTGCCTACAACCAAGGTACATGCCCTTGACTGGAATCGAACCCGGGACCTTTCAGTCCGCAGGCTGATGCTCTATCCACTGAGCCAAACCGGTTTCGGTTCCTGGCACAATTTGATGAATGGCCCATCCTTTGGGAAACGTTAGCAGTTAGATTTCCAGAATTGTCTAAGTGAGTGACAGCGAGGTGATGGATTTTCTTAAGATTCTTGATGATGTCTTAGAAGGCTGGCTTTTTAAGAATTATTCCTAAAATAACGCCGAGGACAGTTTCAGCATGAGAATTCTGAAAGTGTTTGGGGAGATGGCGACGTCTTTGTTACTCATGTGGAGATTCCCAGGGTGCTTGCCTGGCAGGGCAGTACTGATTTGAATTTCTCAGAGGGATGTGTGTTGAAAACTCACTCTGTTCACTTTAAAGTCACAGAAGAATAGAGCCACTTACTAGCCATATGTCCTTGGAGAAAAAAAAAATCACTTCTCTGCACCTCAGTTTGCCCATCTGTAAAATGGGGATAACAACAATAATAAGTGACACCGGTTGTATAAAATTGGGCTGAGGATGAAAGGAATTAATATAGGTAGAGGATTTCAAGTAGTTCCTGGCAGAAAGCCTTGTTCCAGGGAAGTGTTAATTATGCTTCTTTACTTGTATTTTATTTTTTAATTTAAAAAATATATTTTATTGATTTTTTTAAGGTATTTATTTATTTATTTTTATTTTTAAAAATGTTTTATTGATTTTTCACAGAAAGGAAGAGTGAGGGATAGAGAGCTAGAAAGATCGATGAGAGAGAATCATCGATCAGCTGCCTCCCTGCACACCCCCCACTGGGGATGGTGCATGCCCTTGACTGGAATCGAACCTGGGACCTTTCAGTCCGCAGGCCGACGCTCTATCCACTGACACACGTCCGTTTCGGCGTTACTTGTGTTTTTAAATGAAGTGTTCTGATCTGTTCGGGGTCCCGCGCGGTGTTTTGGAGTAAAAGCCCGGCGTTAGCTGCAGGGGGCAGAGCTGATTCTGTCCTTTCCGTGTGTGCGTTCGCAGGAAAGTCGCTGAGCCCGTGCTCAGGTTCCTGGGCCGGGCCATGTTCTTCTCCATGGGCTTTTCTGTGACCGTGAAGGGGAAGATCGCCAGCTCTGTGGAGGCCCCGATTTTCGTGGTGGCCCCTCACTCCACGTTCTTCGACGGGATTGCCTGCATCGCCGCCGGGCTACCGTCCATGGTTTCTCGAAATGAGAATGTGCAGGTGCCTCTGATAGGCAGTAAGTACTTGTAAGGTAACAACATTTTTCACGTTCCTGCATTGTAAAAATCATATTTCGTTTGCTGGCAGGTTGTTTAAAATATATTTTATTGATTTTTTTTACAGAGAGGAAGAGGGATAGAGAATTAGAAACATTGATGGGAGAGAAACATCGATCAGCTGCCTCCTGCACACCTCCTACTGGGGATGTGCAGGTAACCATGGTACTTGCCCTTCACCAGAATCGAACCTGGGACCCTTCAGTCCACAGGCCGACGCTCTATCCCTTGAGCCAAACCAGTCAGGGCTCCTGCCAGATTTTTAAGACACTTGAAAACGATGAAATATCTCAAAACATATTTACCTTCCTTTTAATGAGGTGCTATATCGAAAGAATGACTTTATGAAAAAAGATTAGACTTCCTTATATAATTCTTTTAAAATGGTACCTTTAGCACTATACCATCATCTCTTTCTGTTCTTATATATCAGAGGCCAGTTTTTCAAATACCAAACATGCTTGATTCTTTTAGAGGGATAATGTGACCACAGAATTTGTGGGAGCACCGATGGATGCATGCTGCTTCATGAATGTCTCTTCAGGGATCAGGCCGACGAACACACTACAAGTTTTGTCCTACCTCTGCTTTTTTCCTTTCCCCCGAACCTCTATGAGGGACCAATGTGTAAATCTCTGAAAACAATGATGTGGAACAATAAGTACTTCCTGCCGTAAAACGACAATAAAGCAAGTGGAATGTTTTTCCCACCAGATGCTTGGGCTCCTCCCGAGAGTAATAGTCTCCAAGTAACTGGTCCCAAGGTCAGGGCAAGCATCAGACGATGAGAGAGCGAGTGTGAAAATCACCCGATGTTGCCTTGGTACCGTGCAGAAATGATAGTCACTCATGCAGCTAAGAGCGACACTCCTTCTCAGTGTAACTCTCTGCTTTGCGTAACGGGCATTTTCCTGGAAAATTGTGTGGCAATGGATTTTTGGCAAATTCAGATCTAGGTTGCCTGTGCTAGGAAGGGATGCATTTCAAAGATTGTTGTGCCGAGAATTTTAGTAAAATGACTAGCAATTGCTCTGGGCTCCTGTGTGCTATGAATTCACATGCTCAGTGTTCAGGCTGTCCCTAAAATAAAACCAGATCATCTGGCCACGTCAAAAGCTCAATGTCAACTGGGGAAAAAGACCTATAGGGAACAGATTGCATTGGCTGCTTTTCATAGTCCTGCTGCCGATGTCTGTAAAGTCAATGAGATAGTTTTAGCTAGGAATACCCACCTCTCCTTTTAGAACCGGAAGCTAAGGTCTAACAAACGTTGAATTAGAGGGTGTGTGTGTGTGTGTATGTGTGTGTCTTTTTTTTTTTTTTTTAAGTTGTTCTCTTTTATTTGCTTTCATTTTAATTTCCATACAGTTTGTTCAATGATTTACCCAGTGTTATCACGTTGGTAGCGGTAGCCAAAAAAAAAAAAGAGAAATCACAGTTGCTTGGTTGTAAATTTTGTTTGTTTTAAAGGACTGTTACGGGCTCTGCAGCCAGTGTTGGTATCCCGCGTGGACCCAGATTCCCGGAAAAACACCATAAATGAAATCATAAGGCGAGCCACGTCGGGAGGGGAATGGCCCCAGGTAAAAACACACAAGGCGATGTTGGGAATTGAGGGTGAGAAGTCCTCTCTCCCACGGGATACTCATGGAACTAAATGTATCACTCCTTTTTTTAGTCTCCCAACGCTTTGAACCAAGTTTTACTACGTGTTCTAAAAAGTAACTTCCTACCTCTGAATTTATTGTCCTTTGCAAAGATGAGATGCGAATGCACCGTTTGTACTCAACAGGGTGGAGGGTTTATACTAAAAAAAGGAATTAAGGTCTTGACTCTTCTCTGAAGTTTTTTGAGATAGAGCTTTTCAGTTCGGGGGCGGGGGGGAGGTGGGATGTCAGAATCACCTGTAGAAGCTTTTCATACTTGACAGTCTCATCACCCCCCTTCCCCCGGAATGAATGCCTTTTGAAGGTGAGGGAGGGGCAGCTCTGATGGGATAAAGAGAGTCCCATGGGTGATGCTGGTAAGTATTTCTCTACCGTTGCCCAGGTGAAAGCAGGCGATCGCTGGCAGAACTCATGGCTCTGCAGTGATCTGGCCATCCCTTATGATGTGTAGATGTTAGAGTACCCAGAAGAGCGTGGCCCACTGGGAGGCTGTAGAAACCAAAGCATGTGAGGAACCTATATATATATAAAAGCCTAAGTGACTGTTATGACCTAACAACCGGTTGACTAGTTGCTATGACGCACACTGACCACCAGGGGGCAGATGTTCAACACAGGAGCTGCTCCCTGGTGGCCAGTGCTCTCCCATAGCCAACCTCACGCAGCAGGCCAACCTCCTGTGGTCCTTCCACCCTGGCTGGCTGGCCCCAGTCTTCCCAATAGGCCTTAATGGCCTGCCAGGCTGAGGGACCCCACCAGTGCACGAATCTGTGCACTGGGCCTCTAGCAGTTTAATAAGAGTGAATGGGGAAAACTGGCATTTGGAATAAGGGTTTCATTTTTTTTCTCTTTGATCCAAAGAATAGATCTAGATGTGGTAGGTGAAAGTTAACACACATGTAGATTTTCACTCATTTTGCTCAACTTGAGGGACTTACTGTCCAGAGGTAGAATCATCAGAAACCACGTGCGGGGAGGATATTAAAGAAAGAGTTCAAGCATTGGAAATGCTAGTTGACTTTTAATGCCCCCTCCAGCTCTGAGACTTCGTGATTCATTGTTAACAGGGCAGCTAGAGAATGCCCGCTGGATAAATCACAGTTGCTATTTGGGTCCCATTGTCATCGGAATCCAGTTTCTTTTTAAATTGGAGGGTGGAATGGCACCTACTCATCATTTTAATTTTACAAGCCACCTTTTATAGTGGTGATGTAGCCTAATGATGTTTCTCTCCCATAATTATTATATAAAATACTCATTATTAGCTGCAGGGGGAGCAGGAATTTTCTGTGTTGTTTTTTGTGCTTGGCGATTTCACTCCTTGCTCAATTCTAAATGCCTCAGAGAATCAGCGAATGGGGAAACTGACTCTGCTGATTGTCTTTCCCATGGAAAACACAAGGAAGTGTGCTCACAGCTAAAAATCACTTCCGCAGAGAGATATGAAGTTGTGTTTCCTAAGTCCACAAATCCAAGGAAGGACAAAGCTTATTGTAAACGACTCGCTCCTCCTTTTCCCTCCGGGCCTTCAGCTGGGAGTGATATCATTCAATGGGAGAACTGAAACAAAGAAGTAGGAAGTGAGGTGACTGAGGGTGTAGAGCTGCTGCAGAAAGAATGTAATGTTGCCTACACATGCCCTTGACCATGACTTAGGTCTACGTCATCTTCTAAATCTGTTAGGATCCTACATTATTATCAAGATATAAGTGTATATTCTATTCAAAGCTTTAATCTATTTTCTAATTACGTTACTGGTCAGACTACCCTTCATGTGAAGGAAAAGCAAATGCCTGTCATCTGATTCTGGCTTTCATTAGAATCAAGGGTTAGCCTTGGGTCTCGTCTATGTCTTGTAAGAATTGGCAGCTGTCTGTGCGGTAATGAGAAAGTGAATAATGAGCTAATCGATTCATTAGACTGAAATATTAAATCTATTCCTTTTCTTTCAAGATACTAGTTTTCCCAGAAGGTACTTGTACTAATCGCTCCTGTTTGATTACTTTTAAACCAGGTGAGATCAATTAAATTATGTATTGTGGCAAAGTCGTATGGGCGATTTCTCGAATGATTTGATCGTAATGCACCACGTAACGCGTTGGTTTGCTCTGAGCGTTGCTTCTTTTCCGGCAAAAATGTCTTAATGGTGTGAAGCCACAGAATGCACTTCTTTACTTTCTCTTTTGGTATCAGAACCACTTCTTCCTTGGAGAGAAAGAGAGAGAGAACGTGTGTGTGTGTGTGTGTGTGTGTGTGTGTGTGTGTGTGTTTGAGCAGAACCTACTGGTGGATTTTCCTTTTTCTCCAGGGATGTGGTCACAGCCACCCAGGGTCCTGTGTCATCAAGTGGAAACCTATTTTGATGATCATTATCATGCCTTCTAAGACTTGCTTAATTTTTTAATATTACCAAGCCATGAGTTTGATAGTAACGTGTAATTTTACAGCACTTGGTAATACTTTATTTTTTTTAAAAAAATATGTTTTATTGATTTTTTACAGAGAGGGAGAAAGAGGGATAGAGAGTTAGAAACATCGATGAGAGAGAAACATCGATCAGCTGCCTCCTGCACACCCCCTACTGGGGATGTGCCCGCAACCAATATACATGCCCTTGACTAGAATCGAACCTAGAGTCCTTCAGTCCGCAGGCTGAGCTCTATCCACTGAGCCAAACTGGTCAGGGCACTTGGTAATACTTCAAAGTGTTTCTGTATTGGCCGCCAGAATGCTCATAGCCGAAGTTAAAAACCCACTTTTGTCCACTGCGGTAGTTCTGGCTTTAAGCATTTGGTGTCATCTAGATTCTCTTATTTCCCCTTTGTCTTGATTTTTGCCATGGCTTTGGGAAAGAGAATCCTGCTGAGTAATAGGTATTTGGAAAATGAAAGCCCATGGGGATGTCAGTAAGGGAATATTTTAAGGGACAGGCCCAACGTTCAATACTTTGCTTGCATAATTCTGGGTTTTCAAACTCTCGCGTTTTGGCAAACACGAGGGATTTACCAACATTTTGCAAGCAGCTTCTTATGTGTGCTCTGAAAGCATCTGCTTCTGTGTGCCATTTCTTACTCATCTTCTTCTCTGCTGCGAGACCTGCCCGCACACAAAGCCCGTGTAATCAGATTCCATCCTGCTCCTAGGCGCCTTCATCCCAGGAGTACCCGTGCAGCCCATCCTCCTCCGGTACCCCAACAAGCTGGTAAGCACCCCGCTTCCCTGGGCGGAGACTTTCGCACATCCCGACAGCACAGATGCCCCAGGGCCCCTTCTGACCATTTGAATAACGGTCTGCAGAGAGGAGTGGTGGGAGCAGAGGGGAAGTCTCATTCCCCTTGGTTTTTTTTTTTTGTGTGTGTGTGTGTTTTAAATATATTTTATTGATTTTAGAGAGGAAGGGAGAGGGAAAGAAAGAGAGAAACATCAATGATGACAAAGAATCATGGATCGGCTGCCTCCTGCACGCCTCCTACTGGGGATGGAGCCCACAGCCCTGGCATATGCCCTTGACCGGAATGGAACCTGGGACCCTTCAGTCCACAGGCCGATGCTCTTTCCACTGAGCCAAACCGGCTAGGGCACTTTGCATTTCTTTAAACTTTTCTCTCAGATTACCCACTCTCTCTCTCTCTCTCTTTAGGAAAACTGATGTTTTGGGGGGGTTCTGTAAGCATTGTCCAGATACGTTCCTATTCAGTGGAAAAGAGCTAAGCATGCATGATATTTTTTAAAAGCGCTCCGTCCACCGTTGTTTAACGATAAGAACGTTCTGGTTCTATTTTTCCAACATGACGCTTTTCAGTTAGAAAGCCCATGCCTACCAGTATGGGAATGAGGTTTCTGTTTCCCTTTGGTAGTCTCTGAACTAACAGCTTCACTGCTCTTGTTATTGTAGGACACGGTGACGTGGACGTGGCAAGGATATACGTTGTAAGTCGCTCCCCTCTATTATTGAGATACATCTCATTCTAGTGAAGAAGAAGAAAGATTTTTTTTTTTTAAAGACTTGTTCTGAAAGTAAAGATTTCCCATCAGATCCTTACATCTGGTAGCTGACGCGTCTCCGTAGAGAGCACCCCTCTCCCGCGCATGAGCCTCATGGTGGCCGCATGTACACAATCCCTGCCTTGTCACGTTCTAAAGGGTCTTCCGGGCTTACCCACCGCCTCTTGCCAACACCCCAGCGACCTAGTTTGCATCTTACATAGCTTTCATTCTGCGGTTCCCTTTCCATTGCCGATTCAGCGCTATCTAACATCTTCATTGCTATTTTACTATATATATTTTGGCGCCAGCGGCCCAGAGGCCATGCAGGCCTGTGGCCTACAGTGTGAGCTGGGAAAAGAGTAGCCAAGTTTGCAGCTTCCTTCCGGAGGTGAGAAGCCTAGGGCTCAGCACTTTCTAAAAACGCCTCAGAGAGGCGAGAAACACCGTTTGCCTCGTAAGCCGAAGTGAAACGGACCTTTAACTAGGACGGAACCTGCAGAGTCTCCATCCGTCCGCGGCCTGTTGATGTTTCGGTGAGAAACGTGTAGAACCCTGGACTGCAGGGCTCTGCCGGGGGTTTTCCCTATCAGGCCTCGGATACTGTTGTGCACAGAAATCAAGTACCCTTGTTGGTGGACAGGTGGCAGCCCCCGGGAAATACTGAAAAGGAAATCATTTGCTTTCCCCAAGGATCCTATGGGCTCCCCCTGGGACTGACCTGTTAAGACAGTTCCCACGAATTCTGGACGTCAGATACTGCTACACCTTCTCTCTCCAGTTTGTGCCCGTGAGCTGCTTTGAAATAATACATTTAAAATATATATATATTTTAATGATTTTTTTTAAAAGAGAGGAAGGGAGAGGGATAGAGAGCTAGAAACATCGATGAGAGAGAGACATCGATCAGCCGCCTCCTGCACATCCCCGGTAGGGCAACCAATGTACATGCCCTTGACTGGAATCAAACCTGGGACCCTCCAGTCCACAGGACGCCGCTCTATCCACTGAGCCAAACCGGTTTCGGCGAAATAATACATTTAAGTCAGAAATCGTAACAGGTGAACCGGCCGCACCTGTTCCTGTTGATCAACGTGTCAGAGGGGTGTGTCCCTCTCACACTGCGGTCCTTGAAGCAAGGTCAAGGGCACCCAGAATAAAGGGCGTAAATGGCAAAGGGCATCGAAGACACGATGTTCCGGCCCGCCCTTCAGGAAATCGGTGTCCTCCTTTGGCTAGCGTAAAACTTGCACGGCGCTGCTGGCTGTGAGAAACGGGTTCAGGAGGGACAATCGGTACAAGAGCATTTCAGAAAAAGACTAAAAGTTGGGTGGAGAGTGTATTTCTATTTCCCAGCGTGGCTCATCCTGGGAGCCTCACATGTTGAGTTCCTCAAGGAGCTGGTGAGTTTGGGTTCACTGTTCCGTCCATATGATTTTTGTTGTTGTTGTTCAGGGAGATGTGAAGGTCAAAGAAGGGAGAGCTTTTCCATCCATGGAGCATTTATAAACCCAGACTGTGTACGGCGTTTGGCCTGAGTGCTCTGTGTGCAGAAGGGGGTTGTTGGGTAATAGTAGGCGATCCTTGTCTCACCGTGTAAAGGGAACTTCTCTCCTTCCTCTTCAGCTTTCAGCTGTGTGTGCTCACCTTCTGCCAGCCCTTCACAAGGGTGGAAGTTGAGGTAAGTCGTTCAAAACGTGGCTGTGGAACTTGAGATTTGGCCTTTTATTTTGAACTAGAGGCTCAGTGCACAAAATTCATGCACAGGTAGAGTCCCTTGGCCTGGCTGGCGATCAGGGCCAATTTGTGGGGTAACTGGCAGGGTAATGTGAGGGCCCTTCTGGCATCTGCCTTTGCTGGCCTGGGGCCTGTAGGCTGAGGCCAGCTCCTGCATTGAGCATCTGACCCCTGGTGGTCAGTGCACATCATAGTGACCAATCTTTCTGCTGTTCGGTCTATTTTCATATTAGGTTTTTATTATATGGGACTAGTGGTCCAGTGCACAAAATTTGTACACAGGGGGTGGGGATTGGGATATGTGTTCCTCAGCCCAGCCTGCACCCTCTCCCTTCTGGGACCCCTCAGAGGATGTCTGACTGCCAGTTTAGGCCTGATTCTCCTCGCCAGCCTGATTGCCCTCAACTGCCCGCCCCCCTGACTGGGCCTACTTGCCCCCATTTGCCCCCTTGGGTATTTTTACTCCCCAGCGTCTAGCTGTAACTGGACACTTCCACTTGACAACCAACATTGCCCCCACCCCCACCCCCACCCCCACTGGCCTGATCTCTCCCATCTGGCCCCTCTGCCAGCCTGGTCATCCCCAACTGCCCCTTCCCTCCCCAACTGGCCTGATCACCCCCAATTGCCCTCCCCTCTGGCCTGATCGCCCTTAACCTCCTCTGTCTCTGCCTCTGCCCCACCCCCATGGCTTTGTCTGGAAAGATGTCCAGAAGGATGTCCGGAAGGACTCCTGGGAAGTCTCCCGGTCTAATAAGCATATTACCTTTTTATCAGTGTGGACTCCTTATCTACAGAAACCGAATATGCAAGGGCCGGGAGTTAAACCCACCATCTTTCTGATGAGCCCTGTGTACAAATGGTGTAGCTGAGCCCAGGCGATCAGGTCTAGCCCTTAGAGATGGGTCAGGAAACACCTCTCACTTCTGGGAACCTCCGAGGTGTAACCGGTCTGGCTGGCCAGATTCGCACCACCCATTTCTACGTCTGCGTTCCTGTCATCGCCATCCTCTGCCCCGAGGAATGCTCACCCTTCACGTCCCGAGCAAAGGAGCCACAGAGGCCGAGAGCCCCACAGCTCCTTGAAGGGTGGTGGGAGAGGGTGCGGAGCCCACGGGGAGCCCAAGGCCGCCGTATCCGGGAGGCAGCCCGCACCGTCGGTCACAGGACAGACAGTCTGTGGGCTGGAGCTGCCGCGGCAGACGGGAGTGGGGGCGTCATTAGATCATCCTGAAAACCTGACCACACTTTGTAGACTCCAGGCGGTTCCCAGAATTCTTAGTCTCTGGGAGTGAGGCTGCATGGACCCCTGAATTCAGAATCTGCTTGGTTTTACAGATGCTTTTGGGTAGCCTGTGGAGAGAGGGTCAGATACAGACCTATGTATCTCTCCTGTACCTCCAGCAGACCCAGCAACAGACGTGGAAATGCATGTAGAACTGCTTTTTAAAAATATAGAGAGAGAGCACATGTGTCAGTGGTCAAACTGTGTTACAACAGAGGTATGCAAATTCTCATTCTATTGCCCTGACCACGATTACACATTTCCTTCCTGTGTCGTGTCTGGCTTTCTCTCTCTTTGCCTTTCTCTCTCTCTTCCTTCCTTCCTTCTCTCCCTGCTTTCTTCCTCCCTTTCTCCTTTCCTCCTTCCTTCCTTCCTTCCTTCTTTCTTCCTCTCTCTCTTCCTTTCTCGCTTTTTTTCTTTCTTTCTCCCTTTTCCCTTTCTGCTCTTTCCTTTCCTTTCTCCTTCCCTTTTTTCCTCTCTCCCTCCTTCCTCTCTCTCTCTCTGAGTTACAGTATTTGCATTCTCCAGCCGGTTCTCAGACCTGTTTGACCTGTTTGGACAATATTTTCTAGCAAAAAAGAAAGAAAGAAAAGAATATATTCTTTATCTAACAACTTCACCAATAAGACGGCTTTTGACCATTAGCAACGCCTGCGTCAGCAGGGATTCGGTGTGTGAGGATTGGGGTGCCAGGCACAGAGACGGGAGCCTGGGACTCCCGACTTAGAATTCTCGTTTGAATGATCTGTGCTTCAGGTCTGCGATGCTACCTTCTGCCCAGGGGGCCCTAACAACCATAGGGCTGGGTATTTTTATTCCCCAGCGCCTGGCTGTAACCGGACACCCCCACCCCGGCCTCGGAGGTGCCAGCTGGCGCCGCCCTGCACGCAGCTGCGTTGGAAGTCTCGGCTCCTCCGGCCGTGCCCGTTCCGGTTGTCTTGGCCGTCCAGAGGCACGCTCCTCTCTCTCCTTGTCCTTTAAAATGGACGGGGATCCTACCTAGTATTTCTGACACGCGTCTTTAGAACTCCTTCACTAGCAACCTGGGTAAACCTAAGTCAGGACGTTAGCCGAGCCCGTGTGGCTCAGTGGTTGAGCATCAGCCCGGGAGCCAGGAGGCCACCGGGTTTCATTCGATTGCCACTACGTGCCACCAGGATGTGCCCGAGCAGATGACTTTACCCTCTCTCCCGCTGCGCTCTCACCGGTGACATGGGAGGAACACGCATGTCACAGGGCCGTTGGGGTGTAATGAGGGTGACGCGTGTGCTGGCACACGGCTGGGGTTCGGTGAGCATTCACCCCCGTTCCCCTGAGCACGTAGCTTGCTCCGCTCTTCCTAAGAGGAGCAGAAGGCATTGCTCACAGGCACGTCCCTCGTGGTGCCTTCTCTCCTCTGGAAGCCTTGCGGGAAGAACCATGGACGAACCAGCACCGACCGCCCTTTGGTGAAGACGGGCCCGCGAAGGGCATTTTCTGCTCCTTGGGAAAGGATGCGCTTGTGTGACATCGTCCTTCACCCATCTCCCTCCTCCTCGAAATCATCAGCTTAGGAGAGAGGAATGTGCGGGTGCGGCCAGGAGCAGCGAGGGAACCGGTTCTGTGAGGACCGCGTGTGCAGAGGAGGACTGGCTGCCAGTCTGGAGGGCGGGGGCCGTGGCTTACAGGCCGAGGAGTGGACACCATCTGGGGTGCAGGCGGAGGGGGGAGGCCCGGGACCAAAGACGCTGCCTCCTGCACACCCCCTACTGGGGATGCCAAACTGGTTTCAGCGGGGGGGCGGGGAGATGATTTTTGACAGCTCATCTTCCACCTGAATAGATGAAGGGGACCTAGCCTGTGTGGCTCAGTGGATAGAGCGTCGCCTGCAGACTGAAGGGTCCCAGGTTCGATTCCAGTCAAGGGCATGTGCCTTGGTTGCGGGCACATCCCCAGCAGAGGGTGTGCAGGAGGCAGCTGATCGATGTTTCTCTCTCACCGATGTTTCTAACTCTCTGTCCCTCTCCCTTCCTCTCTGTAAAAAATCAATAAAATATATATATATATATTTTAAATGAATAGATGCAGGGCAGGGAGGACGCAGGCCACGCAGGGAGAGCAGATGACTTTTAGGAAAGGCAGATGGGCCCTCGGAAGCAGAGATGAGAGAGAGAGAGAGAGTGTGATGACGTCGGCCTGGGGGTGACGCCCACCTCTAGGCTCCTCTCCTCCAAGGGGGGCCAGGCGCCCTGTCCGATGAGTCTTTGCAGGAGGGGGTGTATCACCGTCGGCTTCTTATCGGGGGGGCCTGTCTTCAGGCAGACGGGGAGGGGGGTTACAGAGGAAGCCTCGCCCCTGTAAGTGCTGCTTCTCCAGTGGCCTCGGCCCCAGGGAATCCACACACCCGAGTGGCCTACGTTGGGGTGGCCTTCACGGCCGACCCTCGGAAGTGACAAGTGAAATGCCTTCGCGATGAAACAGGGACTTGCAACCCGAGAAGCAGAGTCAGCGTTGGGCCGGGTCTGAGGGCAGCAGAGCAGAGCAGAGCGGGCCGGGGCCCCCAGGCAGCGGCAGGGACACGCCGTCCAAGCTCCGGAACCCGATCCTCGCCCGTCACGCGGAGACGCGGAGAAAATAGACTCGGGCCCGGGACGACATGCCCTGGCCCAGCCCCAGAGCCAAAGGGAGACAGGTCCTCAGCAGAAGGAAGACGCACCGGGGACTCTTTCTCCACTCGGAGGCCGCGTGGCCACCTTGGGAAAGGAACGGGGTTTTGGATTTGTCGTAGCCTCACCCCGTAAAGTTTTTAAAAATAGGTTTTTATTGATTTCAGAGACAGGAAGGGAGAGCGGGAGAGAGGGACAGAAACATCAGCGGTGAGAGGGCAGCGTGGATCGGCCGCCCCCCGCACGCCCCCTACGTGGGTTGGAGCCAGCCACCCTGGCGTGTGCCCCGATGGGGAATCGCACCGTGACCCCCTGGTTCATGGGTTGACGCCCCAACCACTGAGCCACACCTGCCGGGCGTAAGGTTTTCCTTTAGCCGCCCTCGGAGGGTCTCGGCAGGAGTGAGACGGAGGGGTCAGGAGACAGGTGACCAAGGTTGTGTGACCGGCACCGTGGACGTGTCCGACTCCCCAAGGCCGGGGTCGACGGGCAGACAGATGCTGCCGCGGGGGCAGAGAAAGAGGGGTGAGCAGGGCCTGAGAGTGACCGCGCGGCGCTCGTGGTCCAGGCAGGACCCGGTTGCCGGGAAGCGAACGCTCCTAGGCCACGAGGGGAAACGCTGGCTGGAGAGCTTGTGGGAGGAGGCGATGGAGTCCCAGGTTCGTGTCCGCGGCGGAGATAGAGTGGGAAATCTCTGCGGCCAGGCGGAGAGGCGGTGAGGTGGTGAAGAGGGCAGATGGGCCGTCGGTGTGGCCACGGGGAGGGGACGAGAGAAGGAGAAGGTGACAGGGAGACGGGATCGGGAAGCCGAGTAGGGGGGACTTAGACGTGTCTCCGGGGACAGCGATGGGTAACAGCCTTTTTGGTGCATCGTCCTTCCCGAGGAGAGGGGATGGTCGCGCTGTGAGTCTCGCGCAGAATGGAAACGTGAGCTCGAGGGCCAGGTCTGCCCCGGGGAGACGTGACTTTTTACTAGAATTCCCGTTGAATTGCTGCTTCTCAGGAGGCCGGGGGCCCAGGAGGGTCACTTCTAAGCTTTTAGTTATTTTTTTACTCTCAGTGGATTTTTTTTTTTTTCTCCTTTAGAATAGAATGCTACTCTCTATGAGAGTTACTAAAACTGGTTTTATGGAAAACACTATCAGAGAACCAACGCCATAGCTCACTGTATTGTGTGTGGTGAACAGCGAAGCTGCAATTTTTATTTATTTATTTATTTTTTTATTTCAGTATATGCTACAAGTCAAATGTATGCTACGTAAATGATCCTTTGATTTAAAAGAAACAACACAAAACAAAGAATCATAGGGCAATATAAAACTTCACAGTATTATCCTGTTTTCTTAGAGGTTTTAGGAACGTTGATTGTGAAGCACTGTTTTCTTCCTTGGATTGCATCCCAAGCAAATATTAGCCATTTTTACCGGAACAGGCTGAAGGGAATTTTTAGAAAAACTAATTTGCAGACGTTGGTGCTCTGGATATATAAGTGATGTGGGGACCTCTGGTGGCTTAGTGTGTTTTTCCATCTTAAGGAATCACTGGATACGGAACAGGAAGTCAGACAGAGGAGTCTGGTTGGAAAGGATGTTGGTGATCCTGCAGTCAGACCTTTCCCTCCCCAGGGGAGGGGACGGAAGCCCGCGAGGCCCACAGGATTCCCCGGCAGAGCCAAGCCCACGGGGCTATTTCTGCCCCTCGGAGGTGTTAATAGAATGAACGAGCCAAGTCAAATGACCTGTAGCAGATTATCCTGTCCTTCCTGCCCACTTCTCTGAGACACTCCCCTCGCACCCAAGCGGTGCTCAGCACCCCACTCCCTCTGCCCATGGTCTCACATCTGCAGGTGGATGCGTGGGGTTCCCCATGCCCCTAGCTTCTTCCTCTTCGGCTTACCACTCCCTTCCCCAAAGGCTCTGCTCAGAAACTCGGACCTGCTCATGTCCCTCTCTTGCTCAGGCTCCATCTCCGAGCCTCCACAGCCCACAGGCGTCTCATCATGACTCACAAGATGGGCAGACGCGCCTGCGGGAGTCCAGAAGAGGTGTTCGTTACACGAATCTTTCTTTTTATTCCCAACGTGTGGCTTTAGCTCTACTGTTTAACCTCTTCTGGCCACACCTTTCTCTCCGATGGAAATGGTAGAGCGCGCCTCAAGAAATTGTTAAGAGAGTTCATGGCATAAAGACGCCAATAGAAAGTTCCCAGCACATAGTAGGTGCTTAATGTTTTTCAGCACATAGTAGGTGCTTAGCTCATCGTCGTACGTTTCTACCCCAGGACATGGAGGGCTCCTGGAGGTCAGGGACCTCCTTGCCACGTCTTCAGGGCTTAGTGTGTGGCCTGGCACGCGGTAGGTGCCTAAGCATGTTTACCACATGGAAGTGAGCCATGGAATCTTGGGTCCATCATTTGACCTTTGTGGAGCCAGTTCCTTATGGCTAACATTGGGAGGCTCGGTTGAAATGAAATACTGCCCTTAAAGCACCTCGTACGGTACCCGGCTCATTGGTATAATTCTGTTGGGGGTGGAATCATGTTTATCCTTTAAAAGCCGAGGCCAGCCATCAGTCAGTCAGCTCTCTGTGAATCCTGTTTGGCTGCCTTTCCCTGCCCGCTCCCGGCCAAGTTCACTATTTCCTCTCTCTCACCCTCCTACTCTAGGAAAGATGGTTTCGTGGGGGAAAACAAGGGTCTTAGGATCTGACCGACCTTGGGCTGAATCCTGGCCATGCGACCTGTTTTACTTTCCATGAGTGAAGGAAGCTTTTCATTCACTTATGGGGTCTAGTTGGGGTCAGGGTCGTGATACTGAGCATACGCGGTGTCCGCCTCGCCTGTAAAAACTTCTGTTTCCTTTAGAACTCGAATAGGGCCCTATTGATCTTGCCTGATGTATAGTAGGTGCTCAAAACATAGGTTGTGACGTAAATACAGCACCAAAAGCTTGCTAACGTTAGAAGGCTATTCATAAAAACGAGGATGGCACCAGTGAGGCATTCCAGAAGGCCCATTTAAATGGCCATAAAGTACGGAAAAAGACCCATTTAAATGGCCATCAAGCAAAACAGGGTGTTAAGGAAATGCTAGAAAGCCAATACTAAGGATTTTTTTTTTTAAAAAAAGCAGATGAAATGACAAAACAGGAAGTTCCATCAATTGATGAAAATATGGCCCATAGGGGGAATGGATGGAGAAGATAAACCATAAAAGACAAAAATCATCATCATAACCTTCTCCCGCAAGGGGAGGGACTGGTAGAAGATGCGGGTCTGAGGAGAAGATCTTTGTAGCTACAGCTCTCCGTCTCCCAGAATTCTAGACACGGGCTCATTGTATCCTCACCGTGGCCAGAAAAGCAGGCGATCAGAGCCTGCCTTATAGGATCGAGGAGACCGTTCAGAAAAGGTAAAAGAGGTGCTGATTCATACACAGGGCGATCCAGAGCTCCTGATCCAAGCTCTGGGTTCCTGCCACCACGTCCTGTTAACGATATGCTCGAAAGGCGGGGTTCATAGGATGACAGGTAACTTATATACATGAACTAGAGGCCCGGTGCACGAGATTCATGTATGTGTGGAATCCCTAGACCTGGCCAGCTATCAGGGCCGATCTGTGGGGCGACCAGTGGGGTGATTGGGGGGCCACTGCTGGTACCCGCCTTGGCCAGCCGGGGGCCCGTGGGCTGGGGGCAGCTCCTGTGTTGAGCATCTGCCCCCTGGTGGTCAGAGCGCACCATAGTGACCAGTCATTCTGTGGATTGTTCCGTCGTTCGGTCAACTTGCCTATTAGGCTTTTATCATATAGGATATCTTTGGCATTTGCTGTCGGAGCCCTGCCCGTTGTTATAAAAAGGTGTGTTTATCTTTCAGTTTATGCCTGTTCAAACGCCGAGTGACGAAGAAAAAAGAGATCCTGTCCTTTATGCTAGTCGCGTCCGGAATTTGATGGCAGAGTGAGTATGTCCCATATGTGATTATCACCAGTCGATAGTTTGAACAGAACTGGTAAATGACATTTAACATAGTTTTAAGGATTTGGGTGTTTTCTTCCTAACATCCTCAAACCTCCCCCTCTCCCCCCCAATTAACTTTGAGAAGTCAAATCATGTGCTTTCCATAAAATGACCACTTTCCATGAGGGGGAAATCAAACGTTTCATTGTTATCGTAGTTAAATCACAAAGCAAGCGCGGCCCGCTGGCAGACGCAGGCAGACGTAAGATTGCCGAGGTCCTCGGCCTCGGGGCCCTAGTAAATCTGAACAAGGAGAGACACCCACCTGTTTGGCCATAAGAAGCCAAAGCTACTGTTTAAAAAGCTGGGATTACTTTCCCGCTCACCGCTGTAGGTTGGCCCATTCGGGCCGAACGGGACGTCATCACCCGATTGAAAACTCTGCCTTTGCCTGCTTTCAGGGCTCTGGGCATCCCCGTCACCGACCACACCTATGAGGACTGCCGACTGATGATCTCGGCGGGGCAGCTCACCCTGCCGATGGAAGCCGGGCTGGTGGAATTTACCAAGATCAGCCGGAAACTGAAGTAAGCGCGTTTTAAAGCGACGGTGTTTTCGTAACAGTGTCCAGAAGAGATCTGAATTCCTGTGTGTTTCTTTTCTCTGGTTTTATGAAGGCTCAGCTCTGGTGCTTGTCTTTTTTTTTGTTTTAGTATGTTTTATTGATTTGAGAGAGAGAGAGAGAGAGAGAGAGAGAGAGAGATCGATGAGCTGCCTCCTGCACAGCCCCCACTCCGGATCGAGCCCGCAACCTGGGTCTGTGCCCTGACCGGGAATCGAACTAGAGGATGCCACTCAGCCATCCAACCTGCCAGGACTCAGCTCTCGTGTTCGTTAGGGAAACCAAGCTTATGCATTTATCTCCCCTTTCGTTTTGTTTTTGTTTTTTTAAATATATTTTTATTGGTTTCAGAAAGAGGAAGGCAGAGGGAGAAAGAGATGGAAACATCAATGATGAGAGAGAACCATTGAGCGGCTGCCTGCTGCACGCCCCACGCTGGCGATCGAGCCCACAGCCTGGCATGTGCCCTCCTGGCTCATGGGTCCATGCTCATCCACTGAGCCACGCTGGCCGGCTCCCTTTAGTTCACCCATTTTGTGTTTCTCAAAAACAGTTAACTCAGGACTGTGTGTGCTGGCCACAGGAGACGTGTGGTGTGGGTAACGCTGCCTCCGGACTCCGAAAAGGCTGAGTGGTTGAGGGTTCAGTCCGTCCTGAGGCCTCTGCACCAAGAGGACGGCATCAGGCGATGATACGGGCCTGGGCTGGCCAGAATGTCCCTTTCAGAATAAGAGCCGATGCGTAGAGTAGCAATTCTGACCATCGCTAGCCTGTTTAAGTACCCCTCAGCCCTATCTTCTTCTTCGGGCACGTCGTTTTTTTTCTAAAAAGGTACAAACGCCCCTTCGTGCTCGCACGATCCGGTGTGAGCCATGTGGAAACATGCCTTCCGATTCTCCCTCCAGACTGGATTGGGACGGCATCCGGAAGCACCTGGATGAGTACGCGGCCATCGCCAGCTCCTCCAAAGGAGGGAGGATCGGCATCGAGGAGTTTGCCGAGTATCTGAAGCTGCCCGTGTCCGACGTGCTGAGACAGCTGTTCGCGCTCTTCGACAGGGTATGTGAGACGCGGTCCCTCCCGTGCGGGCGCGCCTGCTCCCCGAGAGCGTGCGTCAGTAGCTCAGGTCAGGGTTCGCCCCGGTGGGGCTGAGCCTCAGGGTTAATTGCGTGGCTTTGTTTTCTCGCCTAAATCCCAATCATAAGAATACCTGTATATGTGTGGGTTTGTTTTTTTTTAAATTTATTTATTTTTATTTGTTTTAAAATATATTTTATTGATTTTTTTAATAGAGAGGAAGGGAGAGGGATATAAAGTTAGAAACATTGATGAGAGAGAAACATCGATCAGCTGCCTCCTGCACACTCCCTCCTGGGGATGTGTCCGCAACCAAGGTACGTGCCCTTGACCGGAATCGAACCTGGGACCTTTCAGTCCATGTGTGTGTTTTGTAGCCGTGATGGTGGTGCCTGTGTATTTGAAACACTAGGCCAGGTATCAATATCGTGATCCCATAATCCTGTTGGTCGTATAGCGTTGGGAAGGTTTATGTAACTGGCAAGAATTTTAAAATCGCTATCACAACTCACACGTCGATAACCCCGTGTGCTATTGTATTCTGAAGGTTTCTGTATTCCCCCCCACCAAAAAAAATGTGTGAAAATCAAATCAAATTTATTTTCTAAATATCAAATGTTTAGGTTTCAATGAATGCTTGGCCATTTGTCATGATATTGGGGACACGGTTTTCTGCTTATGAATGTCTAAGTACATGAAGTTAGACACCTGAATTGTCAAAAAGTTTCCTTAGAAAAGTGTATCAAGTTCTCTTTGTTTTTTCATTTCTTTTCAGTACATAACATTCACTCTTTGGGTTAAGGCTGTCTGAGTCCTAACCAATGCATAGAGGCCTGTAATACCAGCACGGTCAAGATACACAATAGTCACAAAAATATTATCTTGTAGCCAAGATTATCTTGTCCTGACCTTTAACCCCTGACAACACAGAATCTACCCTTTGGAGTCTGGCTTCTCTCTCTTAGCCTAATGCCTTTGAGATTCAGCCAGGTCGGTGCATGTGTCAACAATCTGTTTCCTTGTATTGCCGGTCAGTATTCCGTTGTGTGGACTATGGACGCACCACGCGTGGTTTACCCGTTTCTCAGCTGACAAACATTTGACTTGTTTCCCATTTGGGGCCATGATGAATGCCATTGCGCTAAGCATTCAGGCATAAGTTTCTGTGCAGACATAGGTTTTGCGTTTCATTCGGGTAAATACTGAGGACTGTGATCTCTTCATTTTCTCTTGTCTGAGAAGGACCTGATTTTTGCACTCATCCCTGAAGAATGTTTTTGTTGCGTAAAGAATCCTGAGCCGTTAGTTCTTTTCTTTCAACAGCTCATTAGCGAGGTCCATGATTTCAGTGCCTTCCTGATGGTTCATCTCATCTTGACTTTCCTCACCACGCTGCCGGCTGTGGCATTGTGCCCAGAGGTGGTTGCCTTTTGCATTTTGATCAGTTACTAGTTGCAATCAGAAGGCGAGATAGACTTAACTGGCTCAGTCCATCTTGACTGGCCTATTCCAGTTCTCTAGCAACCACTGGGAGGGAAACGGTATTTTGCGAAGAAATTATAGATGGATGCCAGAAACCAGGATGGGGCTTTTAGTCTTTTTTTCCCCGGGGGCCCCCTAAGCTTCCTAATGACTGTGCTTGGTGATGTCATAGATGAACTATTCTTTAACATCATGAGATCAGGCTACCTCCTTTTAATCACCTGCCCGGGCCTCTCCTTTGGGCTTGCTTATGTCACACAAGTAATCTTTCCTTGTTCGTGAAATGTCCAATCTCCATTACATTTTATGTTCTATTAGGGTCCCTCGGCCTGGCCTGCACCCTCCCGCAATCTGGGATCCCTCGGGGGATGTCAGAGAGCTGGTTTCACCCCAGTCCCCACAGGCCAGGCCGAGGGATCCGTGCACCAGGCCTCGAGCATGCATAGAAGATTTTTGGTTAATCTCTTCCCACCCTTCCCCGTCCACTCCCTCCTGAGGTTCATCAGTCTGTTCCATGTTTCCATGCCTGGTTTCTGCTCCTGCGTCGAGCGTCTGCCCCCTGGTGGTCAGTGTGCATCATTAGGCATATATATTTATACTATATAGACTTGTCTGCCACTGCTCTACGGTGTGATGAATGTTTAGGGGAACGGACCAGGCCAGACGGCGTGGCTCAGTGGTTGAGTGTCGACCTATGAACCAGGAGGTCACGGTTCCATTCCCAGTCAGGGCACCTGCCCGGGTTATGGGCTCCATCCCCAGTAGGGGGCGTGAAGGAGGCAGCCGATCAATGATTCTCTGGCATCATTGATATTTCTATCTCTCTTTCCCTCTTCCTTCCTCTCTGAAATCAAGTGAAAATATGCATTTAAAAAAAGAAAAAAGATTAAGGGAGAAGGAGAAGAAAACCATTGGCCCTCAGTGTGCAGGCTGGGGAAACGGGAACTTGACACTCACGCTATGACTAGTCCTGAGAGGTTTCTATCGTTTGGCTCTAGACACTAGGCAAGGACTTTTAAGTAAAGTTTCTATAGACAGGACAGGAAGGAAGATGGCAGGGGCATACCAATAAGGACAGGAGGCAGGGGAGTGGGAAGTGACATGAAATAGGAACTGAAAGGGAAGTGTAGAATTAGTGCTCACCAGGATTTCTTCATCAAAATGAAACATCATGTCTGCAGAGGTTGCCCTCTCTTTAGGGTGTCACTCTTTCATCCCTGGCGGTGGCGGGGATGCTGGGACAGCAGTTCTGCCTTTGGATGAGGGAGGCCACCTGCCGCCAGCCCCATCGTTGCCATAGCGCCGCCACGTGGGCGAAGACTTGGGAGACGGGAAGGGAGGGTGAGCTGGGGATTAAAGTAATCCCTCGTTGGCCGGGTGGACGCCCTCTGACCCGGAGGATCCAGCCGGCTCCGGGAGTTAGGAGACCGTGAGCCTAGGGAGCCAGTGTGGTGATCACATTTCTGTGTCAGGGGGCTCCCATGTCAATTATGACTGTGATTTTTTTCTTCACTTCTTTGTGCGGTGGGACTTGACTTGAGATACAGACCTGGTCTGGGTAGCGCTTGTCCTTCGATCTCCAACACACGGGAAGGCAGAGAAAATAATTCCGGAGAATGACTAGCTGATGGGTCTGATGGTCTTTTCTTTCCTTTGTATCCTCTGTCTCTGTCTGTCCTTCTCTCTCATATATATATATATATATATATATATATATATATATCTTTTAATTGATTTTTTTACAGAGAAGAAGGGAGCGGGATAGAGAATTAGAACCATCGGTGAGAGAGAAATCACCTGCCTCCTGCACACCTCTATGGGGGATGAGCCTACAACCAAGGCACATGCCCTTGACCGGAATCGAACCTGGGACCCTCCAGTCCACAGGCCGACGCTCTATCCACTGAGCCAAACCGGTTTCGGCTTCTTTCTTTGTTCCTGACATGCCTGCACGCCTGAGCCTGTGCGGAGTCGCTCTGTGTTGAGAAGCTGAGCCCTGTCTCTGCCGCCCGCCCTGTCCCCGTGCCCACTCCCACGCCGGGCTTGTTTTCTCAGTCCCTGCAAGCGATTTCGCCGGGAACAGTTCCATGGGGGACGGCGAGGAAGTTCAGTGGCTTCCTAGTTTGTTTCTCTCCCAGTGGCTTATCTTGCTAAATTCAATGCTTAGAGAGGGGGTGGAGGAGAGGGAGAGGAAGGGCGGGAAAGAGAAAGGGTGGGGTGTTCCTGTTGCTCTCCCGGTAGCTACAGCTGTGTGCAGCGCTCCCGTAAGCCCTTCCCGTGTTCTTTCCCACATTACCCTCCGTTTCCTCTTCTTGTTTTCCTCCCTTAATTAATCTTTTTTTAAAAAAAGTTTATTATTATTATTTTAATCCTCACCTAAAGAGTGAGAGATTTTTTTCATTGATTCTCAGAGAGTGTGGAAAGGATGGGGGAGGGGGAGAGAGGGAGAAACACCAATGTGTTAGAGACACATCGATTGATGGTTTCTCCACTCACGCCCCAACTGGGGGTGAGGGGGTTTGAACCTGCAGGCAAGGTATGTGCCCTTGACCAGGAATCGAACCTGAGAGCTTTTGGTCCACAGGCCAGTGCTCTAACCACGGCTCCTCTCAGTCTTTTCCCAAGTCTCATGTAGTTGTGGTAGGTGTTCTGGGGAGGGAGGACAGACCTGCATATCCCTCCACATCCCCTTACGTTCTTGGCTAGCCTACAAAACCGTCATCTAGCTTTTGTCTCCATTTGTGCTAAAAACAACAAACAAACATGCTATGTATTGAGCTCCTTTTGTCATCCTGACCTGCTCTTCTGGACGCTCGGGTGTTTGATAGCAGGTGGGGTCCCGGAGAAAGACAGCGTCCAGGACCCCAGGCCTGGCCTCGTCACCGCTTTGGGCTGCTCCCCGTTGGAGAGGTCCCATGTCTTTGAGAAAAGACCCTTTTCATCCTGAGGTCTGGTTTAGCTTCTTTATCCTCATACATGTGTACTGAACTCTCTGGATTCCGAAGATGATGCGGGGTCTCTCAGATGTCCAGGGGATGAGAGTTGAGCGCAGAAACAATCGTTGGACATGGTGTCTTCTCTCTCTTTTTTTAAAAATATATATATATTAAAAAGGAAATCACCTGCCTCCTGCATATCTCCTACTGGGAATGTGCCCGCAACCAAGGTACATGCCCTTGACCAGAATCGAACCTGGGACCCTTCAGTCTACAGGCCAGCGCTCTACCCACTGAGCAAAATCGGTTTCGGCTACAGTGTCCTCTCAATACATCATGTATTCAGAAGTCGTTTCTACAGCGGTAACAGTGCCCTGCAGTGCCCATCCCAGCTCTGTCCTCTTCTGTCACGGTTCTCCAGGAGGCCGGGTGGGCCTGCGGACAGGGTCGTATTTACCCGCCAGACCGTCCTCAGGGTTTCCGTGGGCGTGGCATCTCCGGCTTGTCAGCCAGCCTCCGACCTCTTGCCAGGAACCTTACCCGCAAGCTTAGACCTCCCCCCCCCCCTTGTTCTGTTGCCTCTACCCTCCACCTCATGGTGCCTCCTGCTCGGTCCCAGCCCACGCTCATCACCGTGCACGCGTATCCTCCCTGGAAGCAGAGCCGTGTTTCGGGGGGCTGGCAACCTTTTCGGTAAAAGAGCCAGAAAGGACGTCTGTAACTGGTCTGTGTGCCATCGATCTCGGGGCTCTCTCGGCACTGGCTTTCCTGACAGAAGGTCAGTGACTCAAGGACAGCGAGACTCTCTTTTCTAAGGGGTGTTGACGTGCAGGGTTATGGAACGGGAGAATTACTGGGCGATGGAGCCTATTTACCTGGTCCCCTTTCTCTGGCAAAGATTTCCAAAACCCGGTGTTCTTAAGGAAAACACGGAAGGGGGCCTTTTTAAAAGGCAGAGATTCTGCCCGGCCGGTGTGGCTCGGTGGCTGAGTGACAACCTAGGAACCAGGAGATCAGGGTTTGATTCCCGTGCAGGGCACATGCCCGGGTTATGGACTCGGTCCCCCGTAGGGGCTGTGCGGGAGGCAGCCGATGAGTGATCCTACACCCGATCACTTGTGAGTATTTATGAGACGCACTAGAGGTCCAGTGCACAAAATTTGTGCAAGCGTAGGCCTGCCTTCCCCCTGCTGCCGGCACCGGCTTCCCTCCGGCCCCCCGGAACCCTAACCTTCCCATGCAGACCCGGCTTCGTCCGTCCGGAAGGACATCCAGTCTACTGAGCACATTACCCTTCTATTATCATAGACCAGGAATAGTTATCAGAAGAGCTCCCTTTTAAAAAATGGCAGGTGCTAGGACCTCGTGGAATCCAGGCAGCTCCGGTGGGAGGGGAGCCCTGGCATGTGGGCCGCATGTGGGCCGCCGGGCGTGGTGCCGTGGAGCTGGGACGGACAGAAGAGCCAGTTTTTCCACCCGGGAGCTCCATTCTGCAGGCTCCGCTCCGGCTCTCCTCGCCCCTCTCCCTCCACGGGAAGCATGTTCCTCGCAAAGGCGTTTCTGGAAGGGGCAGACCGAGGCCTCGGGGAAGCCCTGGGAGGCCTTCTCGGAGGAGGAGGCCAGCGGCGAGGAGGAGGAGCGGGAGCAGGAGCAGGAGGAGGAGGAGGGGTTGTCGGAGGGATCGTCGGCGGGCTCGTGAACCTCATCAGCGAGGCCGCGGCGGCCCAGTACACCCCGGAGCCCCCCCCGACCCAGCAGCACTTCACCCAGGTGGAGGCCAGCGAGAGCGAGGAGGTGAGGCGGTTCCGGCAGCACTTCGCCCAGCTGGCCGGCCCGGACATGGAGGTGGGGGCCACCGACCTCATGCACATCCTGAACAAGGTGCTCTCCAAGCACCGGGACCTGCAGACGGACGGCTTCAGCCTGGACACCTGCCGCAGCATCGTGTCCGTGATGGACAGCGACACCAACGGGAAGCTGGGCTTCGAGGAGTTCAAGTACCTGTGGGCCAACCTGCGCAAGTGGCAGTGCGTGTACAGGCAGCACGCGGGGCCCGGCGCGGGCGTCCTGCCGGCCGCCCAGCTGCGCGCCGCCCTACAGGCCGCCGGCTTCCAGCTCAGCGACGGGCTGCACCGCATGATCGTGCGGCGCTACGCCGACGAGGACGACGGCAGCATGGACTTCAACAGCTTCGTCAGCTGCCTGGTCCGCCTGGACGCCATGTTCCGGGCCTTCAAGTCCCTGGACCGGGACGCCGACGGCCGCATCCAGGTGTCCATCCAGGAGTGGCTGCAGCTGACCATGTACTCCTGAGGGGGCCCTGAGGGGCAGGCCCCACGCCCCCCCCGCGTCCCCGGAGGACGGGACCGCCTGCCGAAAGCACCCCCCTACACCCCCCTACACCCCGCGTGTGGCTGCACACGCCCCGTCCCCTGCCGAAAGCACCCCCCCCCCCCCCGCACACCCCGCGTGTGGCTGCACACGCCCCGTCCCCCGGCTGTCCTCTCCCGGCGGCCCCTTCTGCATGTGCTGGGCTTGCGCCGCTTTCGCCACTTCATTAAAAACAGATTTGCCACGAGAAGGCTCGGGAGTGGTCTGTGGATCGGCTTTGTACGGACTCACAGACCTGGCGGGGGTGCAGGGAGGGGCTGGAAGGCCGTGGATGTAGACAGGCTATCGCTCAGAGAGGGAATGCATTCCCAAGGAGCAAGGCATGTGTTGTTGGTGAGCATTAAGTTGGGGGTGGGGGGGGGGGGTGGGAAAGTTGGAATAAATAAAAAAAAACCCTCAGGAATGTTTTATTATTATTTATTTATTTATTTATTTATTGTTTTCTATAAAAGGTGGGGAGGAGGGATGTTCAAAACCTGTGTTTTTTCCTCTTAATTTTACGTCTGGCGTGTCCACGATGTAAATGAGCTGGAAAAAGCTTTCCTTGGAAACCTGTGTAACTATAGACACAGGGTTGGGACTGGGGAAGAGGCAGTTTTAGAGAAAGGGAGTAGTCTTTTTTTTTTTTTTTTTTTTTTTTTGGTGGAGCATCTGTCTCAAGTTCTAGAATTCCTTCTGGTGGAAAAAGCCTGCAGCAATTTGGTTGGGCTTCGTTGCATCTGTGAAGCGGGTCTGGGGCACGGGGGAGGGAAGGGCGTGCCGCAGCCGTCTCTGGCAGCCGCAGGGACCAGCCTGAACCCTCTGGCGTGGACTTCACACGAGACCAGGCGTGCCCAGCGCCCAGCCAGCGCCTGTCAGGTCTTGCCCTGCCCTGGAACAAGGAATATTATTGTTGTTGTTGTTGTTCCTCTCTGGGAACCAGGCAGGAAAAAAAAACAAAAAAAACACACAACGAAATAGAGAAAAAAAGAAAGGAAAATGTACATAAATCGTAATCAGTTCTGTGATATATACAGCAATATAGAAATGTATATCTATACTAATAAAAGACAAAGCCAAGGCATAGGCAGTTGGGGGCAATCAGGCCAGGAGGGGAGGGCAGTTAGGGGTGATCAGGCCAGAGGGGGGACAGTTGGAGGCGATCAGGCCGGTGGGGGGCCAGGGGGGGGGGGGCGGCGAGAAGACCAGTGGAGAGGGTGGCGCGCAATTGAGGGCAAGCAGGTCGGCAGGCAGAGTGTTCAGGGGCGATCAGGCAGGCAGGCAGGTGAGCGGTTAGGAGCCAGCGGTCCTGGATTGCGAGAGGGATGTCCAACTGCCGGTTGGACGTCCACAGGGATTGGGCCCAAACCGGCAGTTGGACATCCCAAGGAGTCCCAGATTGGAGAGGGTGCAGGCCGGGTGAGGGACATCCCCCCCTCCATGCACAAATTTCATGCACTGGGCCACTAGTATTTTCATACAGCTACATGTCAATATCGCGGCTCCTCAATGCAGGTCCCCAGCTCCAGCTGTCATGGGCACTCCCCGGGCAGCTCATGAGGAAGGCTGGTCCCTGAGTCCCACTCCCCGCGGGTTCACTAAGAATCAGTGGCGGAGGGGCTCAGCGAGGCATACCTCTCCAGCTTCCTAGAGATTCTAACGGGCAGCCAGAGCTCTGACGGAAGGCTGTCACACACGGTGCTTTGCAAACGTCTCAGCCGGAAACCAAGGCCCAGCAGGAGGGTCGGCATTGCCAGTATCCGGAGAAGGAAGGTGGGCATCCGAGACAGACACCCCCATCGTGCCCTCCTCGTGGGTGGCTCACGGCTCGGCTTTATCATCCGGATGCAGGCGGTGACAGCGGCAGAGGCAGAATCCAGAGTACGCTCACGGAGACCCAGCCTCGGCTCACCGGCCTGCTGTGCTCGGGGCCCCCCTCCTGCCTCTCCGGTGTTCAGGGCATCTCCTCCCTCTCCCCGGCTGCTTTGGAGGGCTCCTGAGTTGGAAGATAAGTTCTTCCTTTCCCTCTGGACTCCCCCAGAGGATGGTTGTGATGGTGGAAAATGGTGTAATCGAATTTCTTAGTGGTGCCCCGGCCGGTGTGGCTCTGTGGGTAGGGCATCGTCCAACAGTTGATGTTTTAAAGGCACATTTTCCGTGTAAGAGGCAGTGTTTACCTAATACTTTTTTTTATTCTTCATTTGCCATGTTTACCTGGGAGAATACCTAGAGCCTCAGATGACGGCCTTTGATTCCTGTCACTCCATCCCATTATCCTAACATGTTTAATAGCAAGCAGCGCAGTCACTAGAGTAAGGTGAAAATAACGTTCCTTGATTTAAAAAAAACAAAACAAAAAAAACACGTGAAATTGCACCTCTGCATTTTATAAATTTCAGAATACCCCAGGAGATTTTGAAAAACGCCTTCATCTCCATTTCATCCACCGAATTCTACGGCCTGTGGCAGGAAGTAGTGTGTGCTCTGTACCCAACATGGTCAATATTCATACATTAATGTAAAGGGCACCCCCTTCCTTTTTTTTTTTTTTAATAATAGTGCATCCACTTGTAAACGTTGATTTTTATCTAGCAGCCTCAGTCAGAAACCTCATCGGTGGTTTGCACAACGCAGCCGTGGTGAGGTCTTGTTGACCTCGAGACGCCCTTAGCATTACAACTTATTTCCAAGGGTTATCTGTAGCACTACACGGATAAAACAGTTGGCGCCTAGAAAATGGGTCCTGCCATTGGGTACGCGAGTGGAAGTGCACGCTTAAGGGGTATTAGGGCAAACAGAACCCCTCCTCCCTGACTCTGGGGTAACTGGGCACGGGCCGGCTGAACGACGAGGCCCCGTGTCTGTGAGTATCTTCAGGACGCAGCCTTTCCTGCTGGCGGCTGCAGGGCCCGGTCTGTTTCACGTATGGATCACACGCTGACTGGTGCCAGACATGGGTTAGTCCATCAAGCCCCGCCCTAGCCGTGTTGCTACCAGTCATTGTTTATCTGGGAACTCATCGCTTGGATGATTTGGCTGCCAAAATGGCTCTAACACCTGGGATGGTAGTCATGGTATGTCTGAGGTTCTCCTGCTTCCTCCCTCCCTGCCTCTTCCCTCTCTCCCATCTCATTTTTCCTTTTTTCCTCCCTCCCTCGCTTCCTTCCTTCCTTCCTTCCTTCCTTCCTTCCTTCCTTCCTTCCTTCCTTCCTAGTTCTCCCATCTCCTTCACCCATCCGCCCTCCCTCTCTGCCTTGCCCTCTCCCCCCCCCCCACCTCTCTCTCTCTCTCTCTCTCTCTCTCTCTCTTTCTCTCTCTCTCTCTCTCTTCTTCCTGCCCATTTCAGCCTTGCACAGTCCCTGTCTAGGTGAGTCCGTGGTGTGCAGGGAAATGCTGCCTTCAGTCAGCCTGGGTGAGGATGACCAGCCCCCTCTCCAGCGTGGCCTCAGGAAACATCTCATAGGGGGTGTGGACCTTAGTGCCACGCTGGTTGGGTGTCGTGTCCCGAGGCTTAGCTGCCACATCTCCAGGGGCCTGGCACCACTGAGGGGCCAGGGATGGAGCTCAGGTTCACCCCCTGGCTGCTGGCTGGTTGCAGATTCGGGCTGGAAAGAGGAAAGAACGTGGCTGAGATTGTGCCTCAATTCCCCTTTCCCTCCCCTTCCTTTGTCTACAGGGGGAGGGCTGCTCAGGGGCCCTTTAGTGGCCCACTGGAGCTGGCCAGGTGGCCGGCCTCCCTCCATGGTGCAGGGTGCACTCAGCTCCACGTGGGACGGAAGTCCTGGATCCTGCCTCCAGAGGGGCTCCGGCCAGGCTGAGCCCAAGAACAATGCTGGGCCCAGCCGGCGTGGCTCGGTGGTTGAGTGTTGACCTATGAACCAGGAGCTCACGGTTCGATTCCCAGTCAGGGCCTAGGCCCAGGTTGCAGGCTCGATCCCCAGCATGGTGTGCTGGAGGCCGCCGGTCCATGATTCTCTCTCATCCTTGATGTTTCTCTCTGCCTCCCTCACCCTGCCTCTCCAAAATCAATACAAATATATATATATATATATATATATATATATATATATATATATATTTTAAATAAAAAGAACCAAGCTGAGTGCCATGGAGCCCCTCTCACGGAGTCTTGGTGATAAAACATTTGTGTTTACTGCTACACGGAAATACCGTTTCCTTCCTCGAGATCTGTCCCACTTCCGCACGAACTCTTTTCCCCACCGGCTCAGCTCAGGAGGGCGTTGGGCCGCTGGCAGGCCCGACCTTCACCTTGCGGGCCGTGCCCGGCGGCAGGTGGACAGGCAGAGCCTCAGAGATAGGCGTGTCTCCCATCCTGACCGAGGAGTCCCCGGGTCTAGGTTTCCTTCTTATGTCCGAGCGGTGTGAGCCGGGGTTAGCTGGGCGGCCTGCCC